>CM042399.1:30128997-30143997 GCA_023634145.1 Thymallus thymallus
CCTGGACATGCGCTGGCTTGAGCAGGGGGACCTTGCATGCGCTGCAGGATTGTAATCCATGACTGCGTAGTGTGTTACTTATGGTTTTCTTTGAGACTGTGGTCCCAGCTCTCTTCAGGTCATTGACCAGGTCCTGCCGTGTAGTTCTGGGATGATCCCTCACCTTCCTCATGATCATTGATGCCCCACGAGGTGAGATCTTGCATGGTGCCCCAGACCGAGGGAGATTGACCGTCATCTTGAACTTCTTCCATTTCCTAATAATTGCGCCAACAGTTGTTGCCTTCTCACCAAGCTGCTTGCCTACTGTCCTGTAGCCCATCCCAGCCTTGTGCAGGTCTACAATTATATCCCTGATGTCCTTACACAGCTCTCTGGCCTTGGCCATTGTGGAGAGGTTGGAGTCTGTTTGATTGAGTGTGTGGAGAGGTGTCTTTTATACAGGTAACGAGTTCAAACAGGTGCAGTTAATACAGGTAATGAGTGGAGAACAGAAGGGCTTCTTAATGAAAAACTAACAGGTCTGTAAGAGCCGGAATTCTTACTGGTTGGTAGGTGATCAAATACTTATGTCATGCAATAAAATGCAAATTAATTATTTAAAAATCATACAATGTGATTTTCTGGATTTTTGATTCCGTCTCTCACAGTTGAAGTGTACCTATGATAAAAATTACAGACCTCTACATGCTTTGTAAGTAGGAAAACCTGTAGATAGATAGATAGATAGATAGATAGATAGATAGATAGATAGATAGATAGATAGATAGATAGATAGATAGATAGATAGATAGATAGATAGATAGATAGATAGATAGATAGATAGATAGATAGATAGATAGATAGATAGATAGATAGATAGATAGATAGATAGATAGATAGATAGATAGATAGATAGATAGATAGATAGATAGAGAGAGAGAGAGAGAGAGAGAGGGGGGGAGAGACATATCATCCCTATGACATCACCTCTCCCATATCCCTATATATCATCCCTATGACATCACCTCTCCCATATCTTGTACATATCATCCCTATGACATCACCTCTCAGAAATCCCCTACCTATCATCCCTATGACATTGCCTCTCCCATTTCCCCTACATATCATCCCTATGCCGAAAGCCTGCTGGTCACATCTCTCTCTCTCTCTCTCTCTCTCTCTCTCTCTCTTTTACATAACTGTTTATTCTACCCCTCTTTTCATCTTCACACTCCTCCCTCCATCTCCCTCTCATCTCCTCTCTCGCCCCTGGGGCAAACTCTTCTCTAACTTGTCCAACTGGTTCTTGTGCCCCACTACACACACACACACACACACACACACACACACACACACACACACACACACACACACACACACACACACACACACACACACACACACACACACACACACACACACACACACACACACACACACACACACACACACACACTCATGCACATACAGTACATACACACAAACACACATGCACACATTCATACACATACACACACACACCCACCCACGCACACACACATGCACGGGCACACTCACGCCTGGAGAGGGCCCTTCACTCTGCGACAGGGGGAGGCCTAGAGAGAAATGATCTAGAGAAAACAGAGGGAGGAAAAAGGAGGGATGTGCATTCCTCTGGCTTGTAGGCTGAGTAGACGTGTTGCTGGCTGTTGAGTTTATTATCCTCAAGCCATATGGGTTGGCAAGGCTATGGGGCGTGGTGATGTGTGTGTGTGTGTGTGTGTGTGTGTGGGTAAACCATATACAGTGCGTTCGGAATGTTTTCAGACCCCTTGACTTATTCAACATTTTGTTATGTTACAGCCTTATTCTAAAATGGATCAAATAAAATACATTCCTTATCAATGTACACACAGTACTCCATAATGACAAAGCAAAAATGGTTATTTTGACATTTTAGCAAATGTATTCAAAATAAAAACAGAAATACCTTATTTACATTAGTATTCAGACCCTTTGCTATGAGAATCGAAATTGAGCAGCTACAGTGGGGAGAACAAGTATTTGATACACTGCCGATTTTCCCCCCCGGGGGATCAATAAAGTACCTATCTATCTATCTATCTATCTATCTTACAAAGCATGTAGAGGTCTGTAATTTTTATCATAGGTACACTTCAACTTTGAGAGACGGAATCTAAAACAAAAATCCAGAAAATCACATTGTATGATTTTTAAATAATTAATTTGCATTTTATTCCATGACATAAGTATTTGATCACCTACCAACCAGTAAGAATTCCGTCTCTTACAGACCTGTTAGTTTTTCTTTAAGAAGCCCTCCTGTTCTCCACTCATTACCTGTATTAACTGCACCTGTTTGAACTCGTTACCTGTATAAAAGACACCTCTCCACACACTCAATCAAACAGACTCCAACCTCTCCACAATGGCCAAGACCAGAGAGCTGTGTAAGGACATCAGGGATAAAATTGTAGACCTGCACAAGGCTGGGATGG
Organism: Thymallus thymallus; assembly: GCA_023634145.1. Lineage (NCBI taxonomy): Eukaryota > Metazoa > Chordata > Actinopteri > Salmoniformes > Salmonidae > Thymallus > Thymallus thymallus. The sequence continues at coordinate 30,131,478 of CM042399.1, forward strand.
GCTACAGGACAATAGGCAAGCAGCTTGGTGAGAAGGCAACAACTGTTGGCGCAATTATTAGAAAATGGAAGAAGTTCAAGATGACGGTCAATCTCCCTCGGTCTGGGGCACCATGCAAGATCTCACCTCATGGGGCATCAATGATCATGAGGAAGGTTAGGGATCAGCCCAGAACTACACGGCAGGACCTGGTCAATGACCTGAAGAGAGCTGGGACCACAGTCTCAAAGAAAACCATTAGTAACACACTACGCCGTCATGGATTAAAATCCTGCAGCGCACGCAAGGTCCCCCTGCTCAAGCCAGCGCATGTCCAGGCCCGTCTGAAGTTTTCCAATGACCATCTGGATGATCCAGAGGAGGAATGGGAGAAGGTCATGTGGTCTGATGAGACAAAAATAGAGCTTTTTGGTCTAAACTCAACTCGCCGTGTTTGGAGGAAAAAGAAGGATGAGTACAACCCCAAGAACACCATCCCAACCGTGAAGCATGGAGGTGGAAACATCATTCTTTGAGGATGCTTTTCTGCAAAGGGGACAGGACGACTGCACCGTATTGAGGGGAGGATGGATGGGGCCATGTATTGCGAGATCTTGGCCAACAACCTCCTTCCCTCAGTAAGAGCATTGAAGATGGGTCGTGGCTGGGTCTTCCAGCATGACAACGACCTGAAACACACAGCCAGGGCAACTAAGGAGTGGCTCCGTAAGAGGCATCTCAAGGTCCTGGAGTGGCCTAGCCAGTCTCCAGACCTGAACCCAATAGAAAATCTTTGGAGGGAGCTGAAAGTCCGTATTGCCCAGCGACAGCCCCGAAACCTGAAGGATCTGAATGGAGGAGTGGGCCAAAATCCCTGCTGCAGTGTGTGCAAACCTGGTCAAGAACTACAGGAAACGTATGATCTCTGTAATTGCAAACAAAGGTTTCTGTAACAAATATTAAATTCTGCTTTTCTGATGTATCAAATACTTATGTCATGCAATAAAATGCAAATTAATTATTTAAAAATCATACAATGTGATTTTCTGGATTTTTGTTTTAGATTCCGTCTCTCACAGTTGAAGAGTACCTATGATAAAAATTACAGACTTCTACATGCTTTGTAAGTAGGAAAACCTGCAAAATCAGCAGTGTATCAAATACTTGTTCTCCCCACTGTATATCCTATTTCCATTTATAATCCTTGAGATGTTAATCATCCTTGATTGGACTCCACCTGTAGTAAATTCAATTGATTGGACATGATTTGGAAAGGCTCACACCTATATACAGTCGTATGCAAAAGTTTGGGCACCCCTGACAATTTCCATGATTTCCATTTATAAATGATTGGGTGTTTGGATCAGCAATTTCATTTTGATCTATCAAATAACTGATGGACACAGTAATATTTCAGTAGTGAAATTAGGTTTATTGGATTAACAGAAAATGTGCAATATGCATCAAAACGAAATTAGACAGGTGCATAAATTTGGGCACCCCAACAGAAAAATCACATCAACATTTAGTAGAGCCTCCTTTTGCTAAAATAACAGCATCTAGATGCTTCCTATAGCCTCTAATGAGTGTCTGGATTCTGGATGAAGGTATTTTGGACCATTCCTCCTTACAAAACATCTCCAGTTCAGTTAGGTTTGATGGTTGCCGAGCATGGACAGCCCGCTTCAAATCATCCCACAGATTCTCAATGATATTCAGGTCTGGGGACTGGGATGGCCATTCCAGAATTTCATACATTTCATAGATTTTGAGCAGTGTTTTGGGTCGTTGTCTTGTTGAAATATCCAGACCCGGCGTAACTTCAACTTTGTGACTGATTCTTCAACATTATTCCCAAGAATCTGCTGATATTGAGTGGAATCCATGTGACCCTCAACTCAAGATTCCCAGTACCGGCACTGGCCACACAGCCCCACAGCATGATGGAACCCCCACCAAATTTTACTGTGGGTAGCAATTGTTTTTCTTGGAACGCTGTGTTCTTTTGCCGCCATGCATAACACACCTTTTGTTATGACCAAATAACTCAGTCTTTGTTTCATCAGTCCACAGCACCTTATTCCAAAATTAAGCTGTTTTGTCCAAATGTGCGTTTGTGGTGTGTGTGCAGAAAAGGCTTCTTCCGCATCACTTTCCCGTACAGCTTCTCCTTGTGCAAAGTGCGCTGAATTGTTGAACGATGCACAGTGACACCATCTGCAGCAAGATGATGTTGTAGGTCTTTGGAGGTGGTCTGTGGGCTGTTTTTGACCGTTCTCACCATCCTTCGCCTTTGCCTCTCCGATATTTTACTTGGCCTGCCACTTCTGGCCTTAACAAGAACTGTGCCTGTGGTCTTCCATTTCCTCACTATGTTCCTCACAGTGGACACTGACAGCTTACATCTCTGCGATAGCTTTTTGTAGCCTTCCCCTAAACCATAATGTTGAACAATCTTTGTTTTCAGGTCATTTGAGAGTTGTTTTGAGGCCCCCATTTTGCCACTCTTCAGAGGAGAGTCAAAGAGAACAACAACTTGCAATTGGCCACCTTAAATACCTTTTCTCATGATTGGATGCACTTGTCTATGAAGTTCAAGGCTTAATGAACTCAACAAACCAATTGTGTGTTCCAGTTAATCAGTGCTAAGTAGTTACAGGTATTCAAATCAACAGAATGACAAGGGTGCCCAAATTTTTGCATAGCCTATTTTTCACATCTGATTTAATTTCATACAACTTAATATTGCTACACTAAAAATCTTTGTCTGGACAATACCCCAGTACTCAGCTTTTATTAGAAAATGAATGGCATGCCACTGTGACGACAGAGTAAATTATTATGCAGCCTCAGAGGGTTGCCCAAACTTTTGCGTACGACTGTAAGTCCCACAGTTGACAGTGCATGTCAGAGCAAAAACCAAGCCATGAGGTCGATGGAATTGTCCGTCGAGCTCGGAGACAGGATTGTGTTGAGGCACAGATCTGGGGAAGGGTACAAGAAAATGGTACCATTGAAGGTCCTCAAAAACACAATGGCCTCAATCATTCTTAAATTGAAGAACTTTGGAACGACCAATCGAGAAAGAAGGGCCTTAGTCAAGGAGGTGACCAAGAACCCGATGGTCACTCTGACAGAGCTCTAGAGTTCCTCTGTGGAGAAGGGAGAACCTTCCAGAAGGACAACCATCTCTGCAGCCCTCCACCAATTAGGTCTTTATGGTGGCCACTGCTCAGTAAAAGGCACATGACAGCCCGCTTGGAGTTTGCCAAAATGCACCTAAAGACTCTCAGACCATGAGAAACAAGATTCTCTGGTCTGATGAAACCAAGATTGAACTCTTTGGCCTAAATGCCAAGCGTCACATCTGGAGGAAGCCTGGCACCATCCCTACGGTGATGCATCGTGGTGTTAGCATCCTGTTTTGGGGATGTTTTTCAGTGACATGGACAGGGAGACTGGTCAGGATCGAGGGAAAGATGAATGGAGCAAAGTACAGAGAGATCCTTGATAAAAACCTGCTCCAGAGCACTCAGGACCTCATACTGGGGTGAAGGTTCACCTTCCAACATGACAATGACCCTAAGCACACAGCCAAAACACAGCAGGAGTGGCTTCAGGACATATACCCCACCCTGAAAATAGAGACTCTCCCCATCCAACCTGACAGAGCTTAAGAGGATCTGCAGAGAAGGGGAGAAACTCCCCAAATACAGGTGTGCCAAGCTTGCAGCATCATCAATTCAAGGCGTCTGAATGCTTTCCGAATGCACTGTACTTGTGTATGAAAAGGTTTTTTGTGTATTATACATGTATGTATGTGATAATAAATGTGTGGTTGTGATTTTGAAGTTGTTTGCATACGTGTGTCGAGTTTTTATAGCTCTAATCTCTGTGTGTGTTCCTGCCATAATGGCTGCTTGTTGCAAACCACAACATAAAAATCTGCAGACTGAGATTACAACCTTCATTAACACAGAATCAGATTAAACAATGCTAAGCCCACACTGTAAATCACAAACACACACACACACACACACACAAACACACACGCACGCACACATGCTCACACACACACGCACACACACACACACACACACACACACACACACACACACACAATAACACACACACACACACACACACACGCACACACGCACACACGCGCACACATGCACACAGGCACACACACACACATACACACAGACACACAGACACACACACTTAGAATATGCCTTAGGGATCAGTATGGAGTTGTAAATGGGATTGAGGAAAAGTGTGTAACAGTATGGTTGAATGTTATTAAGGAAGTATGTAACAATATGGTTGAGTGTTAATAAGGAAGAGTGTAACAGTACGGTTGAGTGTTAATAACAAAGTGTTTAAAAGTATGGTTGAGTGTTAATAAGGAAGTGTGTAACAATATGGTTGAGTGCTAATAAGGAAGTGTGTAACAGTATGGTTGAGTGTTAATAAGGAAGTGTGTAACAGTATGGTTGAGTATTAATAAGGAAGTGTGTAACAGTATGTTTGAGTGTTAATAAGGAAGTCTGTAACAGTTTGGTTGAATGTTGATAAGGAAGTGTGTAACAGTAGGTTTAAGTGTTAATAAGGAAGTGTGTAACTGTATGGTTGAGTGTTAATAAGGAAGTGTGTAACTGTATGATTGAATGTTAATAAGGAAGTGTGTAACAGTATGGTTGAGTGTGGATAAGGAAGTGTGTAACAGTATGTTTAAGTTTTAATAAGGAAGTGTGTAACAGTATGGTTGAGTGTTAAAAAGGAAGTGCGCAACAGTATGGTTGAGTGTTAATAAGGAAGTGTGTAACAGTATGTTTGAATGTTAATAAGGAAGTGTGTAACAGTATGGTTGAGTGTTAATAATGAAGTCTGTAACAGTATGGTTGATTGTTAATAAGGAAGTGTGTAACAGTATGTTTTGAGTGTTAATAAGGAAGTGTTTAACAGTATGGTTGAGTGCTAATAAGGAAGTGCGCAACAGTATGGTTGAGTGTTAATAAGGAAGTGTGTAACAGTATGTTTGAATGTTAATAAGGAAGTGCGCAACAGTATGGTTGAGTGTTAATAAGGAAATGTGTAACAGTATGTTTGAATGTTAATAAGGAAGTGTGTAACAGTATGGGTGAGTGTTAATAAGGAAGTGTGTAACAGTGTGGTTGAATGTTGATAAGGGAGTGTGTAACAGTTTGTTTAAGTGTTAATAAGGAAGTGTGTAACAGTATGGTTGAGTGTTAATAAGGATATGTGTAACAGTATGGTTGAGTGTTAATAATAAAGTGTGTAACAGTATGGTTGAGTGTTAATAAGGAAGTGTGTAACAGTGTGGTTGAGTGTTAATAAGGAAGTGTGTAACAGTATGCTTTAGTGTTAATAAGGAAGTGTGTAACAGTATGGTTGAGTGTTAATAACAAATTGTGTAACAGTATGGTTGAGTGTTAATAAGGAAGTGTGTAACTGTATGGTTGAGTGTTAATAAGGAAGTGTGTAACTGTATGATTGAATGTTAATAAGGAAGTGTGTAACAGTATGGTTGAGTGTGGATAAGGAAGTGTGTAACAGTATGTTTAAGTTTTAATAAGGAAGTGTGTAACAGTATGTTTGAATGTTAATAAGGAAGTGTGTAACAGTATGGTTGAGTGTTAATAAGGAAGTCTGTAACAGTATGGTTGATTGTTAATAAGGAAGTGTGTAACAGTATGTTTTGAGTGTTAATAAGGAAGTGTTTAACAGTATGGTTGAGTGTTAATAAGGAAGTGTGTAACTGTATGACTGAATGTTAATAAGGAAGTGTGTAACAGTATGGTTGAGTGTGGATAAGGAAGTGTGTAACAGTATGTTTAGTGTTAATAAGGAAGTGTGTAACAGTATGTTTAGTGTTAATAAGGAAGTGTGTAACAGTATGGTTGAATGTTAATAAGGAGGTGTGTAACAGTATGTTTGAGTGTGAATAAGGAAGTCTGTAACGGTATGGTTGATGGTTAATAAGAAAGTGTGTAACAGTATGTTTGAGTGTTAATAAGGAAGTGTGTAACAGTATGGTTGAGTGTTAATAAGGAAGTGTGTAACTGTATGGTTGAGTGTTAATAAGGAAGTGCGCAACAGTATGGTTGAGTGTTAATAAGGAAGTGTGTAACAGTATGTTTGAATGTTAATAAGGAAGTGTGTAACAGTATGTTTGAATGTTAATAAGGAAGTGTGTAACAGTATGGGTGAGTGTTAATAAGGAAGTGTGTAACAGTATGGTTGAGTGTTAATAACAAAGTGTGTAACAGTATGGTTGAGTGTTAATAAGGAAGTGTGTAACAGTGTGGTTGAGTGTTAATAAGGAAGTGTGTAACAGTATGCTTTAGTGTTAATAAGGAAGTGTGTAACTGTATGGTTGAATGTTAATAAGGAAGTGTGTAACAGTGTGGTTGAATGTTGATAAGGAAGTGTGTAACAGTTTGTTTAAGTGTTAATAAGGAAGTGTGTAACAGTATGGTTGAGTGTTAATAAGGAAATGTGTAACAGTATGGTTGAGTGTTAATAATAAAGTGTGTAACAGTATGCTTTAGTGTTAATAAGGAAGTGTGTAACAGTATGGTTGAGTGTTAATAACAAATTGTGTAACAGTATGGTTGAGTGTTAATAAGGAAGTGTGTAACAGCATGGGTGAGTGTTAATAAGGAAGTGTGTAACAGTATGGTTGAGTGTTAATAAGGAAGTGTGTAACAGTGTGGTTGAGTATTAATAAGGAAGTGTGTAACAGTATGCTTTAGTGTTAATAAGAAAGTTTGTAACTGTATGGTTGAATGTTAATAAGGAAGTGTGTAACAGTATGGTTGAATGTTGATAAGGAAGTGTGTAACAATTTGTTTAAGTGTTAATAAGGAAGTGTGTAACAGTATGGTTTAGTGTTAATATCAAAGTGTTTAACAGTATGGTTGAATGTTAATAAGGAAGTGTGTAACAGTATGGTTGAATGTTAATAAATGTTAATTAGGAAGTGTGTAACAGTATGGTTGAGTGTGAATAATGAAGTGTGTAACAGTATGGTTGAATGTTAATAAGGAAGTGCGTATCTGTATGGTTGAATATTAATAAGGAAATGTGTATTTGTATGGTTCGGTGTTATTAAGGAAGTGTGTATTTAGTGTGTGTGATGTGTGCATGGCCAACAAGATCTCTTGTTTGTCCATGTTTCTCCAAACGTAAAAATTGACACACACACACACACACACACACACACACACACACACACACACACACACACACACGCACACACACACACACACACACACACACACATGTATGTACAGAGCAGCCAGGTTGCTTAAGATCCACTGCGAAATTGGACATCCGTCCAGGTAAGCAGGACGTCGGGAGATTACTTTTCAACTTGCCTCTAGGGTCAACTGTGAGCGCTATTACTATCAAGTAGGCTTGGGTTTTGCTAGGGCGTTGGGGATGGCGGATGCGTGTAAGCCACCAGCTCTGGCGGTCGAATGTTCAATCCCAGTGCTAGGCACTTTATTGTTTTTAATAGATTTTTTGATTTCTCTATCCCAAACCTTAACCCTTGCCTTAAGCATTCCGAATTTAACCTTTGAAATGTGATGTTTATGGACATACATCTGATTCTGCAGTGAGACCCATGAGAGCTTGTTACACAGAGAGACACACACACACACACGCACACACACACACATGCATGCACACATAACACATGCCCACACACTCAAAAACAGATATAATTACAGTAAATTGGCTGAAATGTGTAAGCTGTTGGTGATGGGAATGCCTCCAAAACGGTTTGTTTTACTCTCAGGGCCCAGGTCTGACAGAACCTGTCCTGCTGTAGACACTCCTTGGTTGGGGACAGAAGCAGCAGATCATCAGCAAAAAGTAAAAATGTGACTACCCATTTTCAGTATACTGTCTCCAACAGGCTGGTCACAAGAAAGAGACGTCGATTTTGGCTGTTTGAAAAAGTCCTTAGTCCTTTGTCGGCACTCAAAAAAAAAATGACACCACAGCACTGGGCTTAAACTCACAAGGCTCAGAGCTCTGCTTAGAGCACTACGCCACATCAGTTCACAATTATCTAGGATGCAAGGAGAGTACTTGATGTAACTTAATGGAAACAGCGCATTGTTTTTAACGATTTAGTTTTAAGCCTTCCCCAAACCATAGGCCAAACCTTAAACACTCGGAATTAATAAACTAAACTTAACCCTTTTAATTTGGTTCTGTTTTAACCCTGTAACCACGCAAAATGAATGGGTCAAAAATCAACATTCATCCAATTACGGCAAATTCTGAAATAAACGTATGAGATCAAGTTGGTCTACCAACCTCTTTTTCAGTCTGTCCCACCTACAATGTAACTGCTAGTTGAAATAATCACCAACAAGAGCTCATAATTTCCCTTTGAAATACGACGTATTTTGGATGAATGTTTTTGACACATTAATTCCATTAATACAGGCTTAATTCCGTGTGGTTACAGGGTTAAAACAGGAACAACTCAAAGGTTAATAGTTGAAGGTAACAGTTTAGGTATTCATTTTGAGTGGTTAAGGTTAGGGCTATGGTTTGGGGAAAGCATAAAACAAAACAATTAAAAACAACTCGCTATTACCATCAGGTGTCCCAACACTTAGAAGCAAAAACAATAACAACACACTTCTATTGAACATTTTTAGTTGCAATGAAAAGATGTGGAAGGCAGGGGTGTGAAGTACTTAAGTAAAAATACTTTAAAGTACTTAAGTTGTTTTTTGGGGTATCTGTACTTTACTTTACTAGTTATATTTTTGACAACTTTTACTTTTATTTCTCTACATTCCTAGAGAAAAGAATGTACTTTTTACTCCATACATTTTCCGTGACATCAAAAAGTTCTGGTTACATTTGAAATGCTCAGGCAGGACAGCAATATGGTCCAATTCACGCACCTATCAATATAATGCATTGTCATCCCAAATGCCTCTAATCTGGCGGACTCACTAAACACAAATACTGTGTTTGTAAATTATGTCTGAGTGCCGGAGTGTGCCACTGACTGATCATAAATTACAAAAAAACAAGGAAATTGTGCCGTCTGGTTTGCTTAATATAAGGAATTTGATGTATAGCATTTACTTGTACTTTTTACTTTTACTGAAGTATGACAATTGAGTACTTTTTCCACCACTGTACTTAAGTACATTTAAAACCAGATACCTTTAGACTTTTACTCAAGTAGGAATTTACTGGGTCACTTTCACTTTTATTTGAGTCATTTTCTATTAAGGTATCTTTACTTTTACTCAAGTATGAAACTGAGTACTTTTTCCACCACTGGAAGGGAACAGATCTAGTGTTTTTGCAGGCTTGGGAGTATTATGGAATGACCATGTGGTGGGTTACACAGGAGGTTCTGGAAGGGGGGGGGGGGGGGGGGGTGTTAGTACAGGCTACTCCTGGGGAGCTGGCTTCCCCTACCATTTACACTGTGATATTTCTGTGTGTGTGTGTGTGTGTCCTTATCTCCTCAGGTCCATGGCAGCAGGAGCATCAGAGGAAACACAACCTTTCCTTCCTGTGCCTTTCACACTGTCACACCACCACACACTCTTATACATAGGGGTCACACACACACACGTACACTCTCTCTCGCAAACAATTGTGCAAGGTATAGGCAGTCAACAATGACACTGATTCCTTCACACACTTCTTTCCTGTGTGGAGGAACATAGGGACAGAGGGACATTAGTGATGTTGCAAGGACAGTGAGGGGCCTTTCCCTCTGGGTGGGAGTTGGCCCATTGGAAGGACATACTGCATATCTATATTGCAAACTGAAAGACAGACCCACATGCACACACTCTAGCATGTCCATATACAGTACACAACACACACACACTAGCATGTCCACGTACACAACACACACAAGCTAGCATGGCTACACACAAAACACACACATACAGCAAACCATACATGGAGCCTTCAGATGGGTGCGTTGCCAGACCATCACTTAATTTCAATTTTTCATCTCAGTGTGCACATAGCCTGTCTTCTCTTGAGAGCCAGGTCTGCCTACGACGGCCTCTCTCAATAGCAAGGCTATGCTCACTAAGTCTGTACATAGTCAAAGCTTTCTTTGATTTTTGGTCAGTCACAGTGGTAAGGTATTCTGCCACTGTGTACTCTCTGTTTAGGGCCAAATAACAATCACATTTGCTCAGTATTTTTGTTAGTTCTTTCCAATGTGTCAAGTAATCATCTGTTTTCTCATGATTTGGTTGGGTCTAATTGTGTTGCTGTACTGGGGATCTGTTTGTGTTTGTGAACACAGCCCCAGGACCATCTTGCTTAGGGGACTCTTCTCCAGGTTCATCTCTCTGTAGGTGATGGCTTTGTTAGGGAAGGTTAGGTGTAGAATTTAACAGCTCTTTTCTGGATTTTGATAATAAGCGTGTATCGACCTAATTCTGATCTGCATGCATTATTTGGTGTTTTATGTTGTACACTGAGGATATTTTTGCAGAATTCTGCATGCAGAGTCTCAATTTGGTGTTTGTCCCATTTTGTATATTCTTGGTTGGACCTCACAACCATAAAGGTCAATAGGTTCTATAACTGATTCAAGTATTTTTAGCCAGATCCAAATTGGTATGTCGAATTGGATGTTCCTTTTAATGGTGTAGAAGGCCCTTCTTGCCAAGTCTATCAGATTGTTCACATCTTTGTGGAAGTTGCCTGTGGCGCTGATTTTAAGGCCGAGGTACGTATAGTTTTTTGTGTGCTCTAGGGCAATTTGTATTTGTGGTCCTGGTAACTGGATCTTTTTTGGAACACCATTAGTTGTGTCTTACTGAGATTTACTCTCAGGGCCCAGGTCTGACAGAACCTGTCCTGCTGTAGACACTCCTTGGTTGGGGACAGAAGCAGCAGATCATCAGCAAACAGTAAAAATTTGACTTCAGATTCTAGTAGGGTGAGGCCGGGTGCTGCAGACTGTTCTAGTGCCCTCGCTAATTCGTTGATATGTATGTTGAAGAGGGTGGAGCTCAAGCTGCATCCCTGTCTCACCCCATGGTACTGTGGAAAGACATGTGTGTGTTCTTTGGCCAATTTTAACCGCACACTGTTTGTGTACATGGATTTTATAATGTTGTATGTTTTTCCCCCAACAATGCTTTCCATCAATTTGTATAGCAGACCCTCATGACAATTTTTATTTAAAATCAACAAACCATGAGAAGACTTTGCCTTTGTTTTGGTTTGTTTGTTTGTTATTTAGGGTGTGCAGGGTGAATACGTGGTCTGTCGTACGGTCATTTGATGAAAGCCAATTCGACAATTGATCAGTACATTCTTTTCACTGAGGAAATGTACGAGTCTGCTGTTAATGTAAATGCAGAGGATTTTCCCAATGTTGCTCTTGATGCATATCCCATGGTTGTTATTGGGGTGATCAGTCCTTGGTTCCAAATATTGGGGAAGATGCCAGAGCTGAGGATGATTTTAAAAGTTTAAGTATAGCTAATTGGAATTTGTGGTCTGTATATTTTAGCATTTCATTTATGGGTTGGAAGGTTTGTATTTTGTCCTGTGGTACTTTCAATGTAATTGGAGAAGTGGGTTCTGGCAGTCTATATTTTTTGCTGTCTGTTCTTTGTTATAGAGCCAAAAATATTAGAAAAGTGGTTAATCCAAACATCTCAGTTTTGGATAGATAACTCTGTGTTCTTTTTAGTTGAGTTTGTTCCAATTTTCCCAGAAGTGGTTATGAGAAGAGTCTATGGATTCTTTAATTACATTGACTAGATTTCTGACGTCCTGTTATTTCTTTTTCCGTAGTGTATTTCTGAATTGTTTTAGTGATTTGCCGTTGTGAAGGCGTAGGCTCATGTATTCTGGGTCTCTCTGTGTTTGGTTGGATAGGTTTCTTAATTTCTTTCTTCGGGTTTTGCATTATTCATCAAACCATTTGTCGTTGCTGTTAATTTTCTTAGGTTGTCTGCTTGACATTTTTAGATTTGATAGGGAAGCTGAGAGGTCAAATATACTGTTTAGGTTTTCTACTGCCAAGTTTACACCTTCACTATTACAGTGAAGCTTTTTGTCTAGGTTGTCTAGAAGGGATTGCATTTGTTGTTGCCTAATAATGTTTTGGTAGATTTCTACACTACATTCCTTCCATCTATAGCATTTCTTAATATTATGCAGTTAATTTGGCTTTGATAACTCATGATTTTGTATTGCTCTGTTCAAGTAGACTGTGATCTGATAGGGGTGTCAGTTGGCTGATGGTGAACGCTCTGAGAGACTCTGGGTTGAGGTCAGTGATAAAGTAGTCTACAGTACTACTGCCAAGGGATGAGCTGCAGTTGTACCTACCATAGGAGTCCCCTCAAAGCCTACCATTGACTATGTACAACAGAGTTGCAGGAGTTGTGACCCATTTGAACTTGTTCTCAACTGACCTACCTGGTTAAATAAAGGTGAAATAAAATAAAATAAAAATAAAAAATTTTGTTGGTTGTTTTGTCAT
>CM042399.1:30148997-30166497 GCA_023634145.1 Thymallus thymallus
ACTTACCAAGAGAGACTCACTGTCACGAGTGGGTGTAGAGAGAGACCAAGGAGCAGCGCAGCGATAGTTCGACATTGTTTAATAAAACTATAAACACGAATGTCACGAACTAATACAACCAAAAAAACAACGAAGCAAACAAGGAACGGAAATACACTTACTGTCACAGTGACTGTTGAATAATAAAATATAATGACCCACACACAGGTGGCTGCGAGCGGTGCCTAAATGCAATCCCCAATCAGAGACAACCCTGTACAGCTGTCTCTGATTGAGGATTATTACTCCCCTAGTTAGGGTGTGAGGGTTCGACTGTGGTTTTACCACTCCCCTTATTGGGAGTAAGGTCTAACCACAGCCAAACCCTCACACTCACAGCTGTAATCACTGCCAAAGGTGATTCTAACATGTATTGACTCAGGGGTGTGAATAATTATGTAAATTTGATATTTATGTATTTCATTTTAAATATATTTGCACAAATTTCTAAAATCGTGTCTTCACTTTGTCATTATGCGGTATTGTGTGTAGATGGGTGAGATGAAGGAAAAAAATGTATTCCATTTTTAATTCAGGCTGGAACACAACAAAAATGTGGAATAATTCAAGGTATATTTAATATATTTAATATTCTCAGATTTGAAGATGTGTAATAGGGGAGGATGGTGTGGTCTCTCTCTCTGTGTTTCTCTCTCTTCTCTCTCTCTCTGTGTTTCTCTCTCTGTCTCTCTCTCTCTCTCTCTCTCTCTCTGTGTTTCTCTCTCTGTCTCTCTGTGTCTGTCTCTCTCTCTCTCTCTCTCTCTCTCTCTGTGTCTGTGTGTCTCTCTCTCTCTCTCTCTCTCTCTCTCTCTCTCTCTCTCTCTCTCTCTCTCTCTCTCTTCTCTCTCTCTCTCTCTCTCTCTCTCTCTCTCTCTCTCTCTCTCTCTCTCTGTGTCTGTCTCTCTCTCTCTGTGTCTCTCTGTCTCTCTCTCTCTCTCTCTCTCTCTCTCCGTCTGTGTGTCTCTCTCTCTCTCTCTCTCTGTGTCTCTCTCTATCTCTCTGTGTATCTCTCTCTCTCTCTCTGTGTCTCTGTGTCTCTGTGTCTCTGTCTCTCTCTCTCTCTCTCTCTCTCTCTCTCTCTGTCTCTCTCTCTCTCTCTCTCTCTCTGTGTCTGTCTTGGTCTCTCTCTCTCACTCCCATAGGAGAGCCTCTCCTATCCTCTGATTGTTTGAGCGGGGTGAAATGAACCTGGATGTCTGTCAATATTTTGTGTGCTGGTGAGCAGGCCACACACTATTCTGATCCTCCTCTAAAAGCCAACAAATTAAAAAAAACACACACACACGCATGCATGCACACGCACACGCATGCATGCACACGCACACGCATGCACACGCACACACGCACGCACGCACGCACGCACACACACACACACACACACACACACACACACACACAGTGAGCGAGTGAGAGAGTGAGCGAAAGAGAAGTATACAGATACAGAGAGAGAAACAGAGTGTGAGAGAGAGACACAGAGGTGAGTGTTTGTGTGTGAGACATGTAATTGTAGTTTAATGAAAGATAAACAGTGCAGTCTAGGGGAGTGTGTCTGGGTTGAACTGGGATAGGCTCTAATACTCTGAGGCTCCTAGGCTCTTAATTATGACTGAGGGGGTCAGCTACACTTCATCCTAGTCACTAACACACACAGAGACACATGCACATATGCATGCACGCACACATGCAAACTAACACACACACATTGCCCCATTGTAGGAAGATCACCCATCTAGAGGAGGTCACATTCTGTTCCTTCTCACCACACCAACCAGCCAGGTGCCCCAAACTTCCCTGAAGTCTGCTACCCATCCAGCCATTAAGCCCCAACATGACTGGTTAAGTGTGGGTTGATGGGTGTTTAACCACATTTATACATGTATGTCTTCTGGCTGTTTTACCTGACAGTGCACATGTGTCTATAACGGTTGTGGGTGTATGCCTTTGTGTTTGTGTGTGTGTGTGTGCGTGTGTGCGTGTGCCTGTGCATGTATGTGTGTGTGTGTGTGTGTGTGTGTGTGTGTGTGTAGCTTTGAGGTCGGGTTAGGTTAGGTTTCACTAGCCCTCTCACAGCCACACAGTCTTCCCACAGCTCCAGTCTACCTAACTAGCTAACCTCAGTCTCCTAAGCCTTCTTAACCTCAGTGTCTGATTGACTGCAACACTCTACTCTGGGGCCTTGCTGTGAGGTCTCAATCAACGAGAGCATTACAAGCAATTATGGTTACAGCATATGAGTGTGTGTGTGTGTGAGCGTTTCTCCATACTTTTCCTTTTCACACTCTATTCCTCTTTCTCCACTTTTCCCTGTTGACAGGTGAGCCCTGCCCTTTCAACTCTGACCCCAACCATCAGCTGGGCTTCTCTGGGTGGCCAGTAGCCTGACCTAACCCTAACCCTGATCTTGGGGCCAACGACAGTTGTCTCAGACAGAGTGACCACAGTCACCTGGGTCATTATGTAACCTGATCTCATAGTTTCCCTTCGTAGTTTGACTTTTTTAAAATTTTATTCTGCGTGGTTACAGGGTTAAAACAGAAACAACTCAAACGGTTAAGTTTAGGTAATATATTTGAGTGGTTAAGGTTAGGGCTACATTTGGGGAAGGCTTAAAACAAAATATATTCCATTAAGTATCATCAAGTACTCTCCCTGCTTGCTAAATAATTTTTACTGCCGTGGCGTAGTGGTCTACGCAATGCACTCATACTCTGAGCCTCTTGAGTTTGAGTGCTGTGCCATAGTTTTCTTGGTGAGCGCCAACCGAGCCATATTATCAGCGTACAGGTAAGACAACATTGGAATAACAATGTTTATTACACCAAAAGGGGGCAGGCAAAAGACAAGTCAGGGTCAAGCAGAGTTCGGTAATCCAGAGTAGTGGGGCAAAGGTACAAGACGGCAGGCATACTTAGGGTCAGGGCAGGCAGAGTTTGGTAATCCAGAGAAGTGGGGCAAAGGTACAAGACGGCAGACAGGGTCAGGGTCAGGGCAGGCAGAAATGGTAAAAACTGGGATAACAAGAAATCAGGAACTATAGAAAGGCAGGAGCAAAGGGGAAAAACGCTGGTAGTCTTGACGAACAAAACGAACTGGCAACAGCCAAACAGAGAACACAGGGTTAAGTACACTGGGGATAAAGGGGAAGATGGGCGTCACCTGGAGGGGGGTGGAGACAATCACAGAGACAGGTGAAACAGATCAGGGTGTGACAGTACCCCACCTGGCGTCCTACCTGGGTGCAATCCTGGCTGACCGGGGGTCCGGTGGTGGAACTCGGAGATGGAACTGGAATCCCCTGCCCCGAGGTCGAACCTTCAGGAGACGCCTCACCGTGTACACCAGTTGGCTGTCGATGAGCTTGGGAAGAGGGGTAGGCCTGGAAACAGGAGACAGGAGTCAAAGGGCTGTGAGACACATGAAAGGTGGGATGAATATGAAGGGCAGAGGAATGGGACGATAAATCGGGGGGACAGTTTACGGTATTCCACCCGGAGGAGCAGATCCCGGGTGGACAGCCATACCTTCTGCCCTACCCGATACCGGGGAGCCGGGTCGGTGGTGGTCCGCCTGTCGTCGATACCAGGAGCTGGTCTTATGATGGGCCGACCGGATCCCCACCATAAGGCCCCAAAGCAAGCCTGCCAATGGAGGCTCCTTGGGGGGACATGACGTTGCGCAGCTGGTCCGAGTCTGCTTGGTCAGTCTTGGCCAGTTCGTACTATACCGACTGCTTTTTCTTGTGACCAGCCTGCATTAGGAGAGGAGAGGTGAGGAGACAAGAGGAGAGGAGAGGAGAGGAGAGGAGAGGAGAGGAGAGGAGAGGAGAGGAGAGGAGAGGAGAGGAGAGGAGAGGAGAGGAGAGGAGAGGAGAGGAGGCATCTATACTTGCATTCCTGGGGAATTAGTTGTCTAATGAAAAACAAGCTACTTGTGTCAACAGGTCGAGTTTGAGTTCTCCTCTTCTCCCTCCCGCTCTCTCTCTCTCTCTCTCTCTCTCCACCTCTCCTTCTCTCCACCTCTATGCCCATAAACTGTTCTAAATGCCCTCTCTACATCTCTGTAATAATATGTTGGTCTACACAGACATGTGGTTATAACCAATCTTCACATCATCTCACACACTGTTAGGCAACATAGGCTAGATCTATGATGCTGAAGGGTAACAATTTACATTGTCTTGCCAGATCTACACCTATATAGTAAATATAGACTACTGTTCTTCAGTCATGGTCCTGAGCACTCATAAGGTGTGTACATGTTTTTCTAGCCCAGCACTAATGCATTCAAGTGACTAACTTATCACAACCAATGATTATTTAGATTACTTAGATTAGTTAGATCGATGAGTCTGTAGTGGAGCGGGCTGAGAGCTTCAATTTCCTCTGTGTCCACATCTCTAAGGAATTAACATGGTCCACACCCACACAGTGGTGAAGAGGGCATGAAAACACCTCTTCCCCCTGAGGAGGCTGAAAAGATTTGGCATGGGCCAAAAAGTTCTACAGCTGCTTCATTGAGAGAATCTTGACTGGCTGCATCGCCGCTTGGTATGGCAACTGATAGTCACCTGACTGCTACTTACAGCCCAGTACATCACTGGGGCCGACCACCCTGCCCTCTATACCAGGTGTTGTCAAAGGAAGGCCCAAAAAATTGTCAAAGACCCCAGCCACCCAAGCCATAGGCTGTTCTCTCTGCTACCGCACGGCAAGCAGTACCAATCAGCCAAGTCTGGATCTAACAGGACTAGGAACAGCTTCTACCCACAAGCCTTAAGACTACTAAACAAGACTGCTAAATAGCTTATCAAATGACTACCCGGACACCTACATACACATAACATGTGCACATATGCACACTGACACCACACACACACACACACAATACACACACACATACATACACATACACACACACACACTTTTGCACTCACCACATATGCTGCTGCTTCTGTCTATTATCTATCCCGTTGCCTAGTCACTTTAACCCTACCTACAGTATATGTATTGTACATAGCTACCTGAATTACCTCGTACCCCTGGTCATCGACTCGGTACTGATACTCTCTCTATATAGCCATGTTAGTTTTACTCGTTATTGTTATTCATTATTTATTGTGTATTTATTACTTGTGTCACATTTTTTATCTTTATCTTTAACTCTACATTGTTGGAAAAGGACCCGTAAGTAAGTGTTTCACTGTTAGTCTACACCTGTTGTTTACAAAGAATGTGACAAATAAAATATTTGATTTGATCTGTTTAGTAGTACTCTACTAGTTATGCCACTTACTAAAACACAGCCATACACTTAATCCTGAGTACAGATTACATATCTTATATATTTACATTTCTCCTGACTGTGTGTTGCGCCCAAGCATGTGTGTGTGTGTGTGTGTGTGTGTGTGTGTGTGTGTGTGTGTGTGTGTGTTTGTGTGTGCAGTTTCCCAAGGACAGAACTTTAGGGACTGTGTGTAGGCATTTGCATAAGTGGGCCATTGGTCCCTAATAGAGGTGTTTTGTCCCGGCGTTAACAAGGTGTCTCACTGCAGCGCTCGTTCATTCACTCTCTCCCTCTTTCTTTCCTGTCGTTCCCCGGCGCTGTCATTGGGCCAATCAGTGTTCGGTGTGGGCTCTCTTTGTGTGATTTACGAGCTCACAGATTCATTTAAAAGCCATTGTTCTCTACTGACGGATACACTGGCCCCCGCCGCATCAGGAGAAGACACACACACACACACACACACACACACACACACAGCCCACGCGTCCCCAGTCTCTTGTCGTCCACTCTCACACACACACAGCCCACGCGTCCCCAGTCTCTTGTCGTCCACTCTCACACACACACAGCCCACGCTTCCCCAGTCTCTTGTCGTCCACTCTCACACACACACACTCTACCAGCAATCAATCACTAGCGATGGAGGAACAGATTGTTATCGTGGTAACCATATTAACCCAGCGGCAGCCTCATCCTCTGCTGCGTTAAGATGTACTGTACTAGAGACAGAGCGAGAGAACAGAAGAGAAGACAGATTCGGGACGGAAGGTCCAGCTCCTCTTTTGCGTAATATCCGTCCTTCTATGGTTCCAATACGCTGCTAACTTTTTAGATGAACAGAGAGAAAGGAGAGAATGAACAAAAAAGCTTCTGATCCTCTTTCCTTTTTAATGCAATCCCTATTTCAGGAGGGATTCTCTGCTCTGAGGCTGCTAACCCAGAGAGACAAACCTGTGCTTGATTAAGATTGTGAGTATGTGTGCCTGACCGTTTATGTGTATGATTGTGTGTACCTGTTTAGCAGGAGGGGGAATAGTTTGGCAATTTAGAGTGAAGGCTTTTATGAGTGTAATCATCTCCAATAAAGGCTGTTCAGGAATCTCAATCCCCAGCCTGAGCTCACACACACACACACACACACACACACACACACACACACACACACACACACACACACACACACACACACACTCACACTCCATTCAAACTCAACACACACTCAAGGTTTTAATCAGAGCAAAGTACATTTTAATCTCATCCCTCATAAGTGGACAACTTGTATTAATTCTCAGAAATGAGGACAAGTTGGCCTCCCACCAAGCCGATAGTATTGAGTTAAAGTCTCTGTTCTGGGTTTGTGTAGGAGATTAATTTCTCTACTAGTTCATTTTTTCATCAGTGATCAGCTTTGGCCAAGGGGGTATGAGAGAGATACATGGGAAAATACATCATTATTTGGTTAGTTAATGGAATGCATTCACACACACACACATGCTCATATAAACATGATTGTTTTTCTATATCATTATGCAAAACACTTACCGTAACCAACTTTTATGAGAGATAGAGAGAGAGAGAGAGAGAGAGAGAGAGAGAGAGAGAGAGAGAGAGAGAGAGAGAGGGGGCGAGGGAGAGGTAGAGAGGGGTAGAGAGAGAGAGATTGAGAGAGAGAAGGGGCGGAGGGAGGGGGAGGGAGAGAGAGAGGGGGGAGGGAGAGAGGGGCAGAGTGCACACTTACTTGGATCTTAGGGTGAATCAAATACATACACATTACTTTTTTAATTATATACACCCTCCCTAGCACCTACCCAATGTCAACATGTTAATTAGCGCACATCCCATCAGAATACTCCCCCTCACTAAAGAGATGATGGGAGAGGGAGAGGGAGAGGGAGAGGGAGAGGGAGAGGGAGAGGGAGAGGGAGAGGGAGAGGGAGAGGGAGAGGGAGAGGGAGAGGGAGAGGGAGAGGGAGAGGGAGAGGGAGAGGGATTCAACTCCTACCCTATGAGGTCCGGAGCCTGCTTGTTTTCTGTTCTACCTGATAATTAATTGCACACAACTGTTGTCCCAGCTCTAAATCAGTCCCTGATTAGAGGGGAACAATAAAAAAAATGCAGTGGAACTGGCCTCGAGGTCCAGAGTTTAGTTTGGTTTGAAGGATATAGGATATATAGCATTTTAGTTAAATAAATATTTCATAAGGGAATATCCTTTTTTATTTCTCTTTGTCCCTCTCTCTGTCCCTTATATCCATCTCCCTAATTACGAAATGTTGAAGCTCAACTAAGCTGACTCATAGATAAGCACCCACAAATCTTTATATCCTTTTCTTTATCTCTTCTTCTGTCGCTCTCTTTAGTCATATTTAATTAATTATCCTCTTCTTAATCAAATCTTTAATTTCATCATCATGGAATTAAATGTACATTTATACGGAACAACATTGACTTTCACAAAGCGATAAGACCATCAAAACTGTCAAGATTTTCCAACCTGGTCTCAGATAATTTTTCATTATTCTGTACGTAAACCGAGACACTCCATTTAAGTGAATGGGGATACCTAGTCAGTTGTACAACTGAATGTATTCAATTGAAATTTGTCTTCTGCATTTAACCCAACCCCTCTGAATCGACATCCACGTCATCGGCGCCCGGGTAACAGTGAGTATGATATTTTACATTGCGTTTGGTATATTGATTAGTGGATGTCCATCATCCATTTAATATTTCATATGATATGTTATGAAATTAGAATTCGTATGATATGTTACGAATTGCAAAACATAGATCATTTGATCAATTTGCAAAAATGTTGATATCTTACAAATTCAAATTTTTGGTTGGTAATGTTAGATGGTGGCTAACGTTAGCTAGGCTAGGGGTTAGGATTAGGGGTTAGGGTTAGGAGTTAGAATAAAGGGTTAAGGTTAGGGTTAGCTAAAAGGGTTAAGGTTAGGGGAAGGCTTAGCTAAGATGCCAAGTAATTGCAAAGTAGCTAAAACACCACCCTCCTTTTGCTTTAAGTAACGTTCTGTCTTATATAACCACACCAAACGTAACATATCATACTAATTTGAGAATTTCCATATTTACATTTACTTATTTACGTCTAGTCTATGAGACCAGGCTGAGATTTTCACACGTAATGTATTTTCATAGTTACAGTAAGTTTAAAATAGTATTTGTGTCCGTCCGTGCGTGTGTCTGGCGGGAACATTGTCTGCTTAGATCCCGTAAGCAGTCCATGAACTAGAGGTGTTTTGAGGTAAGTGGGTTTCTGACAGATTTTTGGATCGCTCACACTCTCACTGACAGCACAAGAGTGATTACACACACCAGGGAAGGAACAGTGCAGTCCTGGCTTCTCATCCAATCTGTTCTGGTCCAGAGTGTGTGTTTGTGTGTGCGTGCATGCGTACGTGTGTGCACATGTGCGTTTGTGAACATCAGTGCTTGCATGCATGCATGCATGTGTATTTGTGTGTCAAGTATGCAAAGGTGTGTGTATTCCAAGAGAGCAAGAGAGACAGAGAGGCAGACAGAAAGACAGAGGTAGACAGAAAGGCAGAGAGGCAGACAGAATGACAGAGAGGCAGACAGAAAGACAGAGAAAGGTAGAAAGACAGAGAGAAAAATGAGAGAGATGCAGACAGAGATAGAGAGCCAGCCAGTCAGTCAGACAGAGAGACAGACAGAGTTATCCAGTGTCAGTAAGCAGCTGGCTGTGTTTGGTAGAATTGGCCCAGAGTCTCCTCAGTGTCACCTAGTCTCTGTGTTTATAGCCATACCCTCTCCTCCTCCCCTCGGTTTCTAAATCCTCTCTTCCCATCAGAATCTCCTCGATATACACACAAAAACATGAACATGCACTTTCTCTCGCTCTTTCTCTCTCTCTTTCTCAGGTGCAGATTGTACTATTGTTGATGTTCTTTTTGGCTTCTGGACCTTCCATGTACGTCAGCTGTCCCTGTGTGACGATGAGGTTTGTGATTCTTGACCAGAGATCACAGTTTGCACTGAAACATTTTTTACAAACCTTTGACGAGACGCCAGAAGAACAATTTTCAGTGTTGGCTATCCTGTTGGAAAGAAAAAATTGTATTCAATAGCACAGCCTGCCTATTAACTCAATGTTGACCAATCACATCAGAACAGGGGCAGGAAATGCAGGGTTATCTCCATATCCTCTACTTCCTGTTTGAGTCAAATGGAACTTTTGTTTTGTAGCAAGAAGACATTTAACACTCAAAAACAAATAAAATAACCAGTGACAGGTGTGCTGGCTGTTCAGAAACCTACAGCTACAGAGTGTGACTGGTCAACAAGCTCTCATAGTCTCATGTCAGAATCAGATGTTCATCCATGTTTCTCAAACTTAAAATTTCAAAGTTGTTCTAAACGTCAAATGTCAAAGTGTTTAAGGTTAAGTTCAGGCATTAACTCTTAATTCTTAAGGTTAGGCATTAACTCCAAATGGTAAAGGTAATATTTGGGAGATTTGGGATAGGCTTAAAACTAAAATACACAAATCAATCTTTCAATCAAATGTATTTATAAAGCCATTTTTACATCAGCCAATGTCACAAAGTGCTATACAGAAACCCAGCCTAAAACCCCAAACAGCAAGCAATGCAGATGTAGAAGCACGGTGGCTAGGAAAAACTCCCTAGAAAGGCAAAAACCGAGGAAGAAACCTAGAAAGGGACCAGGCTCTGAGGTGTGGCCAGACTCCTTCTGGCTGTGCCTGGTGGAGATTATATCAATTCATGGCCATTAAGGCCAGATCTTTCTCCAACGTTCATAGATGACCAGCAGTGTCAAATAATAATCACAGTGGTTGTAGAGGTTGCAACAGGTAAGTACATCACGAGTAAATGTCACTTGGCTTTTCATACCCAGGCATTTAGATGTTGAAATAGCAGGTGCGGTAGAGAGAGAGAGTTGAAAACAGCAGGTCTGGGACAAGGTGGCACATCCGGTGAACAGGTCAGGGTTCCATAGCCGCAGGCAGAAGAGTTGAAACTGGTGCAGCAGCACGACCAGGTGGACTGGGGACAGCAAGGAGTCATCAGGCCAGGTAGTCCTTAGGCATGGTCCTAGGGCTCAGGTCCTCCTGGAGGGGAGGGAGAGTGGGAGAGAGAGAGAGAATTAGAGGGAGCATACTTAAATTCACACAGGACACCGGATAATAACACCAGATTTAACAAACTGACCCTAGCCCCCCAGCACATAGACTATTGCAGCATAGATACTGGAGGCTGAGACATGGGGGGTCGGGAGACACTGTGGCCCAGTTCGACAATACCCCTGGACAGGGCCAATCAGGCAGGATATAACCCCACCCACTCTGACTAGCACAGGCCCCACACCAATAGAGGGATATCAACAGATCACCAACTTACTAACATGAGACAAGGCTGAGTATAGCCGACAAAGATCCCCTCCGCTAATCAAGCCAGAGGGGGCGACAAACCGGACAGGAAGTGACACACCCCTCCTAGGGATGGCATGGAAAGCACTAGTAAGCCAGTGACTCAGCCCCCGTAATAGGGTCAGAGGCAGAGAATCCCAATGGAGAGACGGGAACCGGCCAGGCAGAGACAGCAAGGGCGGTTCGTCGTTCCAGTGCCTTTCCGTTCACCTTTGCACCCCTGGGCCAGACTACACTCAATCATAGGACCTACTGAAGAGATGAGTCTTCAGTAAAGACTTAAAGGTCAAGTCAGAGTCTGCAAAAGTAGAAAATGTCTCTCACATGGATAGGCAAGAGAAATAGGAGAAAGTCCTTCCTCCAGCTGTTTTCTTAGAAATTCTAGGGACAATAAGGAGGCCTGCGTCTTGTGACCGAGGTGTACGTGTAGGTACGTACGGCAGGACCAAATCAGAGAGATAAGTAAGAGCAAGCCCATGTAATGCTTTGTAGGTTAGCAGTAAAACCTTGAAATCAGTCCTATCTTGAACAGGAAGCCAGTGTAGAGAGGCTTGCACGGGAGTAATATGATACAATGTTTTGGTTCTAGTCAAGATTCTAGCAGTCGTGTTTAGCACTAACTGAAGTTTATTTAGTGCATTGTCCGGGTAGCCGGAGAGTAAAGCATTGCAGTAGTCTAATCTAGAAGTGACAAAAGCATAGATTAGCTTTTCTGCATAATTTTTGGACAAAAAGGTTCAGATTTTTGCAGTGTTACGAAGATGGAAAAAAGCTGTCCTTTAAATATTCTTGATATGTTTGTCAAAAGAGAGATCAAGGTCCAGATTAACGCCAAGGTCCTTCACAGTTTTTTTGGGGACGACTGTACAACCATCAAGATTAATTGTCAGATCCAAAAGAAGATCTCTTTGTTTCTTTGGACCTAGAACTAGCATATCTGTTTTGTCCTAGTTTAAAAGTAAAAAATTAGCAGCCATCCACTTCCTTATGTCTAAAACACAGGCTTCCAGGGCAGGCAATTTTGGGGCATCACCATGTTTCATCGAAATGTACAGCTGTGTGTCGTCCACATAGCAATGGAAGTTAACATTATGTTTCCGAATGACATCACCAAGAGGCAGAATATATAGTGAAATCAATAGGGTCCCTAAAACGGAACCTTGAGGAACACCGAAACTTAAATTCATTTGTCAGAGGACAAACCATCCACGGAGACGAACTGATATCTCTCCGACAGATAAGATGTAAACCAGGCAAGAACTTGTCCGTGTAGACCAATTAAGGTTTCCAATCTCTCCAAAAGAATATGGTGGCCGATGATGTCAAAAGTAGCACTAAGGTCTAAGAGCAAGAGGACAGATGCAGAGCCTGGTCTGACACCATTAAAAGGTTGTTTACCACTTTCACGAGTGCAGTCTCAGTGCTATGATAGGGTCTAAAACCAGACTGAAGTGTTTTGTATACATTATTTGTCTTCAGGAAGGCAGTGAGTTGCTGCGCAACAGCTTTTTCTATGATTTTTGAGAGAAATGGGAGATTCGATATAGGCCGATAGTTTTTTGAATCAAGGCTTGGCTTTTTGAAGAGTGGCTTTATTACTGCCACTTTTAGAAAGTTTGGTACACATCGGGTGGAGAGGGAGCCATTTAATATGTTCAGCATCGGAGGGCCAAGCACAGGAAGTAGCTCTTTCAGTAATTTAGTTGGAATAGGGTCCAATATGCAGGTTGAAGGTTTAGAGGCCATGACAATTTCCATGAATGTGTCAAGAGATATAGGATTAAAAACTATCCTATATCTCCATTGATCCTAGGTCCTGGCAGTTATGTGCCGACTCAGGACAGCTGAGCTTTGGAGAAATACGTAGATTCAAAGAGGAGTACGTAATTTGCTTTCTAATGATCATGATCTTTTCGTTGAAGAAGTTCATGAATTCGTCATTGCTGAAATGAAAGGCATCCTCTCTTGGGGAATGCTGCTTTTTAGTTAGCTTTGCAACAGTACCAAATCTAAATTTTGGATTGTTCTTATTCTCTTCAATTAGGTTGGAAAAATAGGATGATCGAGCAGCACTGAGGGCTCTTCGATATTGCACTGTACTTTCTTTCCAAACTAGTAGGAAGACTTCCAGTTTGGTGTAGCGCCATTTCCGTTCCAATTTTCTGTAAGCTTGCTTCAAAGCTTGGGTATTTTCTGTGTACCAGGGAGCTAGTTTCTTGTGACAAATGTTTTTTGTTTTTAGGGGTGTGACTGCATCTAGGGTATTACACAAGGTTAAATTTAGATCCTCAGTTTGGTCGTTAACTGATTTTTGTACTCTGACGTCCTTTGGTAGGTGGAGGGAGTCTGGAAGGGCGTCTAGGAATCTTTGGGTTGTAGCACGGCTTTTGATGATCCTTGGTTGGGGTCTGATCAAATTATTTGTTGCGATTGCAAACGTAATGGTGGTCCGATAGTCCAGGAAAACATTTAGATCCACAATATTTATTCCACGGGACAATTGACTGTGGCAATGAGTAGGTCTGGACACGTTGGACAAAACCCACTGAGTCGATAATGGCTCCGAAAGCCTTTTGTTGTGGATCTGTGGACTTTTCCATGTGAATATTAAAGTCACCAAAAATTTGATTATTGTCATGACTATAAGGCCCAATAGGAATTCAGAGAACTCAGTAAGGGACTCTGTATACGGCCCAGGAGGCCTGTAAACAGTAGCTATAAAAAGTGCTTGAGTAGGCTGCAAAGATTTCATGACTAGAAGCTCAAAAGACAAAAACGCAGTCATTTGTTTGGGGGGGGGGGGGGGGGGGGTAAATTGAAATTTGCAATCAGAAAAAAGTTTGCAACACCTCCGCCTTTGCGGGATACGCGGGGGATATGGTCACTAGTGTAACCAGGAGGAGAGGCCTCATAAAAACAGTAAATGTTTCAGTCAGGCCAATCATATCAAGATTATGATCAGTGATTAGTTCATTGACTATAACTGCCTTGGAAGTGAGGGATCTAACATTAAGTAACCCTATTTTGAGATTTGAGATATTATCACAATCTCTTTCAATAATGACAGCAATGGAGGAGATCTTTATTCCAGTGAGATTACTAAGGCGAACACCGCCATGTTTATGTTTGCGCAACCTAGATCGATGCACAGACACGGTCTCAATGGGGGTAGCTGAGCTGACTACACTGACTGTGCTAGTGGCAGACTCCACTAAGCTGCCAGGCTGGCTAACAGCCTGCTGCCTGGCCTGCACCCTATCTCATTGTGGAGCTAGAGGAGTTAGAGCCCTGTCTATGTTCATAGATAAAATGAGAGCACCCCTCCAGCTAGGATGGAGTCCGTCACTCCTCAGCAGGCCAGGCTTGGTCCTGTTTGTGGGTGAGTCCCAGAAAGAGTGCCAATTATCTACAAATTCTATCCTTTGGGATGGGCAGAAAACAGTTTTCAGCCAGCGAGCCAGAGACTAGTACTCGATGCCAACACATCTTTCTAGCTAATTGACACGCTGAAGCTATGTTGCTCTTGGTGACCTCTGACTGTTTCATCCTAACATTGTTGGTGCCGACGTGGATAGCAATATCCCTATACTCTCTACACTCACCAGATTTTGTTTTAGCCAGCACCATCTTCAGATTAGCCTTTACATCGGTAGCCCTGCCCCCTGGTAAACAGTGTATGATCGCTGGATGATTATTTTTAAGTCAAACATTGCAGGTTATTCTACATTGTAGAATAATAGTGAAGACATCAAAACTATGAAATAACACAAATGGAATCATGTAGTAACCATAAAAGTGTTAAACAAATCAAAATATATTTTATGGTTACTACATGATTCCATTTGTGTTATTTCATAGTTTTGATGTCTTCACTATTATGTAGTAGCCATAAAAGTGTTAAACAAATCAAAATATATTTTAGATTTTAGATTCTTCAAAGTAGCCACCCTTTGCCTTGATGACAGCTTTACTCACTCTTGGCATTCTCTCAACCAGCTTCACCTGGAATGTTTTTCCAACAGTCTTGAAGGAGTTCCCACATATGCTGAGCACTTGTTGGCTGCTTTTCCTTCACTCTGCGGTCCAACTCATCCCAAATATCTCAATTGGGTTGAGTTCGGGTGATTGTGGAGGCCAGGTCATCTGATGCAGCACCCCATCACTCTCATTCTTGGTCACATAGCCCTTACACCGCCTGGAGGTGTGTTTTGGGTCATTGTCCTGTTGAAAAACAAATTAAAGTCCCACTAAGCGCAAACCAGATGGGATGGCGTATCGCTGCAGAATGCTGTGGTAGCAATGCTGGTTAAGTGTGCCTTGAATTCTAAATAAATCACAGACAGTGTTACCATCAACCAGCCCCACTCCATCACACCTCCTCCTCCATGCTTCATGGTGGAAACTACACATGCGGAGATCATCTGTTCACCTACTCTGCGTCTCACAAAGACACAGTGGATGGAACAAAAATCTCAAATTTTGACTCATCACACCAAAGGACAGATTTCCACCGGTCTAATGTCCAATGCTCGTGTATCTTGGCCCAAGCAAGTCTCTTCTTCTTATTGGTGTCCTTTAGTAGTAGTTTCTTTACAGAAATTCGACCTTGAATGCCTGATTCACACAGTCTCCTCTGAACAGTTGATGTCGAGATGTGTCTGTTACATCATAGCGCTTGATGTTTTTTGCGACTTTGCGAAAATTCATACTGTAGATCACTTTACATCTTCATACTGTAGATCACTTTACATCTTCATACTGTAGATCACTTTACATCTTCATACTGTAGATCACTTTACATCTTCATACTGTAGATCACTTTACATCTTCATACTGTAGATCACTTTACATCTTCATAGTGTAGATCACTTTACATCTTCATACTGTAGATCACTTTACATCTTCATACTGTATATCAATTTATATCTTCATACTGTAGATCACTTTACATCTTCATACTGTAGATCACTTTACATCTTCATACTGTAGATCACTTTACATCTTCATACAGTAGATCACTTTACATCTTCATACTGTAGATCACTTTAAATCTTCAAACTGTAGATCACTTTACATCTTCAAACTGTAGATCACTTTACATCTTCATACTGTAGATCACTTTACATCTTCATAGTGTAGATCACTTTACATCTTCATACTGTAGATCACTTTACATCTTCATACTGTAGATCACTTTACATCTTCATACTGTAGATCACTTTACATCTTCAAACTGTAGATCACTTTACATCTTCAAACTGTAGATCACTTTACATCTTCATACTGTAGATCACTTTACATCTTCATAGTGTAGATCACTTTACATCTTCATACTGTAGATCAATTTACATCTTCATACTGTAGATCACTTTACATCTTCATACTGTAGATCACTTTACATCTTCAAACTGTAGATCAATTTACATCTTCATACTGTAGATCACTTTACATCGTCATACTGTAGATCACTTTACCTCCTCATACTGTAGATCACTTTACATCTTCATACTGTAGATCACTTTACATCTTCAAACTGTAGATCAATTTACATCTTCATACTGTAGATCACTTTACATCTTCATACTGTAGATCACTTTACATCTTCATACTGTAGATCACTGTACATCTTCATGCATTCAAGCATGAGTCAATGTTTGTGTACTTGAGTGTATGTTTTTGTGTGTTTATGTTTTTGTGTGTTTTTGTGTGTGTACGTGCGTGTATGTGTGTGTGTGTGTATTCTGGAAATAGGCCATCCTAGTGAATGGTGGTAGTGTCAGTCCTTTGATGTCAGTTCCTGTTCACATCCCTCATGCCTGATTTGCTCGCCCCAAACGGGCCGCCAGGGAGCCTGCTCAACATTGCTCAGTCTGCTCAACACAGGAATTTGTCCTTCGTGCACTTACGTTATCATATAAAGCGTTCAGTAACTTTAGGTTTGGGCATTAAATTGCTTTTTCTTTTTCAATGTTGCCAATGATCCATGCACATATTAGCTATTTTTTTCTCACTTTGTTAACAAACTAATAAAGCATCTGGGCATTTTTCAACATATATTTCAACAGATGTATTTGCACTGAAACTGTTAATATATCACTGATGTTAACAACTGTATGCTCTGAGGCACACAAACACACAAACAAACACATACACACAAACACACAAACAAACACACACACACACACACACACACACAAACACACACACATACACATACACATACACACACACACACACACATACACACACATACACACACATATACACACAAACAAAAAAACACACACACACATACACACACACAAAGATGCACTGAGAAATGGAAAACAAACGCTGTGAAATTACCCAGAATCCTCATGAGACACCGTAGACCTAGGCATTCTCTTGCTGTGTTGGGATACACTAACAAACATACACACACACGTACACACACACACACACACACACACACACACACACACACACACACACACACACACACACACACACACACACACACACACACACACACACACACACACACACACACACACACACTCAAGTACACAAATACTCACTCAAATACACACTCTAGGCATCATGTGTAATGTTTACCAACCAATTTCCCCAGTGATTAAGCCTGTTGGGGTAATAACATACAAACAACACTATCAACTAGGGAAAACAGCGTTATACTATACTGGACATAAGCATTCGAGTCGACATACTTAAGCTGGGGTTTCCTAACCAACACTGAGAGAGTGT
>CM042399.1:30171497-30173997 GCA_023634145.1 Thymallus thymallus
AGTGGAAAGACTTCCCAGAAGAGTGGAAGCTGTTATAGCAGCAAAGGGGGGAACAACTCCATATTAATGCCCATGATTTTGAGATGAGATATTCGACGAGCATGTGTCCACATACTTTTGGTCATGTAGTGTATTTGCACGCAACCAATAAAATTCGATTTCATTAAATTTGAAACACTCACACTAATTTCCTTGGAAACATAAGCTGTCATGAACTGACATTCCTTCGAACCCCAGAGTCTGTTGGTGTAAGTGTTGGTTGACATACTGTCACGTTCTGCGCAGCCCAAATTACACCCGCTATACCCTCCCCTCTGACCACTCTCACTTGAGAGGAACAACCTGCCTGTGTCAAAGTAGTGTAGCATGTGTTTGTGTGTGCCGTGTGTGTGTGTGTGCCGTGTTTCATGAGTACAGTTACTAAGCTTGTAAAAACAGAGAGACATTCTGCACCTGAGCCGGACTGTGTGGGAATAGTCATTCCCCTGTCACAGGGTCATTAGGTCAAACACCAGACACATGGTTTACACCTGACACACACACTGAACAGAGGGCTACCACATGACAGCAGCTGTCCACAGTCTGTACACTACAGTGTGAACACAGGGTCAGTTGGTGGTCAGACCAGACATTCTAGCTGGTCTGCTCATTGTTACAAAGAGGTGATGCCAGTGGAAATGGACTAGATGCACTTATAGTGCCTGATGAGTTATTTTCCTGTGATTAAATATTGTCTTTGGGTACAGAGAAAAGCTACTACTACTAGTACTACTACTACTACTACTACTACTACTACTGCTATTACTACTACTACTACTACTACTACATTACTGACTACTAAAAGACTACTACAATAACTACTACAAAGACTCCTCCTCCTACGACGACGACTACTACTACTACTACTAATAACATATTACTGACTACTATATGACTACTGTCGTCGTCGTAGGAGGAGGAGTCTTTGTAGTAGTTATTGTAGTAGTCTTTTAGTACTACTAATACAACAATGACTACTACTACTACTACTACTACTACTACTATGACTAATACTACTACTACTACTATGACTACTACTACTACTACTATTACTGCTACTACTACTATGACTACTACTACTACTACTACTATTACTGCTACTACTACTATGACTACTACTACTAGATAGATAGATAGATAGATAGATAGATAGATAGATAGATAGATAGATAGATAGATAGATAGATAGATAGATAGATAGATAGATAGATAGATAGATAGATAGATAGATAGATAGATAGATAGATAGATAGATAGATAGATAGATAGATAGATAGATAGATAGATAGATAGATAGATAGATAGATAGATAGATAGATAGGTACTTTATTGATCCCCCGGGGGGGAAATTTCATTTCATACTGCTACTACTACTACTATGATTACTACTGTTACTACTACTACTACTACTACTACTGCTACTACTACTACTACTACTACTACTATTACTACCACTATAAATGAGGTTTACCTCTCCACTGTTTTTGTGTTTTAGTCAGGCTTCCTTTCTTCTTTAGCCCTGTTTTCTCAGAGAGAGGAGAGTAATCAGGCACATGCTGTAATTGGGCCAGTCATGTTATTTTAGGTTTGGAGCTCACAGTAATTACACACAGAGAGCGGGAGGGAGAGAGTGACAGAGAGAGAAAGAGGGAGAGAGAGAGAGGGACAGCAAGAAAGAGAGAAAGAGAGAGAGGGAGAGCGAGAGAGTGGGAGAAAGAGAGAGATAGATAGAGCAAGAGAGAGGAAGGATGCGCGGTGGAGAATTGGGACTATATTGGACCTTTCCGCGTGCATACGTCATAGTAGTTTATAAAGACGATCTCTCTACAACCTCCCTGACCCTTTCTTACACTTCTTCACTCTCAGATGGACATTTGCAGTTGGGTTGAGCAGACTTCCATACACTGTGTGTACTTGCAAATACACATTTATTAAAGTGCATTATCGTCACTTAGCATATTGTGTGCTGACCAGCGCTTTTCAGTTAGGCAACAATATTATTAGCAGCCCAGCATTGCAGTAATTTAAATATACATTATCGGTGCTTTGTATCTATAGACAGAGAGTGTCATTGTATTCAAACTAGTCTAGTCACTCATATGATGTCATTACTGAAGTTCCTTTAGCCAATTGTTTCTCAACCCCTAGTCCGTGGTCCATGGACCGTTTGGTAGCAATGTACGAAACTTCGGGAACTTCCGTCAGGTACTCTAGAACATTTACTTCAGTGCACTATAAAACAGTAATTTCCTCAAAACAATATGTGGTGTAGTTAAGACATACTTATCTTATCATGCTGGAGATGGCTGTTGGATATTTCAGTGTGTGTGTATGTTTTTGTATGCCTGTGTGTGGCCGATGATGACATCATCTCTCAGCGCCCTGCCCCGGCACCTGCAGGACAGGAAGTAGTGTTGAGGTGAATCATAACCTCACAGCTTCTCTTATCTCACCTAGCCAG
>CM042399.1:30178997-30186497 GCA_023634145.1 Thymallus thymallus
TCTTCCAGCTGATGCTGGCCAGTACAATGATCTGTTCCATTCAATCAGCATTGCATGATTAACACACTAGCTCTTCACACAGTCAACAAAGTGCACAGAATAGTGGGGAAAGCCTGAAAATCCATGAAGACGGTGCCAGCTATCACAAAGTCAGAAGTATTAACATTATAATTAATTCCAGCCTAATGTATATTGAAAAGGAGCAGAGGGGATGTAAAGGGATCCTGTTGGTAGTTAGCAGGAGATGATGGAGTCTGTTATGAGAGTAAAAATAGATCCATTTGGACTCTGGCTCCAGGTCCAGTGCCACCTACACCCCTCTGTTTCTCCTCACACCCACTTATCCTACCCAGCCCTTCCCCCTTCCTCCTTCCTCCATCCACTCCGGTCTGGTCCTTTTTCTACCCCCACCCTCCTCCTTTCCCTTCCCTTCCCTGCTACGCTCACAAAAGTAAAAATAGATCAATTTGGGCATCTAGACTGGCTCAATGTCTAACTCACCCATAGGCACCACCCATGCCCTTCTGCCCTGTTCTCACACCAACCTATCTTCCTCCTCCCTCTCTCCCTTTAAACCCACTTCTCTTTTCTCTCTTCTCCCTCCTCTCTCCTCTCTCCTCTCTCTTCTCTCCTCTTTCCTCTCTCCTCTCCTCTCTCTCCTCTACTTTTTTCGTCTCGTCTCTTCTCCTCCTCTCTCATCCTCTCTCCTCTCCTCCACTCTCCTCCTCTCTCCTCTCTCATCTCTCTCCTCTCTCTCCTCTCTCATCCTCTTCTCTCCCCTCTCTCCTCTCTCCTCTCTCCTCTCTCTCCTCTCTCCTCTCTCCTCTCTCCTCTCTCCTCTCTCCTCCTCTCCTCTCGTCTCTCTTCTCTCTTCTCCTCACTCATCTCTCCTCTTTCCTCTAATTTCTCCTCTCTCCTCTCTCCCTGTCTACCCCTCCCACTCATCCTCCCCCTTCCTCCCCCTTCTCTCCTCCCTCAGCACCTGCTCTCACACCTACTCTGCCAGCTCCATGACATCATTCTATTGGAACTGGACAGTCCTCCTCAGGGCTAATATAGCCAGATTACCAGCCTTACCACAGTCACACACACACACACACACACACACACACACACACACACACACACACACACACACACACACACACACACACAAACACACACACACACACACACACACACACACACATACACACACACATACACTCCCTCGTCAAGCATGTACTGATCTCACAACACAGTGCCCTCCCTGACCCATTACGTCACTTGAATTCTGTCGGAATGTTTCTGAAACTTCCTGGACAGCTGGGTTCTGGACAGAGCTATCGCCCAGTATCACCACCTGGTCCAGCTGGCACGGGCCTGACTGAGTCCAATGACCTCTCTTAACCCGCTCATAAGCTCTTCATAGCATGTTCATGGGATATTCAGCACATGACGTCCTGTTCCTAGCGTTATCTTTTTAAATGGTTCAAACTGTTCGAGGGCGTTGGGGGTAGCAGGTTTGGAGGCACTAATGAAAATAGAAGGAGGTGTGTTTATATTGCAACATGCTGCAACACAAACAAAACACATGGAAACACACTTGAGACGGCCCCCAGACCACAACCTCTTCTCCCTGTCTGTCTCCTAACGATGCCTATAGTCTGCCCTGTGGGTACTTCACTACACAGGGGGCTGTCTGTCTGGCTCCATTAACCACACTCTCCATACTCGCTGTCTGCCTGTATGTCCTGTCTACCTCTTCTCTGCTTCCTGTGCTCTCAGGGGACTGGGGTCCTCCAGTGGAGGACTGAGCTGCTAACAACAAAGACCCTCTCCACTCCAACTCCACCGCAGCTACTTGTAGAGATTACAACGGTGACTGCAGGACGGGACAATAAGGCTTCTCTCTCTGTCAAGGATTTCTATGGAAGACATAGGACTGGACAATGAAGTCTTAGAGTACCCACTCTATGCCCTCCACTCCCCAGCACTCTGCTCTGCGTCTCTCATGCTAGGCCTTTTCTAACGTTCTCCAATTTTTCCCTTTCCTATTGACTTCTCTTTCAGCCCTTGAAGGTATCTTCTCTGATGAAAGAGGGTTGGAGGTATTCTCCCTCCCTCCCTCCCTACCTCCCTCCCTCCGTCTCTTTTACGTCAGTTACAGTAACTGCTCTGACATCTCACACATCTGTGTGTCTCTCCTTCCATTCTGCCAATATTTACTTGCCCCATCGTAGCAGAACTGGGCCTCAACCCTCAACAGTCACACACACTCAGAGCCACACGTACCCACTGAACAGTCTTCCATCTAGAATAAAATTGAACTCTTTAGCTTTTTTGAATACTATTGAACATAATTGACAGCCTTAGAAGCCCAGGGAGGACTCTCAGGCCTTTGGGGTACCTGACCACACTGAACAGAAGCAGTACATCCACACAGTAAAATCCCAAGAGTTTATTCAACTCCTATGGTTTATATTGTTCCACCCCCATTTTGTGGTAAAACTACTCTGGTCATTTTGTTGTTATTTTTTCAGTTAAAACAAAACTAAAGTATTTTAATTGTTGTTTTTAAACAGCTCCCTTGCCATTTAGCAATCAATAATAACTAGTGGGAGGATATTCAGCAACTGTACACACCCACATCTTGCATTCACAAAGCCTGTCAAACTAGGTAATAGTTGATGGAGACTACATAGGAAATGTAAACTGGAACAACCATCTCAGTAACGGATGCAATAAATTCAACTACTTACAGATTGGATTACTATTGAAAAATGAATGTTAAGACAACTCCAGTAGAGTCAATTTAACCAAAACATTATTAACACTGTGATTTGAACTTTCCTTGATTTACGGTGCATGCTTCCATCATTCAGGTAGCAGTCATATGGAGTACTGGGCTTACTCTTCTCCGTGTTGTACTTTCTAACAGTGTGGCCGGGCACGTCTAGTATACACACAGGGGCTAATGAAAGAATAATAAGCCAGAGGGGATGTGCGTGTTGTGTTAGTTAACAGGGGAGGACCTGCCGTCACAGAGAGAGAGACAGAGAGAGAGAGAGAGAGGGGGGGGGGGGGGGGGGGGGGGGGGGAGTGACAGGGAAAGACTAGTTAGAGAGAAAGAGGAGCAGAGATGAGTCACCCTGTCTTATTTCTTTCCTGTTATATCCTACATGAAATCAAACTAGTTATATTTTAACACTGAAAGAACTAAATGGATCCTTACCAGCTTCTGTGAAGCTAATATCTCATCTCCTGTCCTTTGTCCTAATGTCTCATCTCCTGTCCTTTGTCCTAATGTCTCATCTCCTGTCCTTTGTCCTAATGTCTCATCTCCTGTCCTTTGTCCTAATGTCTCATCTCCTGTCCTTTGTCCTAATGTCTCATCTCCTGTACTTTGTCCTAATGTCTCATCTCCGGTCATTTGTCCTAATGGCTCATCTCCTGTCCTTTGTCCTAATATCTCATCTCCTGTCCTTTGTCCTAATGTCTCATCTCCTGTCCTTTGTCCTAATATCTCATCTCTGGTCCTTTGTCCTGTTCATCTTCATCTGTGTAACTAATGTCTCATCTCCCTAGTCCTACCCCTCTTTAAGTCATCCCAGTGGTCATATGAATCAGGTCCTGGGGTCCTTAGAGCCATCGAGGCGTCAGTTGCTGGAGCCTGTTAGTTAAACAAGGCTAGGTCTCCTCCCTTGACCTCATCATTAGGAACCATTATTACACTGGGCTCCAAAAACAACAGAATGTTTCCCTGCTAACCTACTGTTTGTTCAGAAAGCTCACTGCTCACACACACACACACACACAGACAGACACACACACACAAACAGTACCAGTCAAAAGTTTGGACACACCTACTCATTCAAGGCTTTTTCTTTATGTTTACTATTTTCTACATTGAAGAATAATAGGGAAAACATCAAAACTATGAAATAACACAATAACTTTTTGTAGTAACCCAAAAAGTGTTAAACAAATCAAAATATATTTTAGATTTGAGATTCATCAAAGTAGCCACCATTTGCCTTCATGACACACTCTTGGCATTCTCTCAACCAGCTTCACCTGGAATGTTTTTCCAACAGTCTTGAAAATTGTTTTTCCTTCACTCTGCGGTCCAACTAATCCCAAACCATCTCAATTGGGTTGAGGTCGGGTGATTTTGGAGGCCAGGTCATCTGATGCAGCACTCCATCACTCTCGTTCTTGGTCAAATAGCCCTTACACAGCTTGGAGGTGTGTTTGGTCAATGTCCTGTTGAAAACAAATTATTGTCCCACTAATCGCAAACCAGATGGGATGGTGTATCGCTGCAGAATGCTGTGGTAGCCATGCTGGTTAAGTGTGCTTTGAATTTTAAATAAATCACAGACAGTGTCACAAGCACCATCACACCTCCTCCTCCATGCTTCCACACATGCAGAGATCATCTGTTCACCTACTCTGCGTCTCACAAAGACACGGCGGTTGTAAAAAAAAATCTCAAATTCGTATTCATCAGACCAAAGGACAGATTTACACCGGCCTAATGTCAAATTCTTGTGTTTCTTTGCCCAAGCAAGTCTCTTCTTCTTATTGGTGTCCTTTAGTAGTGGTTTCTTTGCAGCAATTCGACCATGAAGGCCTGATTCACGCAGTCTCTTCTGGCGAGGATAGCCTCGCTGCAAGCCCAGCTTCAGACGCAATCGTTAGGCAAGGGCA
Source organism: Thymallus thymallus (assembly GCA_023634145.1). Classification (NCBI taxonomy): domain Eukaryota; kingdom Metazoa; phylum Chordata; class Actinopteri; order Salmoniformes; family Salmonidae; genus Thymallus; species Thymallus thymallus. The sequence continues at coordinate 30,183,690 of CM042399.1, forward strand.
ATTTAAGTGTTGGAAAGGATGAAATTGCGTCTGTGCCGCCAGTAAGTACAGTTACTAGTAAAAATCCCCTCGCACAGTCCCCGCTGCCGGACAATTTTCTCAGGGCTTCTGGAAAGAAATGCAATCGGCATGTTCAACCGGTGTCGCTCATTCAGCCGACAGAAACTTTCAACCGGTTCTCCCCATTAAGCAACGAGTCGGAGCCAGAGGCTTCTCAGGTCTCTCCTTCACTCGTTAGCATAGTCAGTGTAGTCAGCTCAGATACCCCCATTGAGACCGTGTCTGTGCCTCGATCTAGGTTGCGCAAACCTAAACATGGCAGTGTTCGCTTTAGTAATCTCAATGGAATAAAGACCTCCTCCATTCCTGTCATTATTGAAAGAGGTTGTGATATCTCACTTCTTAAAATAGGGTTACTTAATATTAGATCACTCACTTCCAAGGCAGTAATAGTCAATTACCTAATCACTGATCATAATCTTGATGTGATTGGCCTGACTGAAACAAGGCTTAAGCCTGATGAATTTACTGTGTTAAATCAGGCCTCTCCTCCTGGTTACACTAGTGACCATGTATCCTGCGCATCCGCAAAGGCGGAGCTGTTACTAACATTTACGATAGCAAATTTCAATTTACTTCCCAAAAAAGGACAGCGTTTTCATCTTTTGAGCTTCTAGTCATGAAATCTATGCAGCCTACTCAATCACTTTTTATATCTACTGTTTACAGGCCTCCTGGGCCTTATACAGAGTTCTTTACTGAGTTCTCTGAATTTCTATCAGATCTTGTCGTTATGGCAGATAATTTTCACATTTTTGGTGACTTTAACATTCACATGGAAAAGTCCACAGATCCACTACAAAAGGCTTTCGGCGCCATCATCGACAGTGGGTTTTGATCAACATATCTCCTGACCTACTCATTGCCACAGTCATACCCTGGATCTAGATCTGTCCCGTGGAATAAATATTGTGGATCTAAATGTTTTTCCTCATAATCCTGGACTATCGGACCACCATTTTATTTTGTATGCAATCGCAATAAATAATTTTTTCCCCAACCAAGGATCAGGTGCTATAAATTCTCGGACAACCCAAAGATTCCTAGATGCCCTTCCAGACTCCCTCCACCTATCCACGGACGTCGGAGTACAAAAATCAGTTAACAATCAAACTGAGGATCTAAATTTAACCTTGCGTAACACCCTAGATCTAGTCGCACCCCTAAAAACAAAAAACATTTGCCAAAAGAAACTAGCTCCTTGGTACACAGGAAATACCTGAGTTTGAAGCAAGCTTGCAGAAAATTGGAACTGAAATGTCGCTCCACCAAACTGGAATTCTTCCTACTAGCTTGGAAAGAAAGTACAGTGCAACATCGAAGAGTCCTCACTGCTGCTCGATCATCCTATTTTTCCAACCTAATTGAGGAGAATAAGAACAATCCTATATTTCTATTTGATACTGTTGCAAAGCTAACTAAAAAGCAGCATTCTTCAACGAAAAGATCGTTATCATTAGAAAGCAAATTACGGACTCCTCTTTGAGTCTGCGTATTTCCCCAAAGCTCAGCTGTCCTGAGTCTGCACAGAACTGCCAGGACCTAGGATCAATGGAGACACTCAAGTTTTTTAATCCTATATCTCTTGACACATTCATGAAAATTGTCTTGGCCTCTAAACCTTCAACCTGCATACTGGATCCTATTCCAACTATTCCAACAGCTGGAGGCAGGGCTTTCTCCTATAGAGCTAAATTTTTATGGAATGGTCTGCCTATCCAGGTGAGGGACGCAGACTACGTTTCGACCTTTAAGTCTTTACTCAGTATGTCCTATGATTGAGTGTAGTCTGGCCCAGGGGTGCAAGGGTGAACGCCAAGGCTCTGGAGCGACGAACCACCCTTGCTATCTCTGCCTGGCCGGTTCCCGTCTCTCCATTGGGATTCTCTGCCTCTGACCCTATTACGGGTGCTGAGTCACTGGTTTACTGCTGCTTTCCATTTTTATTTATTTTATTTTTTATTTTTTTACCTTTATTTTACTAGGCAAGTCAGTTAAGAACATATTCTTATTTTCAATGACGGCCTAGGAACGGGTTAACTGCCTTGTTCAGGGGCAGAACAACAGATTTTTACCTTGTCAGCTCAGGGATTTGATCCAGCAACCTTTCAGTTATGGGCCCAACACTATAACCACTGGGCTACCTGCCGCCCCTAGGAGGGGTGCGTCACTTCCTGTCCGGTTTGTCGCCCCCTCGGACTTGTGCAGTGGAGGGGATCTTTCGTGGGCTATACTCAGCCTTGTCTCAGGGTAGTAAGTTGGTGGTTGTTGATATCCCTCTATTGGTGTGGGGGCTGTGCTTTGGCAGAGTGGGTGAGGTTATATCCTGCCTGGTTGGCCCTGTCCGGGGGTATTGTCTGGGTTATTGTCGGAGGGGGCCACAGTGTCACCGCCCCCCCCTGTCTCAGCCTCCAGAATCCATGCTGCAAAAGTCTATGTGCCGGTGGTTTGGGTCAGTAAGTTAAATCTGATGTTATTATCCAGTGTCTTGTGTGAATTTAAGTATGCTCCCTCTAATTCTCTCTCTACCTCCTCTCCCGGAGGACCTGAGCCTACCCGGAGGACCATGCTTCAGGACCACCTGCCCTGATGACTCCTAGCTGTCCCCAGTCCACCTGGTCGTGCTGCTGCACCGGTTTTAACCTTTCTGCCTGCGGTTATGGAACCCTGACCTGTTCATTGGACGTGCCACCTTATCCCAGACCTGCTGTTTTCATCTCGCTCTCTGTCTACCGCACCTGCGCTCTA
>CM042399.1:30188997-30198997 GCA_023634145.1 Thymallus thymallus
ATGGACAGCGATAGTGGATAGGTGTAATCCCATGTCTCTGGATCAGAAGGTTTCATGTTCTATCCCAGTCTTGGACACTGTTTTGTTTTAACCATATCCCAAACTTGAACCCTTACCTTAACCATTCAGAATGAGTGCCTAAACTTAACGCTTAAGTTCGAAATATGATGTTTGGACAAATGGAACGATACAGACCCGCAGGAGACACAGAAACTTCGAAATGCAATGATATTGTGAGAACTTGTTGAGCATGTACTCTGCAGCTACTGTACATGCAGCAAGGGTTAAATGATCAACTAGAGAAGAGAGATATGTCTGTTTACCTTCTCTCTGTGTGTCACTAACTTGCCCTGATGTCCTGCTGTCATGCTGGTACTCCCTCACTCCTCTTTAACTTGTTTTCTTTAGGACACTGGTCAAATATGTTCAAACAATATTTCCCTCTAATTTCTACAATCTCAACTTTATATCTTCCTCTCTCACATCTTCATACTCTCATTTTCCAACTCTCTTCATTCCTTCCTTCCTTACTTTCATTCCTTCTCTCCCTCACTCCCTCCCTGGTTCGTAAAGGGTTAAGCTCCAGTTTTTCCACCCCATGGTTCTCTAATGATGACAGCCCTTCATTAGTGTACAGTAGAGCAGCACACAGAGGTTAGCTCAGGCCTCCCTCCCTTCACATTCTCTCTCTCTCTCTCTCTCTCTCTCTCTCTCTCTCTCTCTCTCTCTCTCTCTCTCTCTCTCTCTCTCTCTCTCTCTCTCTCTCTCTCTCTCTCTCTCTCTCTCTCTCTCTCTTCTCTCTCTCTCTCTCACTCTCTTTCTCTAACTTAAATACACTCCCCCTTCTCTCTCTTTCTCTCTCTCTCCTCCCCTCCCTTCCCCTGGTCACTCTCTCGAACAGCCCTGTGGCACTGATACATTTTCCAACAGCATGCGGCCAGCCAGCCTGCCAGACCAGAGCAGAGGAATCCAGAGCCGCTGAGTCTCAGCAACACTCTTTCAACAAAACTTTATTTTTTTTACACAGAACAAACAAAAACTTACTTCTGTTCACACACAGTGACTAACATGCTACTTGATCATAAACGAATCAGCAAACTGGCTTGATCTTATAACTAACCCCTCCCACTGGTTGTCTTCAGGCGCTGTGACTTTGAAGACCATATGGCAGGCATTCAGACAGACGCGTAGACAACCCGGTTTACAGGTGGGACCCCGGGGATACAGGCAGTGGTGAGGACAGCCTCTTTGGGGTCCATATCCTGTGTGTTAATAACGCTAGCCTTTGCCTCAGGGGAATGGCAGCTTCAACAGGGAGCCAGCCAGCCTCTGGTAAACATGTGCTGCAACTCAATAAAAACTGTGCTTGACCAAAAATGAGGTCATTTGAAGAGATCATGAAAGTGAGATCCTCTTGAGATCATGGTTGGCCTCTGAGACCTCTTGGCTCCCGGGTCATCCCCTGAGAGGATGTTTTAAACTCAACTAACACTATAGTTGACATCAAACCGATGCTGCAGCGCTGGTGTGTCACATACAGTAGGGGCTAAGTGGTTGGCCAGGCAGCAAGGTAGACATGGTTACATTAAAATAGCAATGGATGTGTCATTACACTGTGGAAATATTGGTCATGTTTGGATTGAGTGTTAACATAATCACTTAACCAGAGCTGAGCTACATACAGTAACATTTAGAGGGAATAAATACTACATTAGTTGTACAATTGAGCAGAGAGACTTTAATCTTTTCGGAAATCATTAGAACAAGTATACAAATGTGAACCGACAAGCAACCAAAGGAAGGACAGAGTATACAGCGCTTACACACACAGGCACATGCACTCGTACACAAACAAACACGCACACCAGCCAGGATGTTCAAAATTCTATCCATGTCCTGAGGACATTGGGAAATGGACAGGGGTGGTGGATTAGTATAATCCCATGACTCTTGATCAGAAGGTGTTTGATCCCAGTCATGGACACTGTTTTTTTAGGGTTTTAACCCTATCCCAAACCTTCACCCTTTGGAATGAGTGCCTAAACTTAACCCTTAACTTAGAAATGTGACTGTTGGAGAAATGGAACGATACAGAGTAGTAGGAGCAACAAAAACACTTAGAAATTTGACGTTTGGAGCAACAACGAAATTTGACGTTTGGAAACATGGACTTGAACGTCTAATTCTGCAGTGAGACCGTGAGAGCTTGTTGCGCGAACACACACAAAAACACACACACACACACATACCCCCCCCCCCCTCCCCCACACACACACACAGGAAATGTGTGCCGGAAAACTCCAAGCTCATAAAGACAGGAGGGGACCATGAGTGCATTAGACTGTGAGGGAGGGGAGGATTTGACAGTTCCTGTCTTGTGGTGACCAGTGGACACTCCAGCTATGTATGAGAGCCAGTGTGTCTGTGTGCATCACTTTTTGTACATCACTTTTTGGTGTTTAAGTCATAGCATATAATCTTTGAAAGACTTTAGTTGCAATCATCAGTTTTCTCCTAGGGTTAGGTGATTACTTAGATTGATTACTCAGATCTACCTGGGCTTGATTAGTCAGGCTCGATTAGCCAAGTCTGTTTAACTCTATAGAGAAGTGTGAAAGAGGGGGAGAGACAGGGGTGAGATGGGGTGAGGGGGGGAGTATGGTTCTCTCCCTAAGAAGTGCTAACTTGGACAGTGGGAGGAATTTGCTGTGGTTATCCAGAGAGAGCTGCTCCATCTGTGTAAACTGGAGCCTGCCAGAATATAGACTCCCTCAATCCACACACACACACACACACACACACACACACACACACACACACACACACACACACACACACACACACACACACACACACACACACACACACACACACACACACACACACACACACACACACACACACACACACACACACTCACACACACATGCACAAATATGCATGCACAGACGTACACTCTGTGACACATACACACACACAAACGCACACAGACAGAGTGTGCCAGAAGGTGAACTCCCTCTATCCACAGAGACTTAACCCCATCAGTGTTCCCTCAGTGCAGACCTTATCTAACACACAAACAATCACAAGTTTAGAAACATGCAGGCTCATACGCATGACACACAAAATACATAAATAAACTATAGGAAAATAAAATAAGCACAAAGAAACATGCGTACTGTGTTACACACATAGATGCTGTTCCTGGCAGTCCAGCTATAAGTTCAAGTTCAATAGAATAACTAATAAAAAAAGATGTGATAGGTGGATATACATGTAAAGAGGGCTTTAAAGTGACTAGTAGCAGGAATATATACATACTTATGGTAATATACTACTGGCAATATATACTGTTGAAGTCGGAAGTTTACATACACTTAGGTTGAAGTCATTAAAACTCATTTTTCAACCACCTCACAGATTTCATGTTAACAAACTATAGTTTTGGCAAGTCGGTAAGGACATCTACTTTGTGCATGACACAAGTAATTCTTCCAACAATTGTTTACAGACAGATTATTTCACTTATAATTCACTATATCAGAATTCCAGTGGGTCAGAGGTTAACATACACTATGTCGACTGTGCCTTTAAACAGCTGGGACAATTCCAGAAAATGAAGTCATGGCTTTAGATGCTTCTGATAGGCTAATTGACATAATTTGAGTCAATTGGAGGTGTACCTGTAGATGTATTTCAAGGCCTACCTTCAAACTCAGTGCCTTTTTGCTCGACATCTTCGGAAAATCTAAAGAAATCAGCCAAGACCTCAGAAAAAAAAATTGTAGACATCCAAAAGTCTGGTTCATCCTTGGGAGCAATTTCAAAATGACTGAAGGTACCACGTTCATCTGTACAAACAATAGTACGCAAGTATAAACACCATGGGACCATGCAGCTGCCATACCGCTCAGGAAGGAGACATATTCTGTCTCCTAGAGATGAACGTACTTTGGTGCGAAAAGTGCAAATCAATCCCAGAACAACAGCAAATGACCTTGTTAAGATGCTGGAGGAAACAGCTACAAAAGTATCTATATCCACAGTAAAACGAGTCCTATATATCGACATTACCTGAAAGGCCGCTCAGCAAGGAACAAGCCACTGGTCCAAAACCGCCATAAAAAAGCTAGACTACAGTTTGCAACTGCACATGGGGACAAAGATTGCACTTTTTGGAGAAATGTCCTCTGGACTGATGAAACAAAAATAGAGCTGTTTGGCCATAATGACCATCGTTATGTTTGGAGGAAAAAGGGGGAGGCTTACAAGCCGAAGAACACCATCCCAACTGTGAAGCACGGGGGTGGCAGCATCATGTTGTTGGGGTGCTTTGCTGCAGGAGGGCCTGGGGCACTTTAAAAAAATAGATGGCATCATGAGGAAGGAAAATTATGTGGATATATTGAAGCAACATCTCAAGACATCAGTGAGGAAGTTAAAGCTTGGTCGCAAATGGGTCTTCCAAATGGACAATGACCCCAAGAACACTTCCAAAGCTGTGTCAAAATGGCTTAAGGACAACAAATTCAAGGTATTGGAGTGGTCATCACAAAGCCCTGACCTCAATCCTATAGAAAATGTGTGGGCCGAACTGAAAAAGCATGTGCGAGCAAGGAGGCCTACAGACCTGACTCAGTTACACCAGTTCTGTCAGGAGGAATGGGCCAAAATTCACCCAACCTATTGTAGGAAGCTTGTGGAAGGCTACCTGAAACGTTTGACCCAAGTTAAACAATTTAAAGACAATGCTACCAAATACTAATTGAGTGTATGTAAACTTCTGACCCACTGGGATTGTGATTTAAGAAATTAAAGCTCTACTATTATTCTGACATTTCACATTCTTAAAATAAAGTGGTGATCCTAACTGACCTAAGACAGGGAATGTTTACTAGGATTACATGTCAGGAATTGTGAAAAACTTAGTTTAAATGTATTTGGCTAAGGTGTATGTACATTTCTTACTTCAACTGTACATGTGAGGGCTTGGTTGTGATAAGGCCTCTTACTCCCACCTAGGGGAGGAGAGAGGCACACAACCAAGTTCTCACACATCCATTAGGGAGATTATCATCCCCAATCAGAGACAGCTGTCTAGCGTTGTCTCTGATTGGGGATAGCATTTAAGCTCCACACAATTCCACCTGTGTGTGGATCATTGTTCCTGCTTGTCTGCACTGCCAGCAGCCCAGCAAGTAAGTCACCGTGTTTTGTTTGTTGTATCGTGTTTTTGTTTCTTCACTCTCTTTTATTTGTAAATGCTTCGTGAGTCAATCTCATTTCCAAATAAAAGGATGACACTTCACCAGCGCTCCGTCTATCGTCCCATATATCCGACGCACCGTGACAGAATGATCCACCACCCTGGGACGCAGCGAGAGCAGACTTTGGTAGACATCCTCTACGATATGGGGAAATTGTCGAAAGAGGATGTCTACCATTATCATGCGGTGGAGAAAGGCTGGGGTCCGGAGCAGCCAAGGCGCCGGAGACGGAGGACACGTCACCGGGCTAGAGTTGAGGACCAGCCTGGAGCCCAGAAAACCCCTCAAACTGATTTTGGGGGGGGGCTATGGGGGTGGTCGGGGATCGAGGGAGAAGAGCCCCGACCACTGCACTCGTGGGGGTTCCAGGAGGAGCCCCTACAGCCATGGGAGCGGGAGTACATAGAGGAGTCGGAGGAAGACGACGACGACGATGTGCTTCTGCTCCCTCACTCGTGGGGGTTCCCGGAAGAACCCTCACAGGATGGGGATTGGCGTTGGAGTAGGGACGACAGGCACAGTCGTGCTCCAGCGTCAGTTCCCAGTCCGGTGCCTCCAGCGCCGGTCCAGAGTCGGAGGAGGAGGAGACCGACTCAGCGCACCAAACCATCGGTGCGCAACAATAGCCGGTACGGCCCGCGCCTGCTCCGCGCACCAGCTCTATGGTGCGTTTGCCCAGCCCGGCGCGACCCGTGCCAGCTCAACGCACCGACCCAACGGTGCGTTTCCCCAGCCAGGTACAGCCCGTTCCAGCTACTCGCACCAGACCAGTGGTGCGTTCCCCCAGCCCGGTACGGTCTGTGCCTGCTCCTCGCACCCAACCTACGGTGCGTTTCCCCAGCCCGGCGCGACCCGTGCCAGCAAAACACACCAACCCAACGGTGCGTTTCCCCAGCCCGGTGCGACCCGTGCCAGCGCCTCGCATCAGATCACTGGTGCGTTTCCCCAGTCCTGTACGCCCCGTGCCTACTCCTCACACGGAGCCTACAGCGAGGGTCGACAGCACAGCTCTGTGGTTAGAGACCATCTCTGCGTCGGTGCCCAGGGTGGGCACGACGTTCAGCCCCGCTGTGGAGCAGGAGCTCCATAGCGCGTCGGTGCCCAGTCTGGGGCCGACAGCCAGCCCAACCACAGGGCTGGAAACCCTCTCTGCGTCGGTGCCCAGGGTGGGCACGACGTTCAGCCCCGCTGTGGAGCAGGAGCTCCATAGCGTGTCGGTGCCCAGTCTGGGGCCGACAGCCAGCCCAACCACAGGGCTGGAAACCCTCTCCGCGTCGGTGCCCAGGGTGGGCACGACGTTCAGTCCCGCTGTGGAGCAGGAGCTCCATAGCGCGTCGGTGCCCAGTCTGGGGCCGACAGCCAGCCCAACCAGAGGGCTGGAAACCATCTCTGCGTCGGTGCCCAGGGTGGGCACGACGTTCAGCCCCGCTGTGGAGCAGGAGCTCCATAGCGCGTCGGTGCCCAGTCTGGGGCCGACAGCCAGCCCAACCAGAGGGCTGGAAACCATCTCTGCGTCGGTGCCCAGGGTGGGCACGACGTTCAGCCCCACCAGAGGGTTGGGAACCATCTCTGCGTCGGTGCCCAGGGTGGGCACGACGTTCAGTCCCGCTGTGGAGCAGGAGCTCCATAGCGTGTCGGTGCCCAGTCTGGGGCCGACAGCCAGACCAGCTGCAGGGCTGAAGACCACCTCTGCGTCGGTGCCCAGGGTGGGCACGGCATCCAGCCTGAGGTCTCCGGAGAAGGTCAGCAGCCCGAGGCCTCCTGTGACGGTCAGTAGCCTGAGGTCTCCTGTAAAGGTCAGCAGCCTGAGGCCTCCTGTGAAGGTCAGCAGCCTGAGGTCTCCGGAGAAGGTCAGCAGCCCGAGGCCTCCTGTGACGGTCAGTAGCCTGAGGTCTCCTGTAAAGGTCAGCAGCCTGAGGCCTCCTGTGAAGGTCAGCAGCCCGAGACCTCCGGAGAAGGTCAGCAGCCCGAGGTCCCCGGTGACGGTCAGCAGCCCGAGGTCCCCGGTGACGGTCAGCAGCCCGAGGTCCCCGGTGACGGTCAGCAGCCCGAGGTCCCCGGTGACGGTCAGCAGCCCGAGGTCCCCGGCGAAGGTCAGCAGCCCGAGGTCCCCGGCGAAGGTCAGCAGCCCGAGGTCCCCGGGGAGGGTCAGCAGCCCGAGAGCTCCGGGGAAGGTGAGCAGACCTGAACCTCCACCGGTGCCCAGTCCGGGGCCGGTCGTCTGCGTCGCTCCAGTGCCGGAGCAGTCCGCTCCACCGGTGCCCAGTCCGGGGCCGGTCGTCTGCGTCGCTCCAGTGCCGGAGCAGTCCGCTCCACCGGTTCCCAGTCCGGGGCCGGTCGTCCACGTCGCTCCAGTGCCGGAGCAGTCCGCTCCACCGGTGCCCAGTCCGGGGCCGGTCGTCTACGTCGCTCCAGTGACGGAGCAGTCCGCTCCACCGGTGCCCAGTCCGGGGCCGGTCGTCTGCGTCGCTCCAGTGCCGGAGCAATCCGCTCCACCGGTGCCCAGTTCGGGGCCGGTCGTCTACGTCGCTCCAGAGACGGAGCAGTCCGCTCCACCGGTGCCCAGTCCGGGGCCGGTCATCTGCGTCGCTCCAGTGCCGGAGCAGTCCGCTCCACCGGTGCCCAGTCCGGGGCCGGTTGTCAGCCCCTCTCCAGGGTCGAGGGCTCCCGCACCAGGGTCCAGACAGGACTTGGTGACTGGCGGGAGTACTGAGGGGGGAACCACCGCGCCGGGGTCCGGACCGGACCGGGCGTGCAACGGAGAGGTAGGAGGGAAGCTACTCTCACAGCCTGTGCCACGCCCGGAACCGGAGCCCCCACCAGCAACCACCTCAGTACCCCGCCATGTCAACCCTAGTTTTTGGACATTTTTTTTTTTTTTTTTTGTCTTTCAGGAAAGGGGGGATTTTGTGTGCGATCGGGAGTCCGCACCTTAGGGGGGGGGGTACTGTGAGGGCTTGGTTGTGATAAGGCCTCTTACTCACACCTAGGGGAGGAGAGAGGCACACAACCAAGTTCTCACACATCCATTAGGGAGATTATCATCCCCAATCAGAGACAGCTGTCTAGCGTTGTCTCTGATTGGGGATAGCATTTAAGCTCCACACAATTCCACCTGTGTGTGGATCATTGTTCCTGCTTGTCTGCACTGCCAGCAGCCCAGCAAGTAAGTCACCGTGTTTTGTTTGTTGTATCGTGTTTTTGTTTCTTCACTCTCTTTTATTTGTAAATGCTTCGTGAGTCAATCTCATTTCCAAATAAAAGGATGACACTTCACCAGCGCTCCGTCTATCGTCCCATATATCCGACGCACCATGACAGTACATGTGAACAGGAGTAATAGTGACCAGTAGCAGGATAAATAGATAGATACTAATGGTAATGGAAATCAATAAACAACGAACAGCAGCATAGTGGTTGTAATAAATCTAATCAATAATCATTTTAGCAATCAAATCAAATATTATTTGTCACATGCTTGGTAAACAACAGTTGTAGACAAACAGTGAAACGCTTACTTACAGGTCCTTTTCCAACAATTCAGAGTTAAGATAAAGATAAAAATATAATAGAAATAGTGACACGAGGAAAAAGTACACAATGAGCAATGAATAATCCCTGTCCCAGACCTGCTGTTTTCACCTCGCTCTCGCTCTATTGCACTGAAAAACCAAGTGACATTCACTCCTGATGTATTTACCTGTTGCAACCTCCACAACTACTTTTATTATTATTTGACCCTGCTGGTCAACTATGAACATTTGAACATCTTGGAGAAAGAACTGGCCTTAATGGCCATAAATTGTTATAATCTCCACCCGGCACAGCCAGAAGAGGACTGGCCACCCCTCAGAGCCTGGTTCCTCTCTAGGTTTGTTCCTAGGTTTTGCCTTTCTAGGGAGTTTTTCTTAGCCACCATGCTTCTACATCTACATTGCTTGCTGTTTGGGGTTTTAGGCTGGGTTTCTGTATGCACTTTGTGACATCAGCTGATGTAAAAAGGGCTTTGTAAATAAATTTGATTTGATAATAATAAAGAGTAAAACTAACATGGCTATATAGAGAGAGTATCAGTACTGAGTCGATGAACAGGGGTACGAGGTAATTCAGGTAGCTATGTACAGTACAGGATAGATAATAGACAGTAGCAGCAGCGTACATGCTGTGTGTGTGTGTGTGTGTGTGTGTGTGTGTGTGTGTGTGTGCCTGGCAGTTGCTGTACCAAGCGGTGATACAGCCAGTCAAGATGCTCGCAATGGTGCAGTTGTAAAACTTTGTGTCGAGGCATAGATCTGGGGAAGGGTACCAAAATATTTCTGCAGCATTGAAGGTCCAAGAGCATAGTGTCCTCCATCATTCTTAAATGGAAGAAGTTTGGAACCACCAAGACTCTTCCTAGAGCTGGCCGCCCGGCCAAACTGAGCAATCGGGGGAGAAGGGCCTTGGTCAGGGAGGTGAACAAGAACTCGAAGGCCACTCTGACAGAGCTCCAAAGTGAAGAACTAGTACAATGGCCTCTGACCTACTGCCTATAGGCTGCCTCATCGTCATCGGTGAATAGTCCTTCCACCGTCATGTCATCAGCAAACTTGACGATGTTGTTGTGCGCGGCCACGCAGTCGTGGGTCAACAGGGAGTACAGGATGGGACTAAGCACGAACCCCTGAGGGGCCCCCATGTTGAAGGTCAGCATGACGGTTGTGTTGTTGCCTACCCTCACCACCTGGGGGTGG
>CM042399.1:30203997-30223997 GCA_023634145.1 Thymallus thymallus
TGCCCGCTGGCCAATGAAATGCCGACCTCTCCTCCTTGTCTTGGCCAGATTAAAACCTGCCTCATCCAAATATATGAATTTGTGATGGTCGTCATCAGCATCCAGCTCCATCACCCTCTAAAAATACATTTTGGAAAGAGATTTAGAGATTACTGTACAATGTAGAATTTTTGGGAATGTTTTTACAACAGCCATCTTGAAACTGAATTTACCTGAACATACTCAGTCCTCATTTGCTTCACTCTGTCTGCATTTCTTTCGAAAGGCACACAGTATAGTTGTTTTATAGATACCTGGTGCCTTTTCAGTATGCGTGCAATAGTCGGAAAACTTATGGATCCCACATTGTTGAACATGTCTTCATTGTCCAAGATATGCTGGCGAATTTCTGTAAGGCGAATATCATTTCTGGCCCGAACCAAATCGACCACAGCCTGCTCTTGTTGGTCAGTTAGAATTTTGCCTCTGCCTCCACTATTTGGCCTGGTCACAATTCTACAGGGAACATTAGAGTAAGAAGACACTTGGTCACATCACCTATTCTGTGATACATATTGGTATGCAGTCATTTGACAATTGAGAGTAGCATAATGTTTAGTGCATGCTGATTCTCATTGCGGAAAGTTCTGATTATTGAGGCCACGGTTGACCTTCTGAGGTTTGGTTGTATCATTGTAGCTGCCTCAGTCATTGTCATGCCATGATTTATGACATGGTCTACAACTATTGCCCAAATTTCATTGGACACTCTATGCTGTTGCTGCCGCTGTCTTGGTCCGTGGCCTTGTCCTCTACCACGTTCCCCCACACCTCTCAAATGAGGCCCACGACCACCTCTCAGAAGGGGTGCCTGTCCTCTACCATGTTCCCCCACACCTCTCAAACGAGGCCCACGACCACCTCTCAGAAGGGGTGCCTGTCCTCTACCACGTTCCCCCACACCTCTCAAACGAGGCCTACGACCACCTCTCAGAAGGGGTGCCTGTCCCCTGCCATTCCTTTGACCAACACGTCTTCCTCGTCTTCCTCGTCTTCCTCCCACCACTACTTGACCTCCATTGTGACCTGGATCACCTGCTGGCTCCATGTTAGTATCACTATGCTCTTGCAATTGGATCCCAATCAACTCTTTATATACTCATTCCACAATGTGCACTCAATCATCAGTAACGAGTTGGCAGAATTGGACAAGCAATTACAAGGGCCTGCATCTATACAGTGCAGTACTGTCAATACTGTAAATAGTCTGAAAAGGTACAGTATTTTGGACCATAGACACAGTGTCTGATGAAGCATTATGATAAAATATTAGGCTACATCCATGGATATTGTAGTCTAATTGGTTCATGCTCCACGCTAATTGGTGACAATGAATCTCGTTATCTTGAAACTTTCATGATTTACTGTAAACATGGAAGATTGTTTGTCTGTTTCCATACAACTATGCATTAAGAGTAATGCAACAGTTACTTATCATTTTGAGCAGTTGTATCAATTGATAGTTAGATCATTGTAAGGAAATGAATAGACACTCATTTGAAATGTAATGTGTGAATTGCCTTTTGAAATAGTAGTACTTTGATGTTGTTGTGTCATATTGAACAGGTGATTTTTGTTGAATGAACAAATGATCTAAGTTTTATGTGTATTGTATCCAAGCAATTGAGAAAAGGGTTAGAGTTTTGAAAAATGTGCATTTTGATCATTGGTTGTGAGTTTTGTGTCTAGAGTTGTGAAAAATGACATCAAGGTTCTGAAAATAGTAACAAAGTGATTGTAAAAAACTGTAAACCTATAGTGTCCCATTTAAAACTATAGTATCCCACTTAACCCTACAATGCCCCTTTTGACAATAGACCGTCCAATGTAAGCCTACTGTAACACTTAACCCTAAGTGTCCCAGTTAAGCCTATAGTTCACCCAGCTCCAGCACTATCACTGTCCCATATTTACTTAACCCTTATATCACCAACATATAAAGTATAAAATCACATCTTCAGCCATAGAGATGACATAGATACAATAGCCATAGCGTTTTTTTGACATAATTTCCAGTCATAAAGTTGCATAGTATTTTTCAAGCTCTATCAACTTAAAATGTCAAGCTATCCTGATTTAAATAACATTTTCTTTGACTATTAAAAGACAGTTAAGTCAACTTCATCATTTGTCAGTATAACCTACAGTCAAACTTTATTTGGATAGTCCGGATGGTCATATTATCAACAAACTATCTGTTGATAAGTAACTGCTGCTAAACTATCTGTTGATAACTAACTGCTGCTAAAGTTACGGTTACGAATGGGGGTGCGTTTTTTTGTTGATAACAAAATAACTGCCTGCTACAGATGGCTATATCCGTTCACTATAAAACAACTAGTAAAGGCCCAGTGCACTACTTTAAAAACATGCAAGCCTAGATCTACCGCTCAGATAAAAAAAACATGACTTACAAAACGTAAGCCTGTGCAACATTAACCAACTAAAAACAGTTCTGTAAAGGGTCTCCCGAGCGGCGCAGTGGTCTAAGGCACTGCATTGCAGTGCTGAGGCGTCACTACAGCCTCGATTCGATCCCAGGCTGTGTCACAGCCAGCCGTGACTAGGAGACCCATGAGGTGGCGCACAACTGGTCCAGCATCGTCCGGGTTAGGGGAGGGTTTGGCCGGCTGGGATTTCCTTGTCTCATCGTACACTTGCAACTCCTTGTGGCGGGCCGGGTGCCTGCAAGCTGACTTCGTGTGTCAATTGGACGGTGTTTTCTACGACACAAATGTGAGGCTGGCTTCCGGGTTAATCGAGTAGTACGGCATGTTTAGGAGGACGCATGGCTCTTGTCCTTTGCCTCTCCCAAGTCCATAGGGGAGTTGCAACGATGAGACAAGACTGTAACTACAAATCGGGGAGAAAAAGGGGTCAAAGTAAAAAGTAAAAAATAATTATGTAGCAATGAAGTTTGTGCAGTAGGCTATAGGCCCAATTCATTATCTCTGCTTTTTGGCTATGCTTGAATTGCCCTGTCAATGTTGTTCTTCTCAGACCACTTAGAAATCATATTTTGTATTTATATTTCATATACCAAATTATTGGTATATGATCACACTGGTAATAGATAACTTGTTGTATTACCTTTTTTTTTGGCCTGCATCTGATGGTCAGTCTGAAGGGAGGGAGGAGCGGTAAAGCTCCCTCTCCCTCTGCTCTCCCTCCCTCTGCTCTCCCTCCCTCTGCTGTGAAAAGGGGACACGGTCTCCCAGCTGATGGCGGAACTCAAGTCGCACTGCAGTACTTCTGCCTCATGCACCAATTCATGTTGTTACTCCTATGACCAGAGACAGTGAAATATTCCTCAATATTATTTAAAAAAAAAGACACAAGCCGCTAATAACAACAACGCAAGCTTAACAGAACACTTTGCTATACTCATTCATTGCAACTGCAGTGCTGGTTGTAGCATGAGTGGTAGTAGGGAGAATGTGCATTTTATGGCTTATAAAAGTATTGAACAGAGTGTTGACAGTGCTGAATAACAATTTAAACATAATCTTACTCATAAAAACAGCATCTCTTGCTGTAATCGTTGAGTCTCACTCTGGTCTTGGTTTTAAATGTTTTGAAATCTCACACTTTCAACTTTGCTGTGCATTCAAGGTTTCTTTTTACAGTCTATTGCTCGAGGAAACTATGCAGACACGGTGATCTGAGCTATCTGATTAGCCAGCGGTAGGCCTATAGGTGCACTTGATTTACTCTGTGGGCCTGCCGGGTAGGTGGAGTTCTACTGTACCGTCAGACACATGAAATGGTTCAAAATGGGAACCCTTTGCCTTCCCAGCGCTAGGGCTGCTGAATCAAGTGCACCTACCTCCAACAGCGCAAAACAAATAACATCAAAATAGGAACACAAGGCTTGTTTGTTGATTGACTTGGAGATCGACCAATCGATCGCTATCAACCAGTTGGTAACCACTGATATAGAGCATCTACAGATGGACTATCCAAGGGTTATACGCATTTTTTGTATTTCTCTGCCATCAACCTGTATAGTATAGTTAACCATGCACCATCCGCCAATGTATAGTATACATATTGACCCAACCACCCATACTATGCAATGTCTTATTATAGCTTTTTTAGCACTCCAGACTTCTTGTATTTCTTTACTTTTTCATACTGAAGCTCTATGTATCATGTATCGTGTATCTGTCTTTTGTGTATTTTCGTTCTGGCATTTTGCACCTGCCCTATGTTTTGTTGTAGCTGCTTGACAAAGACATTTCCCCCCAGGGATCAATAAAGTATCTATCTATCTATCTATCTATCTATCTATCTATCTATCTATCTATCTATCTATCTATCTATCTATCTATCTATCTATCTATCTATCTATCTATCTATCTATCTATCTATCTATCTATCTATCTATCTATCTATCTATCTATCTATCTATCTATCTATCTATCTATCTATCTATCTATCTATCTATCTATCTAACCTGCTATTCCTTGTTGTCAGTATAACCTGCTATTCCTTGTTGTCAATGTAACCTGCTATTCCTAGTTGTCAGTATAACCTGCTATTCCTAGTTGTCAGTTAAACCTGCTATTCCTAGTTGTCAGTATAACCTGCTATTCCTAGTTGTCAGTATAACCTGCTATTCCTAGTTGTCAGTATAACCTGCTATTCCTAGTTGTCAGTATAACCTGCTATTCCTAGTTGTCAGTATAACCTGCTATTCCTAGTTGTCAGTATAACCTGCTATTCCTAGTTGTAAGTATAACCTGCTATTCCTAGTTGTCAGTATAACCTGCTATTCCTAGTTGTCAGTATAACCTGCTATTCCTAGTTGCCAGTATAACCTGCTATTCCTAGTTGGATCAATTTAGGTTTAAGTCGAGATAATAATCCTCCATTTCGAAATTACTTCTTATTTTCAATTCATCTAGCTTACTATCAAGTTAAGTAGACTATACGTACATAGACTAAACAACCCTAACAATGATATAATAGAGATTTTCAGTAGGAAACATTGTGCTCCCATCCATCTCTTGCTCATGTGCACTTTTTCGCCAGTTTCAAAACAGGCAGTGCACTCAGTTATGTAAATCAACCAACAGACCACTTTAACTACGACATTCTCAGTTAAGCTTTCCTTGTTATTTTTTCACTTGGTTGTTTATCTACGTTTTTTTTATGCACTAACTGAAGTCGCTCTGCATAAAAGTGTCTGCTAAATTACCAAAATGTAAATGTAAAAATGTACAGTTGCAAAGCATGCTGGATAATATTCTAATTAACTAAAAGAAAAAAAACTCCAAAAAAATTATAACAAGCTGAAGTCAACTAAAGTCAATACAGCTATTATGTTGTTTCAGTTTTTTTGAATTTTTGATTGTGAATTTCTAAGTTGAGTAAATTAAGTTTTGTAAGTTTAGTAAGTTTTGTTGCTAAATCAACTCAAATGTTCTTGTCAACTGAACACATTTTGACTAAATGTTGACTAAATCTCAATATATTTTTGATTAGTGTATAACCCCCCCCCCCCCCCCCCCCCATCTGTACACTTCCCTCCTTCACAGTGGCCTGGACAGGAGACGCTAAATATTTGAGGTGTGATGTCAGAGTGAGTAGCAGTAGCACGCTGCTAACTAGCGAACAAATAGAACCCATGAACCAGCAGATACACACAGTCGCCAATGTGCCTCAGACAGAGAGAGAGAAGGAGAGAGAGACTAGTGACATTTTTACAACAGTAGAGTAAGGAGAGAGTAAATAGAGAGGGAGGGAGGGGGGAGAGAGGTGGAGAGAGGTGGAGAAAGAGAATATTGAGGGAAATAGGATGACAATAAAGTAGATAGTTAAGGGGTGACTTGGCCAGTGGTAAGTGTGATGTTAGCACTGAGTTATGGGTTGACCTCATCTCCACTGACTCAGGTTGGAGTCTGTGTGTGTGTGTGTGTGTGTGTGTGTGTGTGTGTGTGTGTGTGTGTGTGTGTGTGTGTGTGTGTGTGTGTGTGTGTGTGTGTGTGTGTGTGTGTGTGCGTGTGTGTGTGTGTGCGTGCTCGTGTGTGCATTTGTGTGCGCATGTTCGTGCATTCACTAAAGATTGCCCTCTCTCTCATGGCTGTCACATCTTTCACAGTGAGACTATCAGTGTTAGAATGGCCATGTCAAGTTAAGGAGATGGCTGTTTGACCTGAGAACTCGACCAGTAGCTAACCCGCTGAACATCCCCAAGAGGACTGGGGAGCCGTTCATATAGCTACATCACAGATAGAATACTGTAGTATCCAAAGACATCACCTGAAGAATTGTATTGAGAGTATAATGATCACGAAGGGAGGCGTAGTGCAGAGATGGTTGGGGTTGGTAATAGGGTTGTATGTGCTGTTATACACTGGCACAGAGCAACCCCTCCACCCCAACACTCACGCACACACGCACAAACACAGACCTTAATGGAGAGTGGTAATCACTCTCCTCTGAGCATTATAAGGGTCATTTTAAAACCTCTCCTTGTGATTTAGTGACAGCATTGCAAGCATGATCCTGAGACTCACACACAGACACACAGACACACATTTATACTGATCTCAACACAGGAGAGGAATGAGTGTCTCTGTGCGTGTGCGTGTGTGTGTGTGTGCGTTCATGTGTGTGTGTGCATTCGCGTGTGTGTTTGTGTGTGTTTGTGTGCGTGCGTTTTTGTGTGTGTGTGTGTGTATGCATTGTGTGTGTGTGTGTGTGTGTTTGAGTGAGAGGAAGAGGAAGAGGAAGAGTGGTCGGAAAGAGAGAATGAATGGGTTTAGGGATTGAATACTTTGTTTGTTTAGGTGATTTGGACAACACTTAATGCCAGTGGAGATATTACTGCTAAAAACTATTTTAGTGAAGTGTCATTGGACAAGGGTCATTATTATATCTTAATCTTAAACAGACAGTAAGTATGGTAAGTATCATTAGCATTAGAGTGAAAATAATTAAAAGCAAAGATTCTATTGTTATTAATTGTATTATCATCAGTGGTTAACTGACTTCATATGACACCAACTTAGCTTTATTGGATCGATTACAGTACAGATATTTAAACTTACAAACCATATTTAAAATAAGCCCAATAAACCCATTCCCAATACTTTTTGCGCTACCAATTTAGCGTCTGCAAAGACACATGATTCAGTGGGCCAGTCACTTAGCAACCATTAACTGGTAATGATGTTGGTGTTTATATAGCCTGGGCCTAACTGAAACAAAAACATTCTTCCTCATTTAACCGCCACAATCTCATTAAGACCATTCAAAAGAACGAACTAATTTTTAAACGACCAATTACAGATTAAAAGGATCACAAGTTTGTGGCTTTAGGTTTTCTTCTGTTAGGCTTGGTAAGTTAAATGGATATGGAACGAGAGAGGGAGAAAAGAAAGAAACCAATAACTGCGACATGTGATCTCCTCTGCCCTATAGTGGTTAGTTACGGAAGTCCCAGGATTGGAGCAAAATAGCTTCTGCTTCCCCCCAGACCAGGGCACCTGACCTGGGTTATCCCATAAAATACAGCCCCTAGCTTGGGCGGGCCTAAGCTCAAAGTCCCTTTATTTATACTGGATAAAACCATCTGCAGCTTAGTTTGATTTGTAATATCACCTGTCTGGGGTTATGAAAAGGTGGAGTTGACCTTCTAAAACTGTTCTGGTTCCCTCCCTGGTTTAAAAAGTCCTGTTCCCACCGTTAGCATGTTCCTGCCCTGCTTCTGTCACTTACCAAGAATAACACGACCTGGAGCATGGCAAGGGAAAACACACCGTACATTTAGACAGCTGGACGGAGGTGGGGGAGAAAGGGAAGAGGGGAGGGGTGGAGCAGTGAGGAGAGAGGAGAGCAGGAGAGATGGAGGAGAGATTGGGAGAAAAATGCAGAAGACAGAAGTGGTGGTAAAAAGAAGAACTCTGAAAATTAGATGGTTAGAGGAGCCAGATTGGAGTTCCTTTTCCTATTTCTATTTAAAAGTTAGTTGAGTCTCCGGAGGTTTAATTGAATTTGAATTGAGTTGGGAAGAGAAAAGTTAGAGAACCTGCAGGAGCCTTACAATACCTGACAAGATGAAGAGTCAGAGAATCACAGAAAAGAAGACAGGAGAGGTTGAGATGAAGAATGGATGGAGATAATGTTTGAAAGAGTAGGGAGCCACAGGCAACATGTGTGATAAAACATGGTGAGTAGATGACGAGCGTGAGAATGTGTCTTGCTTTCACATCCGGCCACACTCAGGCAATTGTTCTCACGGGAGAGTGGAAGAAAAGAAGTAGAGGAAGTAGACGAAGAGAGGGAGTGGGTGAACGAGAGGAGGGAACAAAAAGAGATATGGAATCAGGCAGCGGCGCAACTTTGGTTTTAGAAGTATCCATTGGGATAACCACTCCAAACCGCTTACCCGACCTTTCGTAGGCATCCACATGGCCCTAAAGCACACCGTTGCCTCGTTTTGTATCACATTCCAATGATAAAACTGGGGCGGGACATAAATGCAATTTCAGAATGTGGCTGGGACATGTCCTCCCCATCACCAGTGAAAGTTACGCCCCTGGAATCGGGGTGGGAACAACAGCCAAAGAGAAGGCAAGTGTGAGATATGGAAAAGACAGGAGGAAGGGATCATCTTCTCAGTACATTTCATGGACCCAGATTAAGCCCCTGGATTAAGTCTCTGAAGAGAGAGAGAGAGAGAGAGAGAGAGAGAGAGAGAGAGAGAGAGAGAGAGAGAGAGAGAGAGAGAGAGAGAGAGAAAAAAAGAGAGAAAGAGAGAGAGATGGTGTGTAATCTGTGGGGCCCTCTCCTGAGTAAACACAGAGAGAGAGAGAGAGAGAAAGAGAGAGAGAGAGAGAGAGAGAGAGAGAGGCTCTCGTCTGGGACAGGGAGGGACAGGGAGGGGACATTAACGCAGGCCTGTGAAATGTGACAGATTTATTTCTGAGCGTGAGCGGTGGAGCCCTGCCCATCAGTGGCCGAGGTGTCAGGGTCAGGGGTCAAGGGCAGGACAGCCAATCAGGAGACAGAAATGCTTTACCTATTAAATACAGAAATGATGTCAACACAAAGCTCTCAACATTTCACCCTTGATATCATCTGTGTCCTCCTCTTCTCCTTCATCTTCTCCTCTGTCTTTTGTCCTCATTACATCCTCTTTATCATCATCATCATCATCTTTATTCTCCTCCTCACTTGTCTCTCAGTGGTCGAAAGTGTCACTAGTTTCCTCTGAAAAGCAGAGACTGGGATTTACTACCTCTTACCCAAACAAATGTCCCACAGTTGGTCAAGTTTCTCTGTCAGTCATTGCTTGAAAAGCAGCAGCTCTAACAGAACATACAGAGAACATTGCGGTCAGACCATATAGTGTCATTTCACAATGTGTCTGGAAAAAAACGTAATGACGTGATGTACTTCTGCATTTATATTTTGTGGAAAAGGCCATTCATTTTGATGCTTTATCTCTCCAACGGTTATGAATGGCTCCCCCCTACATAGTTCAATAAGGAAGTTATCTACTGAAAAGGCTACCTATACTGTAAGGTCACACCACTGCTCTCTTACTCACACAAACCAAAATGTGATCAAAACTCCTACACTGCTCTGTGTCTGCTTCCTACCTCCCAGAACCCCCCCCCCCCCCACCCCCTACATTCCTTATGTTACTTTGAAAGACAAAATCGGGGGATTGTATCTATTAGCGGAGCACCCCCCCCCCCCCCCAGCTGTCAGCATTCTCAGGTGAGCACCACCCCCACCCCCCCCCCTCCCCCCCCAGGCGACAACTCAACTAACTGAGCCAGAGCACAGCGCAGGTGGCTGCTTCACTGCCTGACGCAAAGACGATCATAATAATGGATAAATGAGATGAGCGTTGAGATGAGAGAGGGAGAGAAAGGAGGAGAATAGGGTATTTGGCAGGTTCCCCTGATCAACTGTCGTGTGTGTGTGTGTGTGTGTGTGTGTGTGTGTGTGTGTGTGTGTGTGTGTGTGTGTGTGTGTGTGTGTGTGTGTGCGTCAGAGTGAAGCGTCGGCCGCCAAGGATTATGCCCCCCAGACACACTGACATGTTTTGCTGCATTGAAGTTGAAAAGATGAAGGAAGGGTGAGAAGAAGGGACGGGTGTCAAAAGAGAGAGGGAAGAGATGGATAGATCTGGGATGCCAGGCTACATACAGTACAGTGCTCTGTTCTATTTTTCTTTTTTATTATTTTTACACTCTCTCTCTCTCTCTCTCTCTCTCTCTCTCTCTCTCTATCTACCTCTGTCTCTCTATCCACCTCTCTCTCTCTATCTACCTCTCTCTCTCTGCATCCTCCAAGCCTTAAGGTACTTCCGGCAAAGCTGCATATCAAAACATAATGGCGTTTCCTTTTTTGAATATTGCTGAGTTCAATATTATTCTGTTTTGAACTCCACATACTCTAGGGCTAGCCCTTGATGAAGAGAAGTGATACGCTAGCACACTCACTTAAGGCCAGTCAAACACTTCATGTGTGGTGGAAGGAAGGTGGAAGATAATGCAATGGAAAACTTCACCCCCCTTCTATCTGTGTTTGTGTGTGTGTGTTTGTGTGTGTGTGTGTGTGTGTGTGTGTGTGTGTGTGTGTGTGTGTGTGTGTGTGTGTGTGTGTGTGTGTGTGTGTGTGTGTGTGTGTGTGTGTGTGTGTGTGTGCATGTTAAGTGGTTAACTGACAGCTTAGACAGATGGGAGAGCGATCACCAGCCAAAGAGGATTGTTGTGAAACAGGCCCAGGGTGTGTCTGTCACAGAGGGAGGTTATGAATGTCTACGTAGCTCTAAGGACAGGGATTAGAACCCGTGACGATAATAACACATAATGCCAGGTATAAACTAATGCAGGGTTGTCCTGAGGTTCACCTTTGTCTGTGTAACATGAGTCAACTTTACACAGGAATCAAGGTAGCCAATCAATGAAGAATTCATCCAGGATTATTTTTTTATTGGCTGATAGAGAGGCCACAATGTGTTCTGAACACCCACATATAAATAATATCTCTCTCTTCCACCCATCACCCCCGTCTATCTCTGTCCCTCTTTCTATCTCAAACTATTTGAAAAATGTATTCCAGACCAGAAATACACACAAATAACTCCTTCAGACATAGAAACTCAAGCTTGATACTCCCATTACCCTACACTTCACTCTGTCCCCATCCTATAACACACCCACACACACACAACCTCTTATCCCCAGTCTCACCCCATCGGCAGCAGATGGCTTTAATTAATATAGACTTGATAACGAGATTTTCCCTGCGATTAATACACACAGCAGTTATGGATTTAAGTGCAAGGGATAATATGATTAACAGCCGTTGGAGTGGAGGGCGTCTAATAGATGATTTGTAATGGAGGAGGATTGCATGCGTGTGTGTGTTCACATGTGTTCACGTGTTCACGTGTGTGTGTGTGTGTGTGTGTGTGTGTGTGTGTGTGTGTGTGTGTGTGTGTGTGTGTGTGTGTGTGTGTGTGTGTGTGTGTGTGTGTGTGTGTGTGTGTGTGTGTGTGTGTGTGTGTGTGTGTGTGTGTGTGTGTGTGTGTGTGTGTGTGTGTGTGTGTGTGTGTGTGCTTGGCAGGGGACAGGATTGTAAGAATGCTGTAGGCCCAGCTTTATCCCTGCTCATTCATAAGAAGAGTTGTTATCTTCTTATTGTTTGACCAGCTGTCATCAGAACCAGAACAGGGACTTGATGTTCAGTTCAGAGAGTCAAAGACAGGCAGACATAGTGTGTGTGTGTCCGTCCAAGTCTAAGTTAGGTCCTGAGCCTAAATTACACAGCTTGAATACCTATCCTATTAAAAACACACAAGTCTTGGCACGCAACAGAGAGAGACTTGGTACCCCTAACATACTGAAAGAGAGAGTGGGTTAAAAAGCTCTGTTAAAGCTGGGCCTGAGGGTCAGAGCTAAGACACTGATCACTATGGAAACAGGGTTTGTCTCCTTTTACAGAACAGCACCTAACCACTTCCCCATGGCTTGCATGTAGCAAATGAGACAGAACAGTTAACACAGTCATTTGCATGGTGTGGGAATGCAAACGAGACAGTCAGACAGACAGGTGTTTGGAGAGAGGAGCTGTTCATAGCAATCATCATGACGGAAAATTAATTGAGTATTCTGCTGTGCACACACAAACATGCAAACACACAGAGAGTAATAAACAAGTATGCATTATAGGCCTACTCATACAGTGGGGAGAACAAGTATTTGATACACTCCTGATTTTGCAGGTTTTCCTACTTACAAAGCATGTAGAAGTCTGTAATTTTTATCATAGGTACACTTCAACTGTGAGAGACGGAATCTAAAACAAAAATCCAGAAAATCACATTGTATGATTTTTAAATAATTAATTTGCATTTTATTGCATGACATAAGTATTTGATCACCTACCAACCAGTAAGAATTCCGGCTCTCACAGACCTGTTAGTTTTTCTTTAAGAAGCCCTCCTGTTCTCCACTCATTACCTGTATAAAAGACACCTGTCCACACACTCAATCAAACAGACTCCAACCTCTCCACAATGGCCAAGACCAGAGAGCTGTGTAAGGACATCAGGGATAAAATTGTAGACCTGCACAAGGCTGGGATGGGCTACAGGACAATAGGCAAGCAGCTTGGTGAGAAGGCAACAACTGTTGGCGCAATTATTAGAAAATGGAAGAATCAGCACAATGTGATTTTCTGGATTTTAGTTTTAGATTCCGTCACTCACAGTTGAAGAGTACCTATGATAAAAATTACAGACTGCTACATGCTTTGTAAGAGGGAAAACCTGCAAAATTGGCAGTGTATCAAATACTTGTTCTCCCCACTGTACATCCATACACATACACTCATGTCACCCACAATGAACAACTGGATGGTATGTTACTTTGGTTGAATATTTATCAACACACATCTCTTCAGACACTTTTTATATTTTATTTCCAATTCTCTAGCTGAAAGGGGGTTGACCACTTGGACATTGTTTTCAGATGCTACCCAGCTGTGGACCTATGCCTTAACAACAAAACAAACTCAAAATAAAAAAGTGGAAGTTAGTGGTAGTATGAGAGTTTAGGGAAGCACTGTTCTGAGCTATTTTAGCAGAGGTTCCTCATTGAAAAGTGTTGGAGGACTCTCCTTATTTCTATTGAACCAGATTTCTTGTTTTTAATCTTCCTCCTTGGTTGACAAGTTCAGACCTGAGTTTAGTCTAATTCTTCAAATGTGTCTGATTAATGTTCATGTTTACTAGCATAAACAATTATAACAGTCCAGTCTCAAACAACACAGGAAAGGGGAGTTCCACACTGGACATCCCAGTATCAAGGGTCAGGGGTTATCATGTCCATCTCTGGTTGTGCCAACTGCCAAGAGGCTGTCTCCCCAAATCAGTTCCACTCCAACGGACCGGTCTTGCTGAAGGAAACGAGTGCTGAGTTGAGACCAGATGACCCCTAAAGATAACATCAACAGTAGCTATAGGAGCTGATGTTGCATTAAGCCAGCCAGTGTTGTTGTGTGTGTGTGTGTTTTAGGTTTCGAGTTTTATTAGTCGTATGTACAGGATACACATGGTACGGAATGCTTACTTGCAGCTTCCTTCACATCAACGCAACACAACACGAACAAATAAAAGATAAGAATACGAACCTAAAGTAAATTACAGTAGAATAAAATAAAAATTTTAGCATAAGTATTAAACATTAAGGTACAATTGATAGTCCAATATTTACACAGTATTAGCAATAGTAAATAAGTCTGGTAGCAGCAGTTGTGATGTGTGTGTAGCATGAATGTACTGTATATGTGTGTGTGTGTGTGTGTGTGTGTGTGTGTGTGTGTGTGTGTGTGTGTGTGTGTGTGTGTGTGTGTGTGTGTGTTACGTTCCCACTAAGACAAGCCACTGACAAGCACCAAAATGAAACAAGGGGTGTTTTAGGAGGGGTCTTAAAAGACACTCATGGGGGTGTCCACTGAAGCTGACTAGCAACAAGAAACTGGGTCCTAAAAGACACCCACCATGAGTGCCCACTAAATTTGCCCCAAAAAGGAAAATAAAAATAAATAAAAACATCTTACAATATGGAGCTAAAGGGAGAACACAAGATAAAATGCTTTGTTTTTTCAAAGTTAAAGGCTTTAAAAGCTGTCAAGCACTTCGAACATCTCTCTTGCCAACTGGAGCATTGGATGTGCAGCTTTTAGCACAGGTGAAACTAACGACTGATTAACGAGGCGACAGGTGCAACACATCCTGACCAACGAGGATGATTCCAATCAGTGCACATACATACTTAAAACAGGAGAAACCTCGAAATCGAAAAGTGAAAACGAAAGAAAAAACTAAACTTGTAACAGTGTGTGTGTTTGGTGTGTGTGTTTGGTGTGTGCGTGTATGTATTCATGTGCTTGTGTGTGTAACTCTGAGGCCAGACACTTGGGCAATGTGCCAGTCTGAACAGACCCATATGAATTTTCCCACAGAAATCCCTCTCTCTCTTTCTCTCTTTCTCACTCACACTCTCTCTCTTCTAATTTCAGAGTTCATCATAATGTGTAACTACAATGAAACTTTATCAGACAAATGCAGACTATTTTAATGACAGTGACCGAGCTGTCTAGGTGAGAGAGAGAAACAGACTTCAGGTTATGGAATCTGAAAAGCTACAGAATGAAAGAGAGAGTATATCTTGGCGTTGAGAGGGGTCAAGGGAGCAAAAGAAAACAGGGGAAGGAAGGAGTGGGAAGGGAGGAGAGAGAAAGTGAGAGGGGAATAGAGTGGTAGAGGGATGAAGTGAGGAAGAGAGAGGGTACAGCCAAAGCACTCTCCAATGAAAACAGAGTGTCAGATTTAACACACTTGGGCAGAGGGACACAGCTTAATGACCCACTTCCCCTGTCAGAACATTACTGGCAGACAGAGGGGGAGAGGGAAAGAGAGAGAGTAGGTGAGAGAGGAGGGGGGAGACAGAGTGGGTGAGGGAAGAAGAGAGAGGAGGGGGGAGAGGATAATATGACATTTGAAATGTCTTTATTCTTTTGTAATGTTTACTGTTAATTTTTGTAGTTTATTTCACTTTTGTTTACTATCTACTTCACTTGCTTTGGCAATGTTAACATATTGAATTGAAATTGAATTGAGAGAGAGAGAGATAGAGAGAGAGAGAGAGAGAGAGACAGAGAGAGAGAGAGACAGAGAGAGAGAGAGGGGAGGGGGGAGGGGGCGGATAGAGAGGAGGGGAGAGAAAGGAAGAAGAGGGGAGGGGAATATTTTACTTACTTCTTAAAAAATGTTTAGTGGTGGCTCCCTATTAGCTAACTTCATAGTCAACATAGCTACTAAAACTGACGTGTTAGTAAACAAGCAGTTTAACAGTTACACTAGTGGGCCCTGGTGGCAATAAATTAATAAAACCAAAAGCTTACCTTGACTTGGAAGAGTTCTAGTATTGGATAGCCAAAGCCAGCTAGCTAACAAATAATCTCTCTCTGTTTGAGCCGGGTGTTTGAGTAGGCTAAACTAGCTAATTGCATTATCTAGTTAAGTGAAAGTGCAAAAATACAACAAAATATAGTTAGCTCTCTCTCTTTCTCTCTCTCTTGCTTCTCCTTCATTTTTTAAGAAATTAATTTGTTCAAAACTGTTCAACAATTGTCTTTCTCTCTCTTTGAGTCAACTACTCACCACATTTTATGCACTGCAGTGATAGCTTGCTGTAGCTTATGCTTTCAGTACTAGATTTCATTCTCTGATTCTATGATTTGGTGGACAACATGCCAGTTCATGCTGCAAGAGCTCTGATAGGTTGGAGGACGTCCTCCGGAAGTTGACATTACTGTGTAAGTCTATGGAAGGGGGTGAGAACCATGAGCCTCCAATGGTTGTATTGAAGTCAATGTACCCAGAGGAGGACGGAAACTAGCTGTCCTCCGGCTACACCATGGTGCTACCCTACAGAGTGCTGTTGAGGCTACTGTAGACCTTCATTGCAAAACAGTGTGTTTTAATCAATGATTTGGTGACGTGAATATATTTTGTATAGTTTCATCCAAAAAGGATAAACTTTTTTAATGTTCCACTTATGCACACACACACACAAACACACGCACACACACACACACACATACACACAGCCAGGTTCATGTTAACTACCAGGCTCTCAAGGCAGAAGAGCAGGATGAGCATTTTAGCTTCCTGTTTTTGAGGAAATGCAACTGTGTCAAAGGCAGAAATGACCCAAAAAACTGATCCCTTACGGACGGACGGACGGACGGACGGACGGACAGACAGACAGACAGACAGAACAAACACACACACATACTGTTGTTGTTGTACCCTGTTCTATTTCTATGGTGGAGATATGTGAGCCAGGCTTGTGAGCCAGGCCTGTGCTCTGTTATAGTGAAGGCTTTAGTATCGACAAGATCCAGTGGAAAACAATCAGGTGTTGGCAGGCAGGATGGGACTGGAGAACACAGAGAGCTCCGGGGCTCAGCAGCAAATGGTTTTTTAATGTAACTGACAATAGATGCTGTACTTCTAAAGAGAAATAAAGGAGCTGTGAAAGAGGGGGTTGTTTTCTGTAAATAGTTATAGAGTGGCTTACTGTATATCTGTAAACACACCACATAATCACAGAAACAAACACGTAGCTTGTGCTAACCTCTGACCATGAACCCCAGTGATCTTTAACAGCAGGTGTAAACAGCTGGGTGGATGAAGGGATACTGTTGGAATCTCTACCTTTTCTTACCTCTCTTTGTGTCATCACATTGAGCCATTCTCCACAGTACAAGTACAGCTATGTCTAACTGAGCACTGGTAGAGTTAGATAATGTGAGCTCAGATCAGTCTTTCTAGGAACATCACTGCTCACTGCTCAATTGTAGCACCCCCTAGGACCCTCTCCAGGTTGGCCCTGAGTTCCCCTTCCCTCATTTACCCCATGGATCCCGTGGCCCCTCTACAGAGGCTAAGGAGGGTCAGCAGAAAGAGGGGGAAGCACTTCCTCAGGAAAAAACATTCAAGAGGCAAGTATTGATTCTGGATTTTAAATGATTTTCACTGTGATTTATCCAATTAGCCTCTGATCCCTCTATGGGCCCACAACTGTCTCCCCTGGGGCTGGGTCTGGGGCCGTGGCTGGGGCTGGGGCAGCAAGATGAAATCTGCCAATGGGAAATTCCTCAAAATTCCTAGATGGGATTTCAATTAGAAGACACATGTGGAATTCAAGAGAAAATATTAGTCCAGCCCATCCAAACCCATTTCAGCTCATCTCAGTCCATCCCAGCCCATCTCAGTCATTCTCAGTCCATCCCAGTCAATCTCAGTCCAACCCAGCCAATCTCAGACCATCCCAGCCAATCTCAGTCCATCCCAGCCAATCTCAGTCCATCCCAGCCAATCTTAGTCCATTCCAGCCCAGCTCAGTTCAATCAATTCTAATTCAATCCAGTTCATCCTTGCCCCTCTAAAGATTTGCCTACACAGTCCGCTCCAATTATAATATTTTTGTACTAATTGGTATTTTGAAGAACCACATTAAATCTTTTTCAAAGCTGATCTGATTGGTCAAAATACCAATTATTGAAAAACAGATTAGAATTGGACTGCCTGTCTAAACACAGCTTCACTCAACCCTGAGCTGACCACAGCTTCTGTCTACCCTCCTCCACACTTCCCCTTCTCCTCTACCCTCCTCTACACTTCCCCTTCTCCTCTACCCTCCTCCACACTTCCCCTTCTCCTCTACCCTCCTCCACACTTCCCCTTCTCCTCTACCCTCCTCTACACTTCCCCTTCTCCTCTACCCTCCTCTACACTTCCCCTTCTCCTCTACCCTCCTCTACACTTCCCCTTCTCCTCTACCCTCCTCCACACTTCCCCTTCTCCTCTACCCTCCTCCACACTTCCCCTTCTCCTCTACCCTCCTCTACACTTCCCCTTCTCCTCTACCCTCCTCTACACTTCCCCTTCTCCTCTACCCTCCTCTACACTTCCCCTTCTCCTCTACCCTCCTCTACACTTCTCCTTCTCCTCTACCCTCCTCTACACTTCCCCTTCTCCTCTACCCTCCTCCACACTTCCCCTTCTCCTCTACCCTCTTCTACACTTCCCCTTCTCCTCTACCCTCCTCCACACTTCCCCTTCTCCTCTACCCTCCTCCTATCATCCTCCCTTCCTCTCCCTTCTTCTGTGAAAAATCAATGGTAAGTTATTTAGCAGATACAAGATGGGGATCAATCTAGCACCATGCTTCAGAGCGCCCGCTGCATGTGTGTGTGTGTGTGTGTAAATGTGTGTGTGTGTGTGTGTGTGGTGTGTGTGTGTGTGTGTATAGTGTGTGTGTGTGTGTATAGTGTGTGTGTGTGTGTAGAGTGTGTGTGTGTGTATAGTGTGTGTGTGTGTGTGTGTGTGTGTGTGTGTGTGTGTGTGTGTGTGTGTGTGTGTGTGTGTAGTGTGTGTGTGTGTGTATAGTGTGTGTGTGTGTGTGTGTGTGTGTGTGTGTGTGTATAGTGTGTGTGTATAGTGTATAGTGTATAGTGTATAGTGTATAGTTGCCCTAGGTGAAAGACATTTTTTAACTGGAAAAAGAACAATGGAGAGGAAAAGAGAAAGTGTCCTTGTCTGTTCACAGGGAGGCCAGACATGGGGAGAAAGAAGAATGGACTTTATTTTTCTTTCCATTCAAACACTCCACATTGAACATGATGAGGAATATTGTCTATTGTAAATCTATAATTTTATTCCAAGTACTGGTACCGGTATTGACTCAGTACCGGTAACCCTTGTATATAGCCTCGTTATTGTTATTTTATTGTGTTACTATTTTTCCTTTCATTTATTTAGCACATTTTTCTTACTCACTGCATTGTGGGTTAAGTGTTTGTAAGTAAGCATTTCACGGTAAGGTCTACACCTGTTGTATTGTTGGTTAAGGGTTTGTAAGTAAGCATTTCACGGTAAGGTCTACACCTGTTGTATTGTTGGTTAAGGGTTTGTAAGTAAGCATTTCACGGTAAGGTCTACACCTGTTGTACAAATAACATTTTATATGATTTTGATTTGATTTGAAGTACTATTTTGTCCTGCATTGACTGGGATTCAAATTAAACGTGTAGGTGTCCTGTAGACGTATAACAAACAATTTGAGATAAAGATAGGGTATGCATAATGTAGCCATGGAGAGAAGGACAGGGTATGCATAATGTAGCCATGGAGATAAAGACAGGGCATGCATAATGTAGCCATGGAAAGAAGGACAGGGTATGCATAATGTAGCCATGGAGAGAAGGACAGGGTATGCATAATGTAGCCATGGAGAGAAGGACAGGGTATGCATAATGTAGCCATGGAGAGAAGGACAGGGTATGCATAATGTCTCCATGGAGAGAAGGACAGGGTATGCATAATGTAGCCATGGAGAGAAGGACAGGGTATGCATAATGTAGCCATGGAGAGAAGGACAGGGTATGCATAATGTAGCCATGGAGAGAAGGACAGGGTATAAGAGGAGGAGAAAACAGGGATAGAGGATAGAAGAGTTCGACAGCCATTTGTGTGTGTGTGTCCTAATTGCTCTCTTAATAGATCACAGTATGCAAACACACACACACACACAGGTGCACACACACACACACACCCGGGTGCACACACACACACAGATGCACGTCGTCATTCTCCATGTCTACCCTGTTTCCACCCTAAAAAAGGTCAGAAACAGACCATAAACAAACTAAATAACCATGATATAAACCCCAAACGTAAAACAAGGCCTCTTCCTCATGCTTTGCTTGGGTTATAAGCGTTACCCATGTCATTCTCCTCCCTGTTGTCCTGCTGTTTAAAGCACAAGTGTTTGATGTTTGGGTCATTGTTTCCAATACAACATGGATCTGTTGTGTCAATAGTCCTTGACACTCTGTCCCAGAATGGAGTGTGTGTGTGT
>CM042399.1:30226497-30321497 GCA_023634145.1 Thymallus thymallus
ACATGTTTGTGTCACATATGTGTGTCACATGTGTATGTTACGTTGAATATGTGTAGTTAAGGATGTTGTTTGGTGGGGATTTCTCTTCTCCTACGGTCCTATGGGAAACTTATCAGAGGGAGAAATAAAATAAAAACTAAGACAGACATGACCAGAACACACCCCGAGGGAGACACACACACAAACAGAGACCGTAAGCCTGTGTGGAGTGACAGGGGACATCACTGAGTCTAGGGGACATCACTGAGAGGAGTGGTGTATTGTAACTCATATTGTGCCTGTCACACACATAACAGATGTTCATTCCTACTGCATGTTACATTTTTGCTGGGATTATCTAATATCCATTACTCATTACACAAACACGCCCCAAACTGAAATATTACAAGTGGCTATATTGTGTGTGTGTGTGTGTGTGTGTGTGTGTGTGTGTGTGTGTGTGTGTGTGTGTGTGTGTGTGTGTGTGCGCACATGCGTATTTGCCTGCGTGTGTGTGTGCAGTGGTATTGGGCAGCAGTGTGTGAAGAGCTAAGCCTGCCTGCTCTCAGGACTATCAGCCTGTGGCTGTCCTGCTTATCAGATCTATCTAAAAAGTCAAAACTAAATACACACACACACGGCTGCTACACACTTAAAACAAATGGTTCTATATAGTGCCATATAAGGGGTCTTTGGCTCGTAAACATATCATATATCTTGTTGGTGCTTTACAGAACTATTTATTAAAGGTTCTATAAAGAACCATGCTCATAAGGTTGTAAATGGAACATCGTTACAACCATTTTTGGTGCGATATAGAATACTTTTTAATAGTTATTTATTGAACCTTTATAGAGAATATTTAGCCTTTTTATATTGTTAAAGTTTTATTATTGTGATAATTGACAAGTTGAATCAGGTGTGCTAGCTCAGCTGGGGATTCCTGAGAGAACTGAGAACCACTCAACAAAATTTCTCAATTTACACAAGGCAATACATGAGTCTTTCACAAGACACTTTCACTGGCCATAGTCATATCTAAGATGTAATGGCATAACACAACAGATTAGAAGAACTGGAATGACACTCTTACTCACGGTTGCACAAAAAGAGCAGTGAGCAACCCACACCCCAGAATATTTGAATGAGCCCCACCCTAGTTTTTAATTATCACTAAAAGAAAAAATAACCCTTTTGTGAACTGCAAAGAGACATTGAAGGACTGAAAGGTTTCTTTGAGTCCTTACGGTTATCCATAGAACCATCACCCTTCCCAAAGAACCCGCGAGGAACCCTATTTTCTTAGTGTGTACTGTATTAGCTTCATCTACCAGATCTAAACAGACTGTCTCTTTTATCTGCATGCTTATACTTATGTTGTTCACTTATCTGTTTATATATTGTATACTGGCATCCCTTTATCTCTGTATTTTCTCTCTCTCACTTTATTGTACCAGAATATCTGCCCCACATCCCATTGCCCTCTTTCCCACCTCTCTCCTCTCTCCCCCTTTCCTCCATTCCTTCCCTCTCTCTCCTCTCTTCTCCATTCCTTTCCTCCTTTCCTCCTCCTTATCTCTCCTCTCTCCTCCATTCCTTCTATACCTCCTAACCCTCATGCTGTTCACCTACAGTATCTTCTGTGTTAGCTGTGTTAGCTGTATTAGCTTTATTAGCTATGTTAGCTGTGTTAGCTGTGTTAGCTTTATTAACTGTGTTAGCTATTTTAGCTGTATTAGCTGTATTAGCTGTATTAGCTATAATAGCTGTATTAACTGTGTTAGCTATGTTAGCTGTATTAGCTGTGTTCGCTGTGTTAGTTGTATTAGCTGTGTTAGCTGTGTTAGCTGTAGGCACATATTGTGTTCTTCTACTTCCTCTGTTAAACACTCACTATATATAACACTCACTCTGCCCCCAGCTAGAAAACACACAGTAGCCCACAGCTCTGTTTGGGGCAATAGCAAAAACACCTTAAAGTTCTCATGCAGGAAAACACACTCTGACACCGTGTCAGTCATTGTGTGCTGTGTCTGACCCCCCAGCTGAGCCGTTGTGCCTCATCAGGTATTTTCACTCATAATATCACCATCAGAAACCTGTAGGCGCATAGACACACACACACACTCCTCTCCTCATGTTAAAGCTTGAACAACCTACTTATGAGTGAGCATATGTGCTTTCCCTACCCCCCACCCCCAGCCCCACTAAGCATCCCCCAATAGCACCTTGCTCTTCTCTCTCTTTCTATCCTACTCCCCCGCACCCCCCCACCCCCTCTCTGCTCTTGTTCAATATATAAATCAGATTCATAACAGGAGGCCATTTTGGGGCGAAAGTGTTACCTCAGATCACCATTTAGAGCGCAGCGACTGGCTGCTGTGCTAAATTCTATACAGAAGTAACAAAGTTATGTGATACCTCGGCCTAGTACCTCTTATTCTCTTTACTTACTATATATACACATTTGAAGTCGGAAGTTTACATACACCTTAGCCAAACATATTTAAACTCAGTTTTTAACAATTACTGACAGAGATTTAAATTCCCTGTTTTAGGTCAGTTAGGATCAGCTTTTATTTCTTTCATCATATTCCCTGTGGGTCAGAAGTGTACATACACTCAAGTAGCATTTGGTAGCATTGTCTTTAAATTGTTTAACTTGGGTCAAACGTTTCGGGTAGCCTTCCAAAAGCTTCCCACATTAAGTTGGGTGAATTTTGGCCCATTCCTCCTGACAGAACTGGTGTAACTGAGTCAGGTTTGTAGGCCTCCTTGCTCGCAAACACTTTTTCAGTTCTGCCCATAAATGTTCAATAGAATTGAGGTCAGGGCTTTGTGATGGCCACTCCAATACCTTAACTTTGTTGTCATTAAGTCATTTTGCACAAAGTAGATGTCCTAACCGATTTGCCAAAACTATAGTTTGTTGACATGAAATCTGTGGAGTGGTTGAAAAATGAGTTTTAATGACTGTATTAAAACTCATACAACTGTATTTATCTATCTATCTCGTGCTCTCGTTCTCTCTCTCTCTCTGTCTCTCTCTCTCTCTCTCTCTCTCTCTCTCAATTCAATTTCCATTCAATTTAAGGGGCTTTATTGGCATTGGAAACATATACTTACATTGCCAAAACAAGTGAAATAGATAATGAAACAAAATTGAAAATAAATTAATAAAATTGATCTGATTTGTATATGTCACAAATATAGACAAACACAGTGTGCCTAATCTAATAACACATACATTATTGTATTTTTCTTGTCTATATTGAATACATAATTTAAACATTCACAGTATAGGCTGGAAAAGGTATGTGAACCCCTAGGCTAATGACTTCTCCAAAAGCTAATTAGTCAGGAGTCAGCTAACCTGGAGTCCATTCAATGAGACAGAGATTGGAGATGTGGTTAGAGCTGCCCTGCCCTATAAAAAACACTCACAAAATGTTAGTTTGCTATTCACAAGATGCATTGCCTGATGTGAACCATGCCTCAAACAAAAGAGATCTCAGAAGACCTAATATTAAGAATTGTTGACTTGCATAAAGCTGGAAAGGGTTACAAAAGTATATCTAAAAGCCTTGATGTTCATATATACAAATGGTATATAAATGGAGAAAGTTCAGTACTGTTGCTACTCTCCCTAGGAGTGGCTGTCCTGCAAAGATGACTGCAAGAGAACTGTGCAGAATACTCATTATGGTTAAGAAGAACCATCGAGTGTCAGCTAAAGACTTACAGAAATCTCTGGAACATACTAACATCTCTGTGGACGAGTACACAATACGTAAAACACTTAACAAGAATGGTGTTCATGGGAGGACACCACGAAAGAAGCCACTGCTGTCCAAAAAAGCAAGTCTGAAGTTCGCACAAGAGCACCTGGACGTTCCACAGCTCTACTGGCAAAATATTCTGTGGACAGATGAAACTAAAGT
Source organism: Thymallus thymallus (assembly GCA_023634145.1). Classification (NCBI taxonomy): domain Eukaryota; kingdom Metazoa; phylum Chordata; class Actinopteri; order Salmoniformes; family Salmonidae; genus Thymallus; species Thymallus thymallus. The sequence goes on from CM042399.1 coordinate 30,230,418, forward strand.
TTAGTTGTTTGGAAGGCACAACACACCAACATTAAACCTCATCCCTACTGTAAAGTATGGTGGAGGGAGCATCATGGTTTGGTGCTGCTTTTCTGCCTCAGGGCCTGGACAGCTTGCTATCATCGACGAAAAAATGTATTCCCAAGTTTTTCAAGACATTTGCAGGAGAATGTAAGGCTATCTGTCCTCCAATTGAAACTCAACAGAAGTTGGTGATGCAAAAGGACAACGACCCAAAACACAGAAGTAAATCAACAACAGAATGGCTTCAACAGATGAAAATACCCGTTCTGGAGAGGCCAAGTCTATTGCTCCAAGAATATTACTGAACTGAAACAGTTTTGTAAAGAGGAATGGTCCAAAATTCCTCCTGACCGTTGTGAAGGTCTGATCCGCAACTACAGAAAAAGTTTGATTGAGGTTATTTCCGCCAAAGGAGGGTCAACCAGTTTTTAAATCCAAGAGTTCACATACTTTTCCCACCCTGTACTGTGACGGTGAATGTTTACACGGTGTGTTCAATAAAGACATTAAAACGTATAATTGTTTGTGTGTTATTAGTTTAAGCAGACTTTGTTTATTGTTGTGATTTAGATGAAGATCAGATTAGATTGTATGACCTATTTATGAAACAATCCAGGTAATTCCAAAGGGTTCACATACGTTTTCTTGCCACTGTACATGCCCGTTTCTTGTGGCACGAGATCATAAGCAAACAGTAGACATTTGACTTCAGATTCTAGTAGGGTGAGGCACAGGTGCTGCAGACTGTTCTAGTGCAGTCAACAATTCAGGCTATAGATGGTGGTGTGGGTGAGGCTGGGTCTAGTCATGCTATAGATGGTGGTGTAGGTGAGGCTGGGTCTAGTCATGTTATAGATGGTGGTGTAGGGGAGGCTGGGTCTAGTCATGCAATAGATGATGGTGTAGATGAGGCTGGGCCTAGTCATGCTATAGATGGTGGTGTAGATGAGGCTGGGTCTAGTCAGGCTATAGATGGTGGTGTAGGGGAGGCTGGGTCTAGTCATGTTATAGATGGTGGTGTAGGGGGAAAAGAAAGGAGGTGTTAGGGGAGAGGCTGGTGTAGTCAAAGGCACCAAGGAACCTTTGCCTGGTGCTGGGGGGGGAGTATTAACTGGGAGGGCCTATCACAGGCAGTGGTTTGAAGATTGGCCAGGTGGAGGTGGCTCCTGTCCCAAGTGTCATATACAGCGGGTGAAATAAGTATTGAACACGTCACCATTTTTCTCAGTAAATATATTTCCAAAGGTGCTATTGACATTCAAATTTCACCAGATGTTGGTAACAACCCAAGTAATCCATACATACAAAGAAACCAAAACAAATAAGTTCAGAAATTAAGTTATGTGTAATAAAGGGAAAAAGTATTGAACACATGAAGGAAGGGAGGTGCAAAAAGGCATGGAAAGCCAAGACAACAGTATCAGTAATTAAAAAGCAATCCAGCCCCCTGTCAGTGCAAATTAATATCAGCTGGTTCAGTCCCAACTGATGGCCTACAAAAAGGTCTCATTGCCAAGGTGTAACACAAGACACATCTCATGATGGGTAAAAGCAAAGAGCTGTCTCAAGACCTTCGCAACCTAATTGTTGCAAAACATAATGATGGCATTGGTTATAGGCGCATTTCTAAGCTTCTGAATGTTCCAGTGAGCACTGTTGGGGCCATAATACGGAAGTGGAAAGACGATCATTTCACCAAAAATGTGCCTCGACCAGGTGCTCCTCGCAAGATTTCTGACAGAGGAGTGAAAAGAATAATCAGAAGAGTTGTCCAAGAGCCATGGACCACTTGTGGAGAGCTTCAAAAATACCTGCAATTAGCAGGTACTGTTGTCTCAAAGAAAACAGTAAGTAATGCACTCCACCGCCATGGCCTGTATGCACGCTCACCACGCAAGACTCCATTGCTGAAAAAAAAACATGTTGAAGCTCGTTTAAAGTTTGCTGCACAACATTTGGAAAAGCCAGTGAAATACTGGGAGTTGAACTGTTTAACTTGGGTCAACCCATCTTCAATAAAATGCAAATTAATTACTTAAAAATCATACAATGTGATTTTCTGGATTTTTGTTTCAGATTCCGTCACTCACAGTTGAAGAGTACCTATGATAAAAATTACAGACTTCTACATGCTTCGTAAGTGGGAAAACCTGCAAAATCAGCAGTGTATCAAATACTTGTTCTCCCCACTGTATTTACTGAGAAAAATGGTGACGTGTTCAATACTTATTTCACCCGCTGTAGAGGGAGGCTCACAGACCTGCAACGCAAGCTGGTGGATTTTTTCTGGTCGGGCCATCACTGGCTGAGGGCGGCAGTGTTGTTCATGTCTGTCCACGAAGGAGGACAGAGCCTGGTGGAACTGGAGAGCAGGGTGACTGCTTTCCGACTAAGGCGGCTCAGAGACTGCTGTACCATACGGATATCGGCTGGAGGGAACCAGCATGCGCGCTGCTGAGGAGAGCTGGCGGATTAAGGTTGGACCTACAGCTGTTCCTCTTGAGGTTGGAGAGGCTGAGTACTGCAGGTCTCTCTGACTTTTACTCTGCGGTGCTGAGGGCCTGTTAGCTGCTAAGACCCACGCAATAAGGGGGTGTGGAGACTGGGGAAGATGGGTTGGATATACGGTTGTAGAAGTGGTGAGGTTTTGGTTATTGTGATGTGTGGTGTTGTTTTGTATCGTGGGGTAGAAATGAAATGAAATGAGGATGTATCATTAACCTCTACTGGATCGTGTCCCGTATGCTTGCTCAATTTGTGACATGTGTCTAGAACGACGTTGTAAACAAACACACATTTTCACGAACATATACATGTCTTATATGGGCAGAAAGCGTAAATTATTGTTAATCTAACTGCAGTGTCCAATTTACAGTAGCTATTACAGCTAAAAAATACCATGCTAGTGTTTGAGGATAGTGCACAACAACAAAACACTTTTATCACGGCGACAGGTTTGATACATTAACATCTGAAGGTAAATGTTATACTTACATTCAATAATCTTGATCTGATTTGTAATCCTGAAGGTCCCATAGATAACATATAGTATATTTTTGATTGATAAAATCATTTTTTATTTCCTAACAAGATCTATGTAGTAAGCACGATTGATTTTCTATTTCCACTCGTTCAACTTGCAAAGAAAGAAATCTGTGAAGATCAAATGCTGAAACTTGTTTCAACCAGTCAAGTTAGGTTCCTATTTATTCCTCAGACACTCTAGAAAGTAACCAGCCTTACCTTTATAATTCTGCATTAGGAATTTCCAATAGAAAGCCATTTTTAGCCAGGAAGACAAGACATCATTACTTGTGGATGAGATGGGCAGTGTTCACGTGATTGACTGTGTCTTGGTCCAATGACCACCTATTGTTTTGAAAAATAGCTAGCTAGATAGCCAATGAGCAGGGCTTTACTTGAGTATGGGGTTGAAGATTGTGGGAGTAAAAACAATTGTGCTGAGCTCACGTGCAACAGCAAGCATTTGGCATAGAAAATCCACAGAACAATGAGGAAGTCGTATTGTGCACACACGCTCTATTCGTTGGACCAAGTTTATTGCTAATTTAAAAAGTAGAACATGGCTAATAAGACAGGAAACGCTCAATCGAAGACGAAGTATACAGATTTGAACGAGATTATTGCAGAAATCGATCGGGAGCGTGACATGGAAGAAGTTGAGGACTTAGTGATTACAATGTAATGTTAAACTCAAAGGCTGCGTGAGGACATCTTTTTGGAAGGCAGACGCAACTTTAGAATGGTAAGTAATATCTTCTTATGCTTATTATTACGTTTGAAGGTAAGACCCAGGCGCAGATAACGTCGGAATAACAATTTTTATTAGACCAACAGGGGTAGGCAAAAGACAAGTCAGGGGCAAGCAGAGTTCGGTAATCCAGAGTAGTGGGGCAAAGGTACAAGACGGCAGGCAGGCTCGGGGTCAGGGCAGGTAGAGTTCAGTAATCCAGAGTAGTGGGGCAAAGGTACAAGACGGCAGGCAGGCTCAGGGTCAGGGCAGGCAGGAATTGCCAACACCGGGAAAACTAGAAAAACAGGAACTATCACAAGGCAGGAGCAAAGGGGAAAAACGCTGGTAGGCATGACAAGCAAAACGAACTGGCAACAGCCAAACAGAGAACACAGTTTAAGTACCCAGGGGCTAATGGGGAAGATGGGTGACACCTGGAAGGTGGTGGAGACAAGCACACAGACAGGTGAAACAGATCAGGGTGTGACAGTACCCCCCGCCCCTACGGGCACCACCTGGCGTCCTACCTGGGTGGATACCTGGCTGACCGGGGTTCCGGCCAGTGGAACTCAGAGATGAGGTCTGGATCCAGGATGTCCCTCGCAGGGACCCAGCACCTCTCCTATGGGTCGTACCCCTCCCAGTCAACCAGGTACTGGAATTCCCTGCCCTGAGGTCGAACCTTCAGGAGACGCCTCACCGTGTACACCGTTTGGCTGTCGATGAGCTGGGGAAGAGGGGTAGGCCTGGAAACAGGAGACAAAAGACTGTGAGACATGGGTTCCACCGGGAGTCCGTGGACCGGAAGACATGCTGCACCATGAGTTGGGCCGTCTACTTGGCCAAGGGCAGTTTGGGGAGAGGAATGAAGTGGGCGGCCTTGGAAAACCGGTCGACTACATCAGGATGGGCGTGTTGCCCTCTGAAGGGGTAGGCCTGTGACGAAATCCAGGGATATATGAGACCAGGGATGATGATGGACCGTGCAGGCGGCAACGAACGCTGCCACATCCGGAACCATGGTAGGCCACCAAAAGTGTTGGCACACAAAGGCCAGGGTCCGGCTGGAACCCGGATGGCAGGCAAGTCTGGAGGACCCACTTCAGGGCCGCGGAGCGGACAGCGCCAGGCACAAACATCCGGTTATCTGGGCCCCCTCCAGAGTTCGGCTGAGACCGCTGCTTCTTCTTCTGCCATTGGAACACAGGAGTGATGGTTGCTGATAATGGGCCTCTGTACACCTATGTAGATATTCCATAAAAAATCTGCCGTTTCCAGCTACAATAGTCATTTACAACATTAACAATGTCTACACTGTATTTCTGATCAATTTGATGTTATTTTAATGCACAAAAATGTGCTTTTCTTTAAAAAACAAGGACATTTCTATGTGACCTCAAACGTTTGAACGGTAGTGTATATACAATATTTAACCAATATAATGAAATGTTTACCAATAGTAAATAGGGAACTCGAAAGCCACAGCCTGTGAAAATACACATTGGCTAATACATTGTGGGTCTGTATATATATATCTATTTAAAAAGCGAGTGCAGGGGAGGTAAAGCCAATGGAGGCTGGTAAGGAACAGCTCATAATAATGGCTGGAATGGAGTAAATGGAATGGTATCGAACAGATGAAAACCATGTGTTTGGTACCATTCCATTCCCTCCATTCCGGGCATTATAATGATCCAACCTCCCCTCACTAGCCTCCACTGACTTTTATTTGTATATATATGAAAGCCAGTGGGGTCTGGTGATGTATTGATGCAGGGCTCATCTGTAAAAGTATTCTTACTGATTTTTAAAACAATCTTCCATAGTGCCAATGAGTCAGATGAACTTTGGGAACCACCAAAGTAAATTTGTCCATCCCCCACTCATGAAAATGTAGAAACTTGTTCATTCCGACCCCTGCTGTCTCTCCACACCCACCCCGCCGGCCATCTAGATGTGTTCCTGGGAGTGTGTAAACTTGTATTTTTTATTACCACATGTTCTCTATAGTTATGTACTTGAAAAAGTATCAATTTAACAATTTGGCCACTGGGTGACTTCATACTAAATGTTATGTAGCTCCCTCATTCCTGAAGTTATCAGTCTGACACTTTGCAGATACACTGTTGCCCTATTGTGGATAACATCTAAATTACCTCCAGCATCCTATCTGAATGTATGGCTTTTCTTTTTCATGTCAAAGATGTCAAAGATTATGTTTTTATCTTTTACCACATCTAATGTGTTATGTTCTCCTACATTAGTTTCACATTTCCACAAACTTCAAAGTGTTTCCTTTCAAATGGTATCAAGAATATGCATATCCTTGCTTCAGGTCCTGAGCTACAGGCAGTTAGATTCATTTTTGGCAAAAAAATTGTTTTAAAAAGGGTCCGATCCTTAAGAGGTTTTAAAGAAAAGAAAATGTTTTTAAATAGTCTCTCTATCTCTCTAACTCTCTCTATCTCTCTCTCTCTCTCTCTCTCTCGCTCTCTCCCTCCCTTTGATTTGCAGGTTGGCATTTATTGTCATAAATCTTGCCATGGAGGCAGCTCTGCAGAGTGGTCACTAGCTGGCAAAGCCACAAAGTCATAGAATCAGATTTTAACCCTAACCTTAACCCTAACATTAACCACACAGCTAACCCTAATGCCTAACCCTAACCTTTTATTATGAATATTCAATTAAGAACAAAAGCATTATTTTTACAATACAGCCAATGTTGACTTTACAGCTGGCCCATCTAGCGGAATTCAATCAGTTCTGCTTCCAGGGCAAGATTAATGACAGTAAACGTCAACCTGCCTTTCTCTGGCTCTTTCTCTCTCACATTCTCTCTCTCTCTCTCTCTCTCTCTCTCTCTCTCTCTCTTGTGTGCATGCGTGAGCATTTGTTGAGTGAGCGTGGAGAGCGTGTGGTAACTTTAAATGAGTTTTCTGCCCGCTGTGGCAATTTTTTCTTGGTTGAATATTGCTATTTTTGACGTTTAATCTGTATTCAGTAGATAAAACAAAATAGTGTTTTTTGGCCGTTGGTTACCAGTGTATCGCCGAGGGCATGGCGGCCCAAGGTGTTGACTCGCTCGGTTCATTAACGCGGCGCCACAGGGTTAAAGTGGTGGCCGCTGCAAGTGTGGAAGTTTGTATCTTAGCTATCGGAGAGGTTGTTTGACATAAGAGCATTCTAGCAGCGTCAAGGATGAGCAATGCGGTTGTTTGTTTATTGAACACTGTAGAAAATGCCAATAATGTTGTGGAAAGAGGAGTTGTAATTCGTGGCCTTTTTACACCTGTGCTTTCTCTTTCAACTCCTGCGAGAAAAGTTATCCTGTCAAACATCCCACCTTTTATCAAAGATGAAGCTTTGGTTAAAGAATTGTCACGTTTCGGAAAGTTAGTTGCTCCTGTGAAAAAGATCGCGTTCAGGAGTAAATCAGAATTGATCAAACATGTGGTGTCTTTTAGGAGATTCACTTATACGATTTTGAGTGAGAACAGAACAGAACTGAATTTAAATCTGAAATTCAGAGTCGATGATTTTGACTATACTGTCTATGTATCCACTGATATAATGAAGTGTTTCGGATGTGGAAAAACCGGGCATTTGGCTCGTGCTTGTCCCAAAAATGGGGGTACACGCACAAGGCAAGACACGATAGATGAGAGGGTGGTGCAAGACGTGGAAAGTGCTGCTGGAACATCTATGCCAGTACCTGTGAATTCAGCACAGAGTGTCAAGGGCAACTAACAAAGTGCCTTGTGAACAAACAGTTGAAACTGTTCAAACCATGATTGAAATCATGGAAGATAATGTATTGACTGATAAAGATCAAACAGAGTCGAATGTGAGCTTGCTTAAAGAAGCTGCTGTGATAGAAGATTTGATGGACACACAGAACAGTTCAATGACCTGTTTGGCTGATATAGAGTCTTTATCAGACAATGTTAATTTGTGTGAAGTAGACATGGATCAAGCTGTCTTCAAAACTCCTCTAAAAAGGAAAAAGAAAGACAGAGAAGAAGAATAAAAACAAGCAAGAAAAGAACAGAAGAATGATACAGATAATATTGAAAGTGAAAGTAAATTGTCTGATTCTAGTGCTTCAAGTTGCTCACAAAGTGAATGGATATGTAATGATTACAGTGCTGAAGAAATTAAGAAGTTTTTAAAAGTGACAAAAAATCAGAGAGGAGTACAGGTTGCTGATTTTTTCCCAGACCTGAAACGGTTTGCAGAAAGCACTAAGAATCTAATGAGTGAAGGTTGCTTTCTGGATAAAGAAGTATATCGACTGAATTTTTTTTTTTTTTAAATCCCAAATCAGCTGAATAAGAATGATGACAAAGTGGCATAACTCTTTTATCTTGAGTGGCTGTGTGTCAGGCTCTGGCCATAGAGAAGCCTAATTGCTTCTCTATGTAGCTGTGGTCAGAGTCTGACAGTGTCGTCCTTTTCTGTTTCTGTGTGGGGTTTAGGTTGGATTCCTAATTAGAGGCAGCTGCACGGCATGTCTCTAATTAGGGATCCAATATATGTTGAGTCTGTCCTTCACGTTGGTGTGGGTCGTTATCGTTACATGTCGAGGTATATGTCGCAGTCACGGTGAATGTAAGTGTGCTTTGTTTTACGTCCGTTCATTTCGTTGTTAGGTGAACGTGATGTTTTGTCTATCGTGTTTGTTTTGTGTTTTGTTATAGTTCGTTCATTTTGAATATTTAGTACATAGTAAATAAAAGAAAAATGTCGAACAACTATCCCTGCGCTGCGTCTTGGTCTCTCCAAACCCCATTCCGTGACACTGTGTGTTTCTGTATGGCTTAATTTTTTTTGTTTCCTTTTTTTCTTTACACATGGCAGATATCCGTATAGCATCTTTAAATGTGAACGGAGCCAGAAATGATGTAAAGAGAATGCAAGTGTATGAAACAATGAGACAAAAACAACTTGATGTTCTTTTTTTACAAGAAACACACAGTGGTGATACAAATGTTACAGATTGGATAAAAGAATGGAATGGTCATATATTTCTAAGTCATAAAACTTCACATAGTGGAGGAGTTGCCATCTTGTTTGCAAAGAATTTTACTCCATGCTCTTTTAAGATGGAGGAAATAGTGAAGGGTAGACTTCTAAAAATTCAAGCCCTTTTTGAAAAATATGTTCTGGTTTTTATTTTTGTATATGCCCCCACTTTACCAATAGAGAGAGTGGCTTTTTTAGATATTTTATGCTCAACTCTAGACAAATGCAATAGCGAAGAATATTTATTTCTTGGTGGAGATTTTAATTGTGTTGAGCAAAATATTGATCGCAATCATATAGAACCACATATGCCTTCTCGCAAGCGGCTTTGTGAAATAATTAAAAGAAATGACCTATGTGATGTCTGGAGAAGTCTAAATGGAAATGTAAGGCAATATACATGGACTCATGCCCATGAAAATGTATTGTCTTTAGCAAGACTAGATAGATTTTACAGTTTCAATCACCATCACAGTGTTTTTAAGAGTTGTATAATAAATCCAGTTGGTTTTTCAGACCACAGTTTAGTTAATTTCAAGAATGAAAAGGTTTATTTTTCTTCTCTGCATAGTTGGTGGGATTTTGGCAAGACTCAAATCAAGGTTTTTTGTCAACAGTATACTCTGAATATCACAAAGGAGACAGTTAAGTCTATAAGAGTTTTAGAAACTGAAATTTTGAATTTTCAAGATATGGCACAATTAAGTGGAAATCAAGCGTATATCGATTCTCTTTTTTAAAAGAAAACTGCTTTATCTGACCTACAAGAGATGAAGGCACAGGGGGCACTGGTCAGATCGCGTTTTATAACTAGAACAGATGGATGTACCGTCTAAATATTTTTTCGGTTTTGAAAAAAAGAATGTCCAGAAACGTTTTATCCATTCGTTACTTTCTGAGTCTGGATCTTTGTTGTCAGACTTTAAGGAAATAAGAGAAAGAGCAGTCAGTTTTTATGAAAAACTTTACAAGTCTGAATATAAAGAACATAAAGACCTAGAGAAGGCTTTCTTTGGAAAATTACCAAAAATTTTGAAAAAAGCTAATATAATACTTTCAAAGCCTATTGGCTTGGAAGAATTGTTTAAAGCTCTTCAAGGCATGGATAATTGTAAAGTTCCTGGGATGGATGGAATCCCGGTTGAGTTTTACAAAAGTTTTTGGTCTGTTATCGGAGAAGATTTGTTAGTAGTTCTTAATGACAGTTTAACCAAAGGATTATTGCCAATAAGATGTAGAAGAGCGGTGTTGACCCTTTTGCCTAAGAAAGGTAATTTAAGTGATATAAAAAATTGGAGACCCGTGTCCTTATTGTGTTGTGATTATAAACTGTTATCTAAAGTACTAGCTACCCGTTTGGGTGAAGTTTTAGATGAAGTCATTCAATGTTATCAATTTTTGATAACATTCATTTAATTAGAGATTTGTTTGACGTATCTAAAATGTTTGGTCTTGACATAGGCTTGATTTCCTTAGATCAAGAAAAAGCCTGTGATCATGTAGAACACAATTATTTGTGGAAGACTCTTCAGGCTTTTGGTTTTAATTCTGAATTTTTAGCTTACGTTAAAGTCTTATATTGTGATATTGAGAGTATTCTGAAGATTAATGGTGGCTTATGTGCTCCTTTTAAAGTGTGTCGTGGGGTAAGTCAAGGTTGTTCACTGTCAGGGTTATTATATTACATGCCAGGTCGCAGTTGTAAATGAGAACTTGTTCTCAACTGACCTACCTGGTTAAATAAAGGTGAAATAAAATAAAATAAAAATATACCCTCGCGATAGAACCACTTTTAACTGAAACAGTAGCTCCAAAAAACAGGATTGGAACTGTTGAAAAGCTTAAGTGCCGACTTGAAAAATGGAAATGGCTTGTACCAAATTTATCATACAGAGGACTTACTTTGGTGATTAATAATTTGGTGGCTTCCTCTTTGTGGCACCGGATGGCTTGCATTGACCCACCGGCTTATTTACTTGGAAAGATTCAGTCCGTTTTATTGGACTTTTTTTCTGACAAGTTACACTGGATACCGCACAACATCTTGTATTTTAAAAAAGAAGAAGGGGGTCAAGGACTTATACATGTACAAAGCAGGACTGCGGCCTTTCGGTACAATTCATACAATGCTTGCTTACCAGCTCAGAGAACTTGGCTTGGAAGTCAGTGGCCTGTGCTATACTTACATCCATTGATGAACTCTGTTTAGATCCAAAAAGAATCAACACATCGAAGCTTCCTGTTTTTTATAGAAATCTGTTTAAAATATGGGACCTTTTTAAAGTGAAAAGAACTGAGAGTACAGATTCTCTTTTTTGGTTACTGGAAGAACCCATGATTTACGGTGCTCGTCTGGATATTTCAGATACATGTGGACTTTTAAATGGTGTTTTTATTAAATCAAAGATCATAACACTGGGGCGTTTAATTAATGTGACTGGTCCCTGTTTTAAATATGTGGAAAATGTGGCTGCCTTATTAGGTATTAAATCAGTTCGAATTGTTTAAAAATTTCTTCAGAATTTGCAATCTGTATTCACAGTAAAAGAGTTGAACATGCTTGAAAATTATTTTGCTAAGAAAGTTGTGCCTAGTGATAAAGATGCCTTTCCAAAGTGTTTTTTGTCCCCAAATATAGGGGAATATTCTGGAGTTTTGTTGGAAAATGTATCAGATATGGATTTATATGAAGTTAGGGGAAAAGTTTGTGTAAAAGCTTGTGTAAAAGCTTTCAACAAAAAAGGTTTACATGAAAGAGTTGATTCACCTTGGTGCACCATTTTTGAAGTTGATAAAGATGTAAAACCAGAGTGGAGGGCATTTTACAAGCCACCATTAACAAAAAGAATTGGAGACTTACAGTGGAGAATTATACATGGTATAATTGCTGTTAATTATTTTATTTCTATTTTAAATCCAAATGTTAGTCAAAAGTGCCCTTTTTGTTCTCAAAGAGAAACTGTTTTTCATGTGTTTATGTACTGCTCAAGACTTAAGCCTTTATTTGACTTGTTGAAGGATATTTTCATTTGTTTTGATGAAAAATTTACTGTACCAGTTTTTATTTTTGGTTTTAAATATACCCGAAGAAGACAATATGAATGCCAATTGATACATTTTATTGTAGGCAAGGCAAAAATGGCAATATATGTTAGCAGAAAGAAACAAATTGAACAAAAAGGTGATTATAATGTTGTAATGATGTTTGCAGCTATGATTAAATCTAGACTGCTAATTGATTTTTATTTATATAAAGCTACTAACTGTCTAGAAGTGTTTGAAAATATATGGTGTCATAGAGAGGCATTGTGTTCTGTTATGGACAATGAAATTTACTTTTCACATTTTCTATAAATATGATGTGATTTACATTTTAATGTTTTCATATTTTTAAATATTTCTGTAATAAATGTTTTTTTGAAAAATCTCTCACATTCTCTCTCTCACTCTTTCTCTCTCTCTCTCACATTATCTCTCTCTCATATTTCTCTCTCTCTCTCTCTCTCTCTCTCTCTCTCTCTCTCTCTCTCTCTCTCTCTCTCTCTCTCTCTATTTGTGTCAATCATCTTCATCTCTCTCTTGTCTCTGGACATCCCAAACATCACTCTGTCTCTCTCGCCCTCCCAAACATCCCTCTCGCCCTCTCGCCCTCCCAAACATCCATCTGGTACTGAAAATAAGTATGCTTCATCCGTTAATATATCTTCCCGTACACGAAAATCAGTCTGGTATGTTTACCCTTCACATTTACTATTTATGGTATATTTACCCTTCACATTTACTGGTATATTTACCCTTCACATTTACTGGTATATTTACCCTTCACATTAAATGTGTGGTATATTTACCCTTCACATTTACTGGTATATTTACCCTTCACATTTACTGTGTGTGGTATATTTACCCTTCACATTTACTGCTATATTTACCCTTCACATTTACTGTGTGTGGTATATTTGTAAGGGCCTGACTGAGGCCAGGTCTCTGACTCCCACTAGAGGGAGTGGGATGGCCACAGTCAGGTCCTGACATTCACTGTGGGTGTTGGGTTTGATGATCCCCAATTAGAGGCAGCTGTCTTGAGTTGTCTCTAATTGGGGATTCTATTTATGTTCACATTTTGTCCACCTGCGCCGTGGGTCATTGTTTGTGTGTTTGTGTGCCTGCACTCACGCCAGTGTCACGGTATAGTAGTTTTGTCAGTTTCTATTTAAATAAAACATGTTTGCACCGACCTCTCGCCCTGCGCCTCGTTCCCTCAACATTCACTGTGACAGAATGATCCACCACCATGGGAACCCGCAGCGAGAGGAAGAAGATGAGTATCAGGGATTTGGAGTTACGGGCTTCGCGGAGGAGCGTGGACAGCCCGAAGGTCCCCCATATTGACGGTGGGGGGGGGGGGGGGTTGTGGGGTCCTTGGGACGCGAGGGACACGGAGGAGGAGGAGCGGTTGAGGAGGTATTTCGGGTGGTATTTCAGTCTCCGGCCCCAGTACCAGATCTCCAGCGCGCTCCTGGCCAATCCGACCAGTGCGCCTCCTCAGCCCGGTACGTCCAGCGACAGCTTCCCGCACTGGAGGTCCAGTGCGTGTTCCCAGCCCAGGGACCCCAATATCAGCTCCACCACTTCCGCCTCCTACGGCCGATAACAGGAAGATGCCGGAGTGGTTTTTCGATCGGTCGAAGGAAGGATAGGCGAAGTGGTGGAGTGCCTGGGTGGCACTTCCTCCCGCGACCGAGCCCAACCCTCACGTTCGGGAGATCGAAGGAGGCGGGTAGTTTTGAGGCCAGATTGGCGATCTGGAAGAAGCGTCTTTCCTCTCTCTTTTCCGGAGCTCCTCGCCAGGCAGACAGGTCGATTAAACAGCTGGAGCTGTCATCTACACTGCTGGTTGGGCTGGGCACGGCAGCCGATCTAGTTTCAAAACTCAATTCGTCTCCCGGTCGAGGGTCCAGTCCGACATCACCCGTGCCTGCTCCTCACCCCAGACCACCGGTTCACCTCCACAGTCAGGTACAGCCCGTGCCTGCTCCTCGCAGCAGAGCTCCAGTGTGTGTGACTAGCCCGACGTCTCCAGTGCCGGCTCCACGCACCAGACCACTGGTGCGCTTCCATAGCCCGGAGTCTCCAACTACAGCCCATAGTCCGGAGTCTCCAGCTACGGCTCACTGTCCTGAGCCTCCAGCGACGGTTCTGAGCCTCCAGCGACGGAGCCTCCAGCTAAGGCTCACTGTCCTGAGCCTCCAGCGACTGTTCATAGCCCGAAGCCTCCAGCTACGGCCCACTGTCCGGTGCCTCCAGTGACGGTTCATAACCCGGAGCCTCCAGTGACGGTTCATAACCCGGAGCCTCCAGTGACGGTTCATAACCCGGAGCCTCCAGCAATGGCTCACAGCCCAGAGCCTCCAGCTACAGCTCACTGTCCTGAGCCTCCAGCGACGGTTCATAGCCCGGAGCCTACAGTTACGGCTCACTGTCCTGAGCCTCCAGCGATGGTTCACAGCCCGGAACCTCCAGCTACGGCTCACTGTCCTGAGCCTCCAGCGACGGCCCACAGCCCGGAGCCTCCAGTGATGGCCCACAGCCCGGAGCCTCCAGCGGGGGCCCACAGCCCGAAGCCTCCAGCGACTACCCACTGCCCGGAACCTCCAGCGACGGCCCACTGCCCGGAGCCTCCCGTGACGGTCCAGATCCCGGAGCTTCCCGTGACGGTCCAGAGTCCGGAGCCAGCAGCCAGCACAGCTATGTGGCTGAAACCATTCTCTGCGTCGGTGCCCAGGCTGGGCACGGCGTGCAGTCCCGCTTCGGAGCAGGAGCCAGTGGGGGTGACCAGTGAGATATACCTGCTGGAGCGCATGCTACGAGTGGGTGTTGCTATGGTTACCAGTGAGCTGAGATAGGGCGGGGATTTACCTAATAAAGACTTATAGATGACCTGGAGCCAGTGGGTTTGGCAATGAATATATAATGAAGGCCAGCCAACATTTGGTTTTACTAGCATTTAAGAGTAGTTGGAGGCCACGGAAGGAGTGTTGTATGGCAATGAAGCTTGTTTGAAGGTTAGTAAACACAGTGTCCAAAGAGGGGCCAGATGTATACAGAATGGTGTCGTCTGCGTAGAGATGGATCAGAGAGTCACCAGCAGCGAGAGCGACATCGTTGATGTATATAGAGAAAAGGGTTGGCCCAAGAATTGAACCCTGTGGCACCCCCATAGAAACTGCCAGAGGATCGGACAACAGGCCCTCCGATTTGACACACTGAACTCTGTCTGCGAAGTAGTTGGAGAACCAGGCAAGGCAGTCACTTGAGAAACCAAGGCTGTTGAGTCTGCCAATAAGAATGCGGTGATTGACAGAGTCGAAAGCCTTGGCCAGGTCGATGAAGACGGCTGCACAGTACTGTCTTTTATCGATGGCGATTATGATTATGATAATTAGAGGCAGCTGTCTTGAGTTGTCTCTAATTGGGGATTGTATTTGTGTTCACCTGCACCGTAGATCATTGTTTGTATGTTTGTGTGCCTGCACTCACGCCAGCGTCATGGTATAGTACGTTTGTTGTTTTGTCAGTTTCTATTTAAATAAAACATGTTTGCATCGTCCTCTCGCTCTGCGCCTCGTTCCCTCAACACTCACCGTGACAATATTTACCCTTCAAATTTACTGGTATATTTACCTTTCACATTTACTGGTATATTTACCTTTCACATTTACTGGTATATTTACCTTTCACATTTACTGGTATATTTACCCTTCACATTTACTGGTATATTTACCCTTCACATTTACTGTGTGTGGTATATTTACCCTTCACATTTACTGTGTGTGGTATATTTACCCTTCACATTTATTGTGTGTGGAGGGAGAGGATGTGATATTTCCCGCTTTGTCTATTTGCCACAATTATGTATAAATGTGAAAGTAAACAATGTCAGGGAGAAGTCCCCTCCATTTCCTGGTGACTTCCTTTAAATAACACACACACACACACACACACACACACACACACACACACACACACACACACACACACACACACACACACACACACACACACACACACACACACACACACACACATTTAACCACACAGGGGAACTCTACTCTTCTGTTCCCGTCAAAACCAGGAGACAGTGTCCCACTCTGTCTGCACTGACCTATCTGGACCACAAAGAGGGTGAGAGAGTGAGAGAGAGGGGGGGGGGGGGGGGGTTAGAGAGAGAGATGACCTAAAGACAACAGCAAGCTAAACCACAGACCAGAGGCCACCCAGTGAAACACAAGCACAATCACCAACCCCTCCCACTCCTGTGGTCACCATTACCTCAGTAACAGTAACACACACACACACACATTCAAAATCATATTTTCCTAATCCCAAAATAGCCTTGTTCCTTGTGGGGACCAGCGAAATGTCCCCACTTTTCCTTGTTTTACTATCCTTATGAGGACTTCTGGTCCCCACAAGCATAGTAAAACCAAACACACAAACACACACACACAAATAAGAACAAACCTAAGATGCCCACCGGGTTGAGTGACAATTCTTCGTCTCTCTACCTCTACAGCAGAATAAGAATAGACTTTCCTGATTTAGTTTGAATCATGACAGAATCAGATTGGATATGAAATATTCATATATCGTCCCTACAGATGATCTGACGTTAAAAAGACATTGATTTGACAAGCCAAACAAACGCTGATTAGGCCTGATAATCAATAACAGCATTGATGATAGTGGGTGAATCAATAGCAGCATTGATGATAGTGGGTGAATCAATAGCAGCATTGATGACAGCGCGCGGCGGCTTCAAGGCTGATGGCTATTGGATCAGTACAGTTTAAATAATGAATGAAGGGATTCCTGATTGATCAGGGAGTATGTCTCTGTCTCTCTCTGTCTTTGTCTCTGCCTCTCTCTCTCTCTCTCTCTCTCTCTCTGACACACACCTGGCATCTCAATGGGATCTGTCCTCTAGCACACTATAGAAACAACGATATTCTCTCACTATATGTACCCATACAGTAGAAGAGAATGGAAATCATACCTTCTCTCACAATAGGTACCAATACAGTAAAAGAGAAAGGAAGCCATACCTTCTCTAAGGATGATAATATGTATGTCCACTAGAAAGCAAATAAAGAGATAAGTCCTTCTCCTAAGTCCTTCTCCTAAATCTTTTTCCTTAACCATATAGAAAGAGGTAGAGAGGGACCTAAATGAGGAGGAGGGTGGAGAACAGGAGGGTCAAAGAAAAGGTAGAATGTGTGGGAGGTGAGAGAAGTAGAGGAGAGGAAGAGAGAGAGTGGGGGGGGGGGTCCCCAGTGTCTGTGTTTTTAATTGAGATGCCTGGACTCTGTCTGTCTGTGTCGATAATGCAGGAAGGCTAACACAGCAAGATGCAGAGCTACCGAGGTAGGTAGACAGAGTTTGTGTGAGTGTGTGCGTTTGCGTGTGTGCGTGCATCTGTGCGTGTGTGCGTGTGTGTGTGTGCATCTGTGCATGTGTGCGTGCGTCTGCGTGTGTGAGAGAGAGAGCAAGATAAACACACAAACACACACACACACCTAGAGGTGTAGCAGCAGCAGCAGGTTTATCAGCTGCCTGGCTCCTCGATACAGAGCCTCTCAGCTCAGTGAACGTCAACTTTCATATTCAGAAGGATAAAGGAGGAAAAAACTCCAAACAACAAAAAGGTATTCAACAATGCTGCTATCTTCTCAGCATCTCCGTCTCTCTCTCTGTCTCTATCTCCGTCTCTATCTCTGTCTCTCCTCTGTCTCTCCCTCTCTCTCTCCTCTGTCTCTCCAGCTCTCTCTCTCTCTCTCTCCTCTGTCTCTCCCTTTACCATATTTATCATTCAGACACACTCTCACTGAATATCATTTAGATTTGTCCTTGAAACCTCTTGTGCACACATTCAGGTTCGCATTCACTTCTTGGAAACAGTGCACTCTCGGGACACAAGTAGATTATCTTAGCATCATTTATCATACCAAGAAAACATTTTACCAAAGAATGTGGTGGTGTTGCCAAAACTGACTTGATAATTTCATGTACTCAGTCTAATGTTGTGACATGATAAGTTCTCGCTCTCAGTTACTCTCAGACACACAATTACACACATAAACGCAAGCACACACGCATGCATGCACACACGCATGCACTCACGCACACGCACGCACAGACACACACTCAGTTGATTCCAGGCTGCACACGCACACACACACACATACACTCCATCTCGCTCAGTTTGAGTATTATGATCATGATGATGAATATGATTATGCTAATGAGGATGAGCACATCAATCTATCTGCCCAATAAAAAATGAGTCCATCACTGTCTGGCACCTAATTGGTTACTATGTCTGGCTTTAGTCTCTTTAGTAAGAAACCTTCCTCTGCATTCATCCTGCTTTCTTTGCCTTTCCTTTTTTTTTCATTCTGTCCTTCTCTTATATACTCAACCTATCCAATATCCCTCCCTTCCAAGATGTAGGTCAACATTAGATTCCTCTGTCACCCACATAGTTCATCTATTGCCTTTATACTCACACCACAAAGAGTTAACCTTTATTTGGAGCCAAGCCCAGACATCCCTCCTACAACCCAAGTTGATTTAACCCTAGTCTCGCGTTGCCATACCTCCAAAATCATGTCGTTGTCACGCCTCCCTTGGAGGTCTGGATAATTTTGTATTGCAAAAACGATTTGAAATGTCCTCTCTCTCCCAGCAGCAAGATTTCTATTTTTTTCAAGAACCCTTCCTCCCACACGCCCATAAGAGGGTTATGTGCGTCATTGTTTGCCATCCGGATAGTTGTTGCCTATACTAGTTTCAAGTGCTAGTTTTCAAGTTATCAAGTGTGTCCGACATTTATATTTATTGAAATTGAAAGTGGATTATGCTGGTACACGTTCTGAACCGCTCTGGTGACAAACACACTTTTGTCCCTTGTCTGCATTCGTCCACATGGCTGGTGGCTGCACTTTGCTACCACTGAAAATAGGTGAAGATTGGCCATTATTTTATTTTTGTAAGTACCCTGAAAACTTAGGCAGTGAGAGAACCTATTCAAGTAAGTAAATATATTGTTTTAAATTTAAAAATATATATGATTAGCTAGCTACAGTAGCTGGCTACAGTAGGCCACTTTGTAGGCTAACTCAACTGAGCTGCTAGCTAGCTAACTTTACAAATTGTTTAGCTAAGTGAATTAAATGTCATCAACTAGCTATCTTGATGTAATCATTGTAAATGGAGGACAAGCAGATGGAGGACAAGCTGAGGCAGAGCCAGGTGAGAGAGGTATGGAAGGGTATGAGAAATATCACTGGCTTCAAAAAGTCAAACAGTGGGCAGACGGAGGGGACCCAGGACAGAGCCAATGAGCTGAACCAATTTTTTAACAGGTTTGATACTGGCCCTGTCCACCTCCCCTCCAGCTCCCCAGACCACACACCCTCACGGCTGTCCCACCCCCACTTTGCTCACAGCACCTCTGCTGAGACAATCAGTGACCCCACCTCCGCCCCTACTCCCCCTGGACTGATCCTCAACACCCCCCTTCCCCCCACCTCCCCACCTGGGCTGGCTTTCACCACCAACCAAGTGAAGAGAGAGCTGGAGAGACTACACCAGTGGAAAGCGGCGGGCCCTGATGGCATCAGCCCAAGGGTGCTGAGGGTCTGTGCTGACCAACTGTGTGGAATACTCCAGCGTCTTTTCAACCTTAGCCTGAGCCTAGAAAGGGTCCCTGTGCTGTGGAAAACATCCTGCCTCGTCCCAGTGCCCAAGAAGGCACACCCCACTGTCCTGAATGACTTCAGACCTGTAGCGCTAACATGCCACATCATGAAGACCCTGGAAAGGTTAGTCCTCGCTCACCTCAGACCCCTGGTGTGTTCATCAATGGACCCCCTGCAGTTTGCATACCAGCGCAACATCGGGCTGGATGATGCAATCATCTACCTTCTGCAGAGGGCCTACTCTCACCTGGACAACGCAGGTTGCACTGTGAGGGTTATGTTTTTTGACTTCTCCAGTGCCTTCAATACCATTCAGCCCCTGCTACTGGGTGAGAAGATGAGGAGGATGAAAGTGGAAGCACCCTTAGTCTCCTGGGTCACGGACTACCTGACCGGTAGGCCACAATTTGTGCGACTACAGAGCTGTGTGTCAGAACGGGCAGTTAGCAACACAGGGGCCCCCCAGGGTACGGTCCTGTCCCCCTTCCTGTTCACCCTCTACACCTCAGACTTCAGATATAACTCTGAAACATGCCACCTACAGAAGTTCTCGGATGACTCTGCTATTGTAGGGTGCATCAGGGGTGGGCAGGAGGAGGAGTACAGGAGCACAATCAGTGACTTTGTGTTGTGGTGTGAGCAGAACCACCTTCAGCTCAACATCAGCAAAACAAAGGAGATGGTGGTGGACTTCAGGAGAACCAAGGCACAACTGACTGCAGTCCCTATACAGGGGATGGATGTGGAAATGGTTGGGTCATACAAGTTCCTTGGAGTCCATATGGACAACAGGCTGGAATGGGCCGGTAACACCGGGGCCCTGTACAAAAAGGGCCAGAGCCGACTCTACTTTCTGAGGAGGCTCAGGTCCTTCAACGTGTGCAGTAAACTACTGCATACCTTCTACCAGTCTGTGGTGGCCAGTGCCATCTTTTTTGCAGTGGTGTGCTGGACATCAAAGCCGGTGATGCTTCTCGGGTAAATAAGCTGATCAGGAAGGCTAGCTCTGTACTGGGGATGAGCCTTGACACTCTAGAGGAGGTGGCGGAGAGACGGATCCTGGCCAAACTGCTGACGCAGAGGAGCACTTTCAGTCACAGACTGATCCCACCACGGTGTGCCAGAGAGCGCTACAGGAGGTCCTTCCTGCCGGTGGCTATTAGACTATATAATGCCTCACCGGGGTGCCGTGCCGTCGGCAACATAGATCTGGAACTGTTGGGGTGCTAGGACCTAGTTTAACAATTATGCATCCATCCGTGAGTAACTCTGGTCCGTCAGCACTCATCCACTCAGGACCTATTTATTCATACAGGTCTGTATATACATACTCATGTACAGTTGTTATATTATATCACATGCAATATTGTAAGTAATTATTGGACTTAACCTACATAGGCATTCACTCAGGAATTCATATTAGTATCCTGCCAGTTGCACCTTTTCTCATTGCTTTTAGTATATCGAATGTGCAATACGTGCAGTTGTCTGTAATTAAACCCTGCGCACTAAGGACTGTATTTTAAGGGAATTACTATTATTACCCCAAATGATATCATACACACATTTAGCTATTAAAGTATCTCTTCCTGTCATTTACCTGTACAGTTTGTGTAAACATGCAAGTATTCACTTATCTGTAAATATAACTGTATACCTAACTGTACAGCTAATTTAACCATGCAAAATTTTCACTTACCTGTTCATTTACCCAGTCTGTCTATTAAACTATTATTCCCTCGCTCATATCATACGCATTCTTAGCTACTGAAGTATTTCTCTGCCATCGACCTGTATAGTATAGTTAACCATCCAACATCCACCAATGTATAGTGTACATATTCAGCCAACCACTCATACTATGTAATGTCTTTTTATAGCATTTTGTGGGAGGACATTATGAAAAGATTATCCAGTTCCAGTCCATAGAGGGGGAAACGTAGAGGACAGACAGATTGTAGCAACATCATATTCAGTGGACAGACAGATAGTAGCAACATCATATTCAGTGGACAGACAGATAGTAGCAACATCATATTCAGTGGACTGACAGATAGTAGCAACATAATATTCAGTGGACAGACAGATAGTAGCAACATAATATTCAGTGGACAGACAGATAGTAGCAACATAATATTCAGTGGACCATCAGATAGTAGCAACATAATATTCAGTGGACAGACAGATAGTAGCAACACAATATTCAGTGCTGTCTAAAGTGAGTATAATGAAGCCTGTTTCTTTGTGGTGTTGTCTGTCTTCAGATGTGAAATAAATCAAAAGCCTGCTTGCAGATTAAATCAAATCAAATTGTATTTATCACATGCTTCGTTAACAACAGGTGTGGACTATTAGTGGAATCCTTACTTACGGACCCTTCCCAACAATGCAGAGAGAAAGAAAATAGAGAAATAATTGAAAAGTAAAAAATAAAAGTAATACCAGGCACATAATGAGAAACTATAACTTGGCTATATGCACGGGGTACCAGTACCGAGTTAATGTGCAATGGTACAAGGTCATTGAGGTAGATATGTACATATAATTTGGAATAAAGTTAAAGATAGTAAACAGTAGCAGCAGCGTATGTGATGAGTAAAAATATGTAGTGCAAAAAGGGTAAATGCAGTCTGGGTAGAAATTTGGTTAACTATTTAAAGAACTATTTTGCAGTCTTGTGCGTTGGGGGTAGAAGCTGTTCAGGGTCCTGTTGGTTCCAGACTTCAGCATCGATACCGCTTTCCATGCGGTAGCAGAGAAAATAGTGGCTTAGGGCCTTCCTCTGACACCACCTGGTATAGAGGTCCTAGATGGCAAGGAGCTCAGCCCCAGTGATGTACTGGGCCGTCCACACTACCCTCTGTAGTGCCTTGCGATCGGATACCAAGCCGTTATGCAGCCAGTCAAGATGCTCTCAATGATGCAGCTGTAGAACTTTTTGAGGACCTGAGGGCCCATGCTAAATCTATTCAGCCTCCTGAAGAGGAAGAGGATTGTCATGCCCTCTTCACAACTGTGTTGGTGTGTTTGGACCATGACAGATCATTAGTGATGTGGACACCGAGGAACTTGAAGCTCTCAACCCACTCCACTAAAGCCCTGTTGATGTGAACGGGGGCTTCGTCGCCCCTTCGTTTCATGTAGTCCACGATCAGCTCCTTGCTGACATTGAGGGAGAGGTTGTTGTCCTGGCACCACACTGCCAGGTCTCTGACCTCATCCCTATAGGCTGTCTTATCGAGAGAGAGGTTCCATAGAATGTCCAAAGAGACCAAGAGTATATCCTATATGCCATGGTTTATATGTGTAGGCCTACATATGTCAGCAAATGATTTGGGCTCCCAAGTGGCGCAGTGGTCGAAGACACTGCATCTCAGTGCTAGAGGCGTCACTACAGACAATCTGGTTCGAATCCAGACTGTATCACAACCGGCCATGATTGGGAGTCCCATAGGGCGGCTCACAATTGGCCCAGTGTCGTCCGAGTTTATGCCGGTGTAGGCCGTCATTGTAAATAAGAATTTGTTCTTTACTGACTTGCCTGGTTAAATAAAATAAAATAAAAAAAGTTGTATACAAAAATAAAGTTAAACATCTCATACAATGTATAAACCTATTACAATTGGAGCAGGCCAACCCTGCTAGATGTCTGCTGGATGTGCAGGGTTCTGTTTCAGCCCAGCAATAACACACCTGATTCAACTTATCAGATCTAATTAGTTGATAATCAAGTGTGTTATTTCTGGGCTGGAATAGCAGTCTGATCACCCAGTAGATTAGGGTACAGTGGAGCAAGGTTGGCCACCACTGGTATGGAGTTTGTTTTTGAACACCTGAAATTATGCTTCATTAATAATAGTCTACTTGTTACTACTCAATGATCTAGTGTTGATTAGACTAAGATGTCTAATCTTTACATACGAATTAGCTTATTTGTACATTTTGAAGTGATGAAGTGTTGATTCAATGAAGTTAACTTTTTAAACTTGTTTTAATTGTTAAATTATTATTCAAAATGAACTTATGTCAATGTCGATATGTTCTCAAACGTTTCCTTTTTGTCTAGTTGTAAGATCTCAAATCTGTTTTATTTTATTGTCACTCTCAGTATATCAGCTAGATGAATCAATTTTGCAGCGTATCACAATAGCATGCATCGCCAATGCAGCCATTGACCTACATTATGATGGCTTTACTGGCCTTACAGCCATCTGTCACTCTGAAGCTGATAATAGCTCAGCTCACACATTGTTTACATTGTTTACAGATTTTGTACATGCCTTTTAAGTGCTGACATATACAATTGTTTAGTGCAAATCCAACCCTTGTATTTTAGGTACAGTATGAAAATAAGGACATGATAATCAGGCTGCAGGAGATGAGCATTACAGGTAACATTTTATGGCGTTAATTTTGTTTAATTTCATTCATTTTAGTAATGTTGCTTGCCTAACGATTGCAGTTGTTCCCATAGATAGATCTGTCATGGTTGCCCCATGTATCGCTGGCCCTGGATAAGCTAGCGACTGGGCTAACACAGCTAAACTTTTAGGTCAATAACAATTGTGAGATAAATTTAACTATCTAGTAGCTAGCTAGGTAGTTATACCTAGGTAGCTTACAAGGTTAGCTGACTTTTCTCAAAACTAACCTCATTGTGGCTAGCTACTTCTTGACTCTCAGACTTTACAGCCAAATATCACTTCAGAAACTACATTGATATGTCCAGCATTGTAGACCATTTCCCTCTTAGTGCAGCTTTAGCTCATCTTGAAATAAAAGAGAAATGCTGTGAAAACCAACATGCTGCAACGTTCAAATTTTAGGAGCACTGTTGCTCCTATGGTATTAATCTGGTGAGCACCTACAGTTGAAGTCGGAAGTTTACACACAATTTAGTCTCAGTTTTTCACAATTCCTGACATTTAATCCTAGTAAAAATTCCCTGTCTTAGGTCAGTTAGGATTACCACTTTATAATAATAGTAGAGAGAATAATTTATTTCATCACATTCCCTGTGGGTCAGAGGTTTACATACACTCAATTAGTATTCGGTAGCATTGCCTTTATATTGTTTAACTTGGGTCAAACATTTCAGGTAGCCTTCCACAAGCTTCCCACAATAAATTGGGTGAATTTTGGCCCATTCCTCCTGACAGAACTGGTGTAACTGAGTCAGGTTTTGTAACGAATGCCCCACGCAGAGCACCGGTCCCTCCTCCTCTCCAGTGATCATCCTCGCCGGCGTTCTAACCGGCAGTCGGGGGAAGATGGTAGCAACACCCAGTATTTAACTCCATGTGTTTCTGTTCAACCCTTGTGGGTTATTATTCTTTGTATGTGTATTGCTGTCTTTCTCAATAAAACCTCGTTACCTTCATTCTCTCTCTCTCTCTCTCATTTTTCGCCTCATCACTCACTTTCACCCCTCGCAATATCACAGAATAACCCGCCCAACCAGAGGCACCTTTTATTTTAGTTTTTTCACCTACCTGTGGTCGTCTTCACCGTTAACTCTCTTTTCTTTTTTCACTCATATCCCTAGGTCTCCATGGACGGGCACGGAGGGGGAGCTGGGGCACCCGGAAGGACACCAGAGCTGGAGGAGAGGCTCCAAGCCATGGAGGCACAGGTCGCCGGGTTGGTTACCACCCTCGGGGATATGATGTCTCTCATGGCGGCACGATCGAGCGGGGAACCCCCGGTGACTTCACAGGGAGCCACTGCGCCTCCGGCACCCGATAGTGTAGAGTCTCGACACGTCCCAGGAGGAGAACTCCGGAGAGCCACTCCCGGTAAGTACGACGGCAATCCGGAGGGTTGTCGTGGGTTCCTTCTTCAGTGCGAGCTGTATTTAGGTGATCAGCCTGTGCCGGACTCGGAGAAGGTCCACACGATGATCACTCTCCTAACGGGGCGTGCACTCGAGTGGGCAACGTCACTGTGGGAGAGCGGAGCCGAAGAGTTACGGTCGGTTCCTAAATTCGTCGCTCAATTCCGAGCTGTTTTTGACCATCCAGCAGAGGGGAGAGATGCGGGCGAGCGGATTATGCGCCTTGCCCAGGGGAAGGGCACGGCCTCGGAGTATGCTCTGTCATTCCGGACGCTGGCAGCGTCCAGTGGGTGGAACGAGCCGGCTCTTAGGACCCCCTTCCGGAGGGGGCTACGGGTGGAGGTCCAAATGGAGCTGGCTTGTGTGAGTCAGTCCATGACCCTGGACGCCTACATCGCCCGGGCCATTGCCATCGACGGTCAGCTCCGAGACGGTGACCAACTGGCGCGCCGCGCGCATTCTCCTCTTCCTCGATCCGAGCCTGAACATGAGCCGATGGAGGTGGGGATCACGAGACTCTCCGCAGAGGAGAGAGAGCGACGGAGTCGTCAGGGGCTTTGTCTGTACTGCGGAGAGAGGGGTCATGTCAGGAGGGCATGCCCCTCTGTGCTAGCAGGACGCAGGAAAGGGGTAAGTGAAAGGATGGCACAAGTGGGCACAGTAAATGTTTTACGGGGTGAGAAAATCGCCAGACCTTTCTGCTGCTCAATTGTGCTATCTGGTAACTTCCCCGATCATGTGTCCACAGCCCTGATTGACTCCGGAGCGGCGGGGAGTTTCATTGACCGGACTTTAGTTGACGCTCTCCGGCTGCCGTTGCGCCGTTTGAGGTCCTCCCTGCCAGTTCAAGCTCTGGATGGTCGGCCGGTGGGTTCCGGTTCCATCACCCACGTTACCCGTCCTGTCACCCTCACCATACTCGGCTGCCATCGAGAGAGCCTGGAATTGCTGGTGATCTCGTCGCCATACATCCGGTCATCTTGGGACTTCCCTGGCTCCAGCAGCACAACCCTACCATCAGCTGGAGCGCACGGAGGATTCTGGGATGGTCGGATAAATGCAGGAAGACCTGTATTACAACGACGGTAGGGGCTACATCAGTGGAGAGTCCAGAGAGCGCCCTCACGGGGAGCATTCCTCCCGAATATGAAGATCTACGCGGGGTGTTCTCCAAAGAAAAAGCCAAATGTCTCCCTGCACACCGTGCTTGGGACTGTGCCATCGACCTGATGCCTGGTGGCGTGCCTCCCCGAAAACATATATATCCGCTCTCTATGGTCGAAACGGATACTATGGAGACGTATATCCGAGAGGCACTGGAGCAGGGGCATATTCGCCATTCTACGTCCCCTGCTTCGGCTAGCTTCTTCTTTGTGAAAAAGAGGGACGGGGGATTAAGGCCTTGCATTGACTATCGTGGACTGAATGAGGTTACAACGAAGTTCCGATATCCAATGCCCCTCGTTCCTGCGGCCATAGAGCAGCTACGGGGAGCGCGTTTCTTCACCAAGCTGACCCCCTTCCAGGTGGTTCTGGGTTTTCAGCCCCACTTGTGCCCCTCGAGGAGGGGTTCTGGTGAGTCTCAGGCAGTGGAGGAGTGGTTTGGGAGGACTGAGGGAGTCTGGTTCGCTGCTAGGGTCCTCCTGCAGCAGGCGGTCCAGTAGCAAAAGAAGCAGGCGGACAGGCGGCGGATAAAGCCTGGCTGTACACGAGGAACCTCCAGCTCCGTTTGCCCAGTCATAAGCTAGAACCCCGGTATATGGGACCATTCACGGTCCTTCGGAGAGTGAACGAGGTCACCTATAGGTTGAGACTCACACCACCTTATAACAACCTGTCTCCCTCTTTCCATGTCTCTCTCCTCAGACCGGTGGTTCCTGGTCCGCTAGGGGGGTCCGGACCTGCAGTGGCGCCTCCACCACCAACGGAGGTAGCTGGGGGTCTGGCATATCGAGTGGACAAGGTGCTGGACTCTCGGCTACGGCAGGGTCGGATCCAGTACCTGGTGGACTGGGCGGGATAAGGCCCTGAGAGGCGTAGCTGGGTTTGGGCGGCGGACATCTGCGATCCGTCGCTTACCACATAGTTCCATGCTTGCCGCCCGGATCGACCAGCACCTCGCCCTCAGGGCCGTCCAGTGCGCCGGCGAGTGGCGACGTCGGGAGCCGCGACTAGGGAGGGGGGTACTGTAACGAATGCCCCGCGCAGAGCACTGGTCCCTCCTCCTCTCCAGTGATCATCCTCGCCGGCGTTCTAACCGGCGGTCGGGGGAAGATGGTAGCAACACCCTGATGACCCACACCTGTTCCACATTGGTCATCAGGGTCAGTATTTAACTCCATGTGTTTCTGTTCAACCCTTGCAGGTTATTATTCTTTCTATGTGTATTGCTGTCTTTCTCATTAAAACCTTGTTACCTTCATTCTCTCTCTCTCTCTCTCTCTCATTTTTTGCCTGATCACTCACTTTTACCCCTCGCAATAGCACAGGTTTGTAGACCTCCTTGCTCGTACAAGCTTTTTCAGTTCTGCCCACAAATGTTCTATAGGATTGAGGTCAGGGCCTTGTAATGGCCACTCCAATACCTTGACTTTGTTGTCCTTAAGCCATTTTGCCACAACTTTGGAAGTGTGCTTGGGGTCATTGTCCATTTGGAAGACCCATTTGCGACCAAGCTTTAACTTCCTGACTGATGTCTTGAGATGTTGCTTCACCAAGCCACCGAGCAGTGGCTTCTTCCTTGCTGAGTGGCCTTTCAGGTTGTGTCAATATAGGACTCGTTTAACTGTGGATATAGATACTTTTGTACCTGTTTCCTCCAGCTTCTTCACAAGGTCCTTGGCTGTTGTTCTGGGATTGATTTGCACTTGTCGCACCAAAGTACATTAGTCTCTAGGAGACAGAAAGCGGCTCCTTCCTAAACTTTATGACGGCTGCGTGGTCCCATGGTGTTTATACTTGCGTACTATTGTTTGTACAGATGAAAGTGGTACCTTCAGGCGTTTGGAAATTGCTCCCAAGGATGAACCAGACTTGTGGAGTTCTACCATTTTTTCTGAGGTCTTGGCTGATTTATTTAGATTTTCCCATGATGTTGAGCAAAGAGGCACTGAGTTTGAAGGTAGGCCTTGAAATACATACACAGGTACACCTCCAATTGACTCAAATTATGTCAGAAGCTTCTTAAGCCATGACATCATTTTCTGTTTATTGGCACAGTCAACTTAGTTTATGTAAACTTCTGACCCACTGGAATTGTGATAGATAGATAGATAGATAGATAGATAGATAGATAGATAGATAGATAGATAGATAGATAGATAGATAGATAGATAGATAGATAGATAGATAGATAGATAGATAGATAGATAGATAGGTACTTTATTTCTCCCCCGGGGGGAAATTTTAATTGTCAAGCAGCTACAACAAAACACAGGGCAGGTGCAAAATGCCACAACGAAAGTACACAAAAGACAGATACACGGTACATGATACATATAGCGGCAGTATGAAAAAGTATAGAAATACAAGATATCTGGAGTGCAAAAAAAAGCTATAAAAAGCTATAAAAAGACATTGCATAGTATGAGTGGTTGGCTGAATATGTACACTATACATTGGTGGATGTTGGATGGTTAACTATACTATACAGGTCAATGGCAGAGAAATACTTCAGTAGCTAAGAATGCGTATGATATGAGCGAGGGAATAATAGTTTACTTAATATACAGACTGGCTAAATGAACAGGTAAGTGAATGTTTTGCAAGGTTAAATTAGCTGTACAGGTAAATATACAGTTATATTTACAGATAAGTGAATACTTGCATGGTTACATAAACTGTACAGGTAAATGACAGGAAGATATACTTTAATAGCTAAATATGTGTATGATATAATTTGGGGTAATAATAGTAATTCCCTTAAAATACAGTCCTTAGTGCGCAGGGTATAATTACAGACAACTGCACGTATTGCACATTCGATATACTAAAAGCAATGAGAAAAGGTGCAACTGGCAGGATACTAATAATATGCATTCCTGAGTGAATGCCTACGTAAGTTAAGTCCAATAATTACTTACAATATTGCATGTGATATGATATAACAACTGTACATGAGTATGTATATACAGACCTGTATGAATAAATAGGTCCTGAGTGGATGTGTGCTGATGGACCAGAGTTACTCACGGATGGATGCATAATTGTTAAACTAGGTCCTAGCACCCCACCAGTTCCAGATCTATGTTGCCGACGGCACGGCACCCCGGTGAGGCATTATATAGTCTAATAGCCGCCGGCAGGAAGGACCTCCTGTAGCGCTCTCTGGCACACCGTGGTGGGATCAGTCTGTGACTGAAAGTGCTCCTCTGCGTCATAACCATAGCGTGCAGAGGGTGGGTGACGTTGTACATGATGGCCAGCAGTTTGGCCAGGATTCGTCTCTCCGCCACCTCCTCTAGAGTGTCAAGGCTCATCCCCAGGACAGAGCTAGCCTTCCTGATCAGCTTATTTACCCGAGAAGCATCACCGGCTTTGATGTTTGCTCCCCAGCACACGACTGCAAAAAAGATGGCACTGGCCACCACAGAATGGTAGAAGGTATGCAGTAGTTTACTGCACACGTTGAAGGACCTGAGCCTCCTCAGAAAGTAGAGTCGGCTCTGGCCCTTTTTGTACAGGGCCCCGGTGTTACCGGCCCATTCCAGCCTGTTGTCCATATGGACTCCCAGGAACTTGTATGACCCAACCATTTCCACATCCATCCCCTGTATAGGGACTGCAGTCAGTTGTGCCTTGGTTCTCCTGAAGTCCACCACCATCTCCTTTGTTTTGCTGATGTTGAGCTGAAGGTGGTTCTGCTCACAACACAACATAAAGTCACTGATTGTGCTCCTGTACTCCTCCTCCTGCCCACCCCTGATGCACCCTACAATAGCAGAGTCATCCGAGAACTTCTGTAGGTGGCATGTTTCAGAGTTATATCTGAAGTCTGAGGTGTAGAGGGTGAACAGGAAGGGGGACAGGACCGTTCCCTGGGGGGCCCCTGTGTTGCTAACTGCCCGTTCTGAAACACAGCTCTGTAGTCGCCCAAATTGTGGCCTTCCGGTCAGGTAGTCCGTGACCCAGGAGACTAAGGGTGCTTCCACTTTCATCCTCCTCATCTTCTCACCCAGTAGCAGGGGCTGAATGGTATTGAAGGCACTGGAGAAGTCAAAAAACATAACCCTCACAGTGCAACCTGTGTTGTCCAGGTGAGAGTAGGCCCTCTGCAGAAGGTAGATGATTGCATCATCCACCCCGATGTTGCGCTGGTATGCAAACTGCAGGGGGTCCATTGATGAACACACCAGGGGTCTGAGGTGAGCGAGGACTAACCTTTCCAGGGTCTTCATGATGTGGGATGTTAGCGCTACAGGTCTGAAGTCATTCAGGACAGTGGGGTGTGCCTTCTTGGGCACTGGGACGAGGCAGGATGTTTTCCACAGCACAGGGACCCTTTCTAAGCTCAAGCTAAGGTTGAAAAGACGCTGGAGTATTCCACACAGTTGGTCAGCACAGACCCTAAGCACTCTTGGGCTGATGCCATCAGGGCCCGCCGCTTTCCACTGATGTAGTCTCTCCAGCTCTCTCTTCACTTGGTTGGTGGTGAAAGCCAGCCCAGGTGGGGAGGTGGGGGGAAGGGGGGTGTTGAGGATCAGTCCGGGGGGAGCAGGGGCGGAGGTGGGGTCACTGATTGTCTCAGCAGAGGTGCTGTGAGCAAAGTGGGGGTGGGACAGCTGTGAGGGTGTGTAGTCTGGGGAGCTGGAGGGGAGGTGGACAGGGCCAGTATCAAACCTGTTAAAAAATTGGTTCAACTCATTGGCTCTGTCCTGGGTCCCCTCCGTCTGCCCACTGTTTGACTTTTTGAAGCCAGTGATATTTCTCATACTCTTCCACACCTCTCTCACCTGGCTCTGCCTCAGCTTGTCCTCCATCTTCTCCTTATACACTCTCTTCCCCTCAGCAATCCACAACTTCAGCTCCCTCTGGACGCATTTCAATTTGTCCTTGTCCCTCTCCTTGAAGGCCCTCTTCTTCTCATTCAGCAGGGCCTTCAGGTCGCTGGTGACCCAGGGTTTATTGTTTGGGAAACAGCGTACCTTCCTGGTGGGTACAGTGTTGTCTACACAAAAATTAATATAGTCTGTTATGCAGTCAGTGAGTCCATCGATGTCCTCCCCATGAGCCTCACAGAGCACATCCCAGTCTGTTGTTTCAAAACAGTCCTGTAGGGCCTCATTCGCCTCCGGGGACCATCTCCTAATAGTCCTGGTGGTTGCAGGCTGCTGTTGGACCAGAGGCCTGTAGAGTGGGGTGAGGTGGACAAGGTTGTGATCCGATCTACCGAGGGGAGGGAGTGCAGTGGAGTTGTATGCATCCTTCGCATTAGCATATAACAAGTCCAGAGTTTTATTATTCCTGGTTGGGCACTTCACAAACTGTTTGAACGTGGGCAGCGTTGAAGAGAGAGATGCATGGTTAAAATCCCCCGAAATGGCAAAGAAAGCACTGGGATGTGCTGTCTGTAACCTCGCGATAACAGAGTGGATGACGTCACACGCTGCGGGATGTAAACAATAACAGCAATGGCCGCCGTGAATTCCCTCGGCAAATAGTAGGGTCTCAGGCTAACGGCTAACAGCTCAATGTCCGGGCTACAAAACTTTTCCTTAAGAGTAATATGGTTCGGATGACACCATCTATTGTTAACTAATAAAGCCAGCCCACCACCCTTACTCTTACTGGAAGAGACGCGATCCCTGTCCGTTCTGATGGTCTGGAAACCGTCGATAGTGACGTTCTGTATGGGGATGTTATCGTTCAGCCAAGTCTCAGTAAAACACATTAGGCTCGTTTCACGATAAATCCTTTGTCCACGAACAAGTCCCTCTAACTCATCCATCTTGTTATGTAGACACCTCACATTGCCCATAATAATAGACGGTATAGCCGGCTTGTACTTGAACCTCCTCCGCTTTGCCTTACATTTCAATCCCGCCCTGCATCCACTGCGTCGTCTTTTCAATTCGTCCGGAATTTCAAACTTTTCCCTGGGGAGTAGCAGCGCTGCGTGGGCTAAATCCAGGAGCTGGGCTCTGTTGTAAACAATAACAGTTGACGACTCCTGTCGACGTTCAGCTGCGATAAAATCCATAATCCTGAACTATTATAGTTCAACTGTAGCAAAATAAAAAATTAAACTAAAGAAAAGAGACGAAAAAAAACGAACTAAAACAACAATTTATGCACGAACAACGGGAGCTGCTTAACAGGCGACCACTCAGGGCGGCGCCAAGATATACTGAATTATAAGTGAAATAATCTGTCTGTAAACAAATGTTGGAAGAATTACTTGTGTCATGCACGAAGTAGATGTCCTAACCGACTTGCCAAAACTATAGTTTGTTAACATGAAATCTGTGGAGTGTTTGAAAAATGAGTTTTAATGACTTCAACCTAAGTGTATGTAAGCTTCTGACTTCAACTGTATATACTGTAGCTCCGCCCAAGCAAGGCATTTGATTGGATTGACGTGTTTTGAGGCGTCTCTAAATCTACACCAGGTTCCGACCCCTCTTTGGCTGATTCCTGCCACTGAACTTCCCCAGGCTTCGTGCCAAGGCTAAGTTAACCCTGACTGGGGAAGAATCAGAGCTACAACTCCATCTCTATTTCCCTTCACAATGTGTTCTCCTTTCCCAGCTATCTTGTCCTCTCATCAGCCTAATTCATGTTGTATTGTGGAGTTTTGAGTTATTCCCTTTATGCAGATAAAGTTAGAATTTGAAGGGAAATAAATAAATAATACTTTTCACTCAACCCAGCCATTGGTCTATTGGTATTTTGGTCTAAGGCCCAGTGACTGCTCTCTGTAACAGTTACATTTTCCCTGGGCTCAAGCCAAACCGCAATCCCTCTTTCTCCCTCCCCCTTCTCTCTCACACACACCCTGTCTCACCCTGCAGCACACAAAACGAAAGCAAGCAGCAGAGAAAGAGACAGAAAGGGAGCAATAGAGGGGGGTAAAGAGAGAGAGAGAGAGAGAGGGAAAGAGGGAGAGCCCGCTCCTCTCCATTACGGTTTAAAATTGAAATCAATAGTGTGAGAGGAACAAGAAGGGCTATAATGGAGTTAACACAAGGCCTACATTAACACCAGTCCTGCTCCTCTAGAGGAGGAAGAACAACACAGAGAAATATGCCACACAAACTTTGGAAAGTTCAATAACATACAGCTACAGCTGGAGGTGTGAATGTCTTTTCTACTCTCTCTCTTTCTCTCTCGCTCTCTCTCGCTCTCTCTCTCTCTCACTCTCTCTCTTTCTTTCTCTCTCTCTCGCTCTCTCTCTTAATCTCTCATTCTCTCTCTCTCTCACTCTCTCTCTCTCGCTCTCTCGCTCTCGCTCTCGCTCTCGCTCTCGCTCTCGCTCTCGCTCACTCTCTCACTCAGTCACACACACACACACACACACACACACACACACACACACACACACACACACACACACACACACACACACACACACACACACACACACACACACACACACACACACACACACACACACACACACACACACACACACACACACACACATATACACACCATTCTCTATCTCTGTCTGTCTCTCTCTCATTCTCCCTCCCACCATCCCTCTGTCTCTCCCTCCCTCGTACATACCTTTCCACTCCCAGAACCCCTGCCTGGTTGCCAAGCTACAGTCCCTGAGTTTCACCATGGTAACATCTGGAATAAAGGTGGGAGGGCAGAGTGCCAGGGTAGGCCCGGAGTCACCCCAGCCATAAAACTAACAGAAATATATCTCTGTTACACTGCTCTTCCCAGCTCTACCCTGCATTGCTCTGCATGTATACACTCACAGACCTACACTCAAATACATGCACTCAATCACATACTGTACAAACACACACACCCACACACTAGACTCTTACTCAGAGTTAACTGTTTCCTTACTCCCGTAACAGTCTCACACAGAACAGAGTGTTGGAACATTACTATCTTTTATCCAATTTGTCTCTCTTTTCCTCCTCTCTCTCTCCTTCTATCCCTCTTTACAGTTGCTCTTTATCTTGTGAGTTGTGATCACATGAAATCACCCACCCAATCTGTGTCCTACACACACACACACACACAGGTCCTCCTCCTGTGCACTATCCCGGTGCTTTGAAGGTGAGAATATGCAAAGCGTTGCTATCATCAAAACAACAACTGGAGGGGAATATAGGGCAATGGGGAGAATTAAAATGCATCCCTGGAGACTTGCCTTTATTTCTCTCTTCTTTAAGCTCCTACTTTCTTTCCCAGGTCTCTCTCTCTCTCTCTCTTTCTCTCTTTCTTTCTCTTTCTCTCTCTGTCTTTATCTCTTTCTCTATTTCTCACTCTTTATATATCTCTCTTTTTATCTTTCTCTCTCTCTATTTATCTCTTTCTCTCTCTCTTTCTCTCTCTTTCTCTCTCCTCTCTCTCTCTCTCTCTTTCTTTCTCTCTCTCTCTTTATCTCTCTCTTTATTTCTCTCTCTCTTTCTCTTTCTCTTTCTCTCGCTCTCTCTTTCTCTTTCTCTCTCTCTATTTCTCTTTCTCTCTCTCTCTTTCGTCTTTCTTTCTCTCTCTCTTTCTCTCTCTCTCGCTCTCTCTTTTTCTTTCTCTCTCTCTTTCTCTCTCTCTTAATTTCTCTCGCTCTTTATCTCTCTCTCTCTCTCTCTCTCTCTCTCTCTCTATATATATATATATATCTTTTTATTTATTTATTTATCTCTCTCTCTCTCTCTCTCTCTCTCTCTCTATATATATATATATATATATATATATATATATATATATCTCTTTTTATTTCTCTCTCTCTTTATCTCTCTCTCTTTTTATCTCTCTCTCTCTTTATCTCTCTTTCTTTATCTCTCTCTTTATCTCTCTCTCTCTCTCTTTTTATCTCTCTCTCTTTATCTCTCTTTATTTATCTCTCTCTCTTTATCTCACTCTCTCTTTCTTTATCTCTCTCTCTCTCTCTTTATCTCGCCAAATCACCAGGGCCAGGTTACTTCATCAAGGAAAACCTTCCATGTCCAAACATGACTGATTATATCATGGTACTGATACTGGTATTTCTTAAAAATGTAACATTTTGTACACATGTGTTTTCTGATCCATACTGCCTGTCCCACTGGCTGCATGAGGTCTCAGATGGACCCGCACAGACGGGCTGCCACCAAAAAACACCAGATCGTCGGCCAGACAGACACTCATCTACATCCTACCCCAGGTGGAGAGACGACCACAGAGGAGTCAACCACAGGATGAGTATAGACGGAGGAGGAGAAGACGGAGGGACACAAACGTCCAGTCAAAGCGATGTCCAGACAGACACTGGTCAATAGATCAATGTAGAGGATCTATCAGGATGTGAGGAGAATAACAAAGGATGGAGGACAGGAGAGATGTGTGGTTGCAGAGAGTGTTCTCTTTTATTTATCCATTTCACTTGCTTTGACAATGTAAGTATGTTTCCCATGCCAATAAAGCCCCTTGAATTGAATTGTTTTGGTGTGACAGATGTAAGTCGATGGATCAATGGCAGCAGGTTATAAAGGGCTGTGGTTAGAAAGAGCTGCCCTCTTCGTCTTAACGGCTGGTGAAGCTGGAGAATCAACTAACCCTTTCATCTACAAAGTTAACTCCTTCCAACTCCTTGCCCAGACCATTTCAGATGTTTGAAAAGGTCCCATCGATATATGCCTTCCTCGGCGCTCACACAACAAATAAAAACAATTGCCCAGCACTGATTGCGAATCTGTGACACTCAGAGTTGCAGCGTTTTGCTTTGACCACTGCCCCTTCACAGTTTACAATGCTATAGCAGCGAGAATACTTGATACTTGATGGTAATAGTGTGTTGTTTTTAATTATTTTGTTTTAAGCCTTCCCTAAACCATAGCCCTAAGTTTAACCACTCAGAATTAATACCTAAACTTAACCCTTTGAGTTGTTTCTGTTTTAACCCTGTAACCACACGGAATGAACCCTGTAACCACACATGGAATGAACTCTGTAACCACACATGGAATGAACCCTGTAACCACACGGAATGAACCCTGTAACCACGCAAAATTAATGTGTCAAAAATAGACATTCATCCACAGTACATCAAATGTTGAAGGGAAACTACTGTTGCAGCTGCTATGCTGATAAGATGACGTTCGGTGAAGGTTTTTTGAACTAAATCACTACAGCTATTATTTTCTCTGGAACCCTGAGTTGGGGTGGCAGGTAGCCTAGCGGTTAGAGTGTTGGGCCAGTAACCAAAAGGTTGCTGGTTCAAATACCTGAGTCAACATGTTGAAAAAAACCTGTCAAAGCACTTAACCCAAATTTGCTCCAAGGGCTGACCCTGTAGGTAGGCTGTCTTTATAAATAAGAATTTGTTCTTAACTGACTTGCCTAGTTAAATAAATAATTAATTTGATCCCTCTTGCTCCTCCTCCCCCTATCACATCACAACCCCTAAACAAGATTGTTCCGTCAGACAAATAAGTAGGCTCATGCAATTACCACAGTACAACACAGCTGCAAAATACCAGACAGAACTGTGTGTGTGTAGTTTTGTAATTAGCAGAATTACACACGCGCACACATACACAGCCTCCCTGCTCATCAAGAGGGAGTCAATTATTAATCATGCAGCCTGTTGTCTTTCATCTCTGTGTTAATTGCTGCGGTGGACTTCTCACAGGGACAACCGTGCCCCACCCCACGCAAGCCCCAACCTCTCACCGTGTAGGGGCCATAACTAGAGCATTGTTCCTGAGGTGCGTGCATGCCTAGGAAAGAGGGAGAGAAAGACATTGAATTACAATGAGAGAACTCAAAGAGGAATTTGAGGAAAGACAGAGGGAGAGATGATGACAGACATTATGGAGAATGGAAGAGTACTGTAGTGTGATATACTAGCTGAGAGAAGTCTGGAAGTTACATAGACGAGCCCCTAGATAAGCACACAGACGAACGCCTAGATAAGCACAAAGACATAACCCTTAGATAAACTCACAGACATAACCCCTAGATAAGCACACAGACATAACCCCTAGATAAGCACACAGACATAACCCCTGAATAAGAACACAGACATAGCCCCTAGATAAGCACACAAGCATAACGCCTATAAAAGCACACAGCCATAGATAGATAGATAGATAGATAGATAGACAGACAGACAGACAGACAGACAGACAGACAGACAGACAGACAGACAGACAGACAGACAGACAGACAGACAGACAGACAGACAGACAGACAGACAGACAGACAGACAGACAGACAGACAGACAGACAGACAGACAGACAGACAGACAGACAGACAGACAGATAGATAGATAGATAGATAGATAGATAGATAGATAGAAATACAGTCCTTAGTGCGCAGGGTTTAATTACAGATAACTGCACGTATTGCACATTCGATATACTAAAAGCAATGAGAAAAGATGCAACTGACAGGATACTAATATGCATTCCTGAGTGAATGACTACGTAAGTTAAGTCCAAGACTGACTTGCAATATTGCACGTGATATGATATAACAACTGTACATGAGTATGTATATACAGACCTGAATGAATAAATGAGTGATTACGGACCAGAGTTACTCACGGATGGATGCACCCCAACAGTTCCAGATCTATGTTGCCCACGGCACGGCACCCCGGTGAGGCATTATGTAGTCTAATTGCCGCCGGTAGGAAGGACCTCCTGTAGCGCTCTCTGGCACACCGTGGTGGGATCAGTCTGTGACTGAAGGTGCTCCTCTGCGTCATAACCATGGCATGCAGAGGGTGGGTGACGTTGTCCATGATGGCCAGCAGTTTGGCCAGGATCCGTCTCTCCGCCACCTCCTCTAGAGTGTCAAGGCTCATCCCCAGGACAGAGCCTTCCTGATGAGCTTATTTACCCGAGAAGCATCACCGGCTTTTATGTTGGCTCCACAGCACACCACTGCAAAAACGATGGTAGAAGGTATGCAGTATGCAGTATGCAGTAGTTTACTGCACACGTTGAAGGACCTGAGCCTCCTCAGAAAGTAGAGTCGGCTCTGGCCCTTTTTGTACAGGGCCCCGGTGTTACCAGCCCATTCCAGCCTATTGTTAATATGGACTCCCAGGAACTTGTATGACCCAACCATTTCCACATCCATCCCCTGTATGTGCCTTGGTTCTCCTGAAGTCCACCACCATCTCCTTTGTTTTGCTGATGTTGAGCTGAAGGTGGCTCTGCTCACACCACAACACAAAGTCACTGATTGTGCTCCTGTATTCCTCCTCCTGCCCCCCCCTGATGCACCCTACAATTGCGGAGTCATCCGAGAACTTCTGTAGTTGGCATGTTTCAGAGTTATATCTGAAGTCTGAGGTGTAGAGGGTGAACAGGAAGGGGGACAGGACCATTCCCTGGGGGGCCCCTGTGTTGCTAACTGCCCGTTCTGACACACAGCTCTGTAGTTGCACAGATTGTGGCCTACCGGTCAGGTAGTCCGTGACCCAGGAGACTAAGGGTGCTTCCACTTTCATCCTCTTCATCTTCTCACCCAGTAGCAGGGGCTGAATGGTATTGAAGGCACTGGAGAAGTCAAAAAACATAACCCTCACAGTGCAACCTGCGTTGTCCAGGTGAGAGTAGGCCCTCTGCAGAAGGTAGATGATTGCATCATCCACCCCAATGTTGCGCTGGTATGCAAACTGCAGGGGGTCCAGTGATGTACACACAAGGGGTCTGAGGTGAGCGAGGACTAACCTTTCCAGGGTCTTCATGATGTGGGATGTTAGCGCTACAGGTCTGAAGTCATTCAGGACAGTGGGGTGTGCCTTCTTGGGCATTGGGACGAGGCAGGATGTTTTCCACAGCACAGGGACCCTTTCTAGGCTCAGGCTAAGGTTGAAGTGACACTGGAGTATTCCACACAAATGGTCGGCACAGACCCTAAGCACCCTTGGGCTGATGCCATCAGGGCCCGCCGCTTTCCACTGATGTAGTCTCTCCAGCTCTCTCTTTACTTGGTTGGTGGTGAAAGCCAGCCCAGGTGGGGAGGTGGGGGGAAGGGTGTTGAGGATCAGGGGGGTGTTGAGGATCAGTCCAGGGGGAGCAGGATAAGCACACAGCCATAACCACTAGATAAGCACAAAGACATAACCCCTAGAAAATCACAAAGACATAACCCCTAGATAAGCACTCAAATATAGCCCGTAGATAAGCACAAAGACACAACCCCTAGATAAGCACAAAAACATAACCCCTAGAAAAGCACAAAGACATAACCCCTAGATAAGCACACAAATACAGCCCGTAGATAAGCACAAAGACATAACCCCTAGAAAAGCACACAGACATAACCCCTAGATAAGCACACAAATATAGCCCCTAGATAAGCACACAGATACAACCCCTAGATAAGCACACAGATACAACCCCTAGATAAGCACACAGATACGACCCCTAGATAAGCACACAGATACAACCCCTAGATAAGCACACAGATACAACCCCTAGATAAGCGCACAGATACAACCCCTAGATAAGAACACAGACATAACCCCTAGTTAAGCACACAGATACAACCCCTAGATAAGAACACAGACATAGTGACACAGGAGAGAGAACGGAGTTGAGAATGTAAAAGAGAGAAAGAGAGAGAGGTACATAGTATAGAGTTATAGAGAGAAAGAGAGGTAAATAGTATAGAGTTGTAGAGAGAAGGATAGAAAGAGAGGTAAATAGTATAGAGTTATAGAGAGAAGAAGAGAAAGAGAGGTACATAGTATAGAGTTATAGAGAGAAGGACAGAAAGAGAGGTACATAGTATAGAGTTATAGAGAGAAGGACAGAAAGAGAGGTACATAGTATAGAGTTATAGAGAGAAGGACAGAAAGAGAGGTACATAGTATAGAGTTGTAGAGAGAAGGACAGAAAGAGAGGTAAATAGTATAGAGTTATAGAGAGAAGGACAGAAAGAGAGGTACATAGTATAGAGTTATAGAGAGAAGGACAGAAAGAGAGGTACATAGTATAGAGTTATAGAGAGAAGGACAGAAAGAGAGGTACATAGTATAGAGTTATAGAGAGAAGGACAGAAAGAGAGGTACATAGTATAGAGTTATAGAGAGAAGAAGAGAAAGAGAGGTACATAGTATAGAGTTATAGAGAGAAGGACAGAAAGAGAGGTACATAGTATAGAGTTATAGAGAGAAGGACAGAAAGAGAGGTACATAGTATAGAGTTATAGAGAGAAGGACAGAAAGAGAGGTACATAGTATAGAGTTATAGAGAGAAGAAGAGAAAGAGAGGTACATAGTATAGAGTTATAGAGAGAAGGACAGAAAGAGAGGTACATAGTATAGAGTTATAGAGAGAAGGACAGAAAGAGAGGTACATAGTATAGAGTTGTAGAGAGAAGGAGGGGTAAATAGTACCCCATCATGTACTGCTCTGTAAGTAACTCTGGATAACAGAGTCTGCTAAATGACTGAAACGTAAATTTTCTAAATTTAACCTTTATTTAACTAGGCAAGTCAGTTAAGAAACAAATCGTATTTACAATGACAGCCTACCCCGGCCAAACCTGGACTAATTGTGCGTCGCCCTATGGGACTCCCAATCACGACCGGATGTGATACAGCCTGAATTTGAACCAGCGACTTTAGTGACGCCCCTTGCACTGAGATGCAGTCCCCTAGACCACTGCGCCACTCAGGAGCCCAAATTGTAGATGTAGATTAAAAGAGAGACATGTAGACGCATGGTGGAGGATGGCATTATCACCCCTGGCTGGCAGTAGAGGGGTGTAGGGGTGTAGTGGTTACCCCTCTGTCTGACCTAGATATCTCCTATCACCCAGGAAGCATAAGGATTTGGAATTCCTGTCGGGTCTGGATGCAGCCTAGCCTGGTGGAACCAGCCTGATCGCTGCATGCCTTCACCATCCTATTTTACTTCAACAAAGTGATCAGGCTGCTTCCACCAGGCTAGAAACATAGAATTAGGATATATAGAATGAATATAATTATATGATCTGAACCCCATCTCCTTCCAGTTCCATCTAATCACTGTTTACTGCAATCAATCAATTTATAAAACAATAAACTAGTCAAGTCAATCAGTCAATCAAACCAGCATATAAACCAGCAAACAAAATTACAGTCAAAATCGATTTTTGTCCCATTTTGGAGATTCATTGTCCAGTGATGAATAACATTAAGAAACTGGGAAAATGTGAGGAAGGACAGCAATAGAGGAATGAACTAAGATTGTTCTGGACTGAAGAGAGAGGGAGAAAAATGCTAAATGATTGGAAGAGGAAGCTGTGTAGAGAGAATGAGGAAATGTGAGGGAAAGGGTAAAGGAAGGGAAGAGTGAAGAGGAGAGGTAGGAGGTAGAGAGGAGAACAACAATAAGAATCCATCATGTGTTTCTGGACAGGCACTTTAGCCCTGAAACAGCCCATTCTGACTGGCCCTTCCAGCGTACAAACACACACACACACACACACACACACACACACACACACACACACACACACACACACACACACACACACACACACACACACACACACACACACACACACACACACACACACACACACACACACACACACACACACACACACACACACACACAGTGAGTCGCTGCTGCATGCACCACAGGGAAGGAAACAGCACATGATAAATTCTGAACACAATACATTTTGTCGAAAAGATTTAACATCTAATTCAGGCCTGACAGCTCCTTCCATCTCAGACCCAATCCCATACCATTGATCTCTCCACGCCACACACATGGCCTTGGACCACACACACACACACACACGCACACGCACACGCACGCGCACGCACACACACACACACACACACACACACACACACACACACACACGCACGCACACGCACACGCACACGCACACACACACACACACACACACACACACACACACACACGCACACACGCACACACACACACACACACACCATACATCATAAGAGAGTCAGGCCAGAGGAGGGTAAGGGTCTGGTATACAGGATATAGGTGTTTTACGTTCACATGACAGAAACGTAAGGGAATTATCTTATTATAAGATTGAATACAGTCTGAATTTGATTTTAAATGTGTGTCTAAAATTGTATATGAGACTTTTCACACCCACTATAGCACTATATTATTCCTCCCTCTCTTGCTCTCTCTCTCTCTCTCTCTCTCTCTCTCTCTCTCTCTCTCTCTCTCTCTCTCTCTCTCTCTCTCTCTCTCACACTCTCTCTCTCTCTCTCTCTCTCTCTCTCTCTCTCTTTCTCTCCCTCCCCCCCCCACCCCCCCTCCCTCTTTCTGTCCTCCCCCTCTCTCTCTCTCCCCTCTCTTCAGCTCTCCATCCCCCTGAGAGTCAAGCAATGTGTTCTCCTGTGGGAGTGTTGTCCAGAGAGATGCTAGCAGTAATCAATGCTCTGTGTGTCTGTGCTTGTATTGACATGTGTTTTACTTAAAAGTGTTTGCCGCTTTGTTGATAGGTCAATAAGTGTGTGGGTGTGAGAGCATTTTGAATCTATTTGCAGATGCTTAGTAGCATGTAACAATATAACATACACACACAAATGTGCGCACATGCACATGCACACACGTAGGATTGACAATAAAGTACACAAGCTGCCCAGAGACTCTAGTGACTAATGTCTGTTTACTGTAGTAGTTCATGTCCTTGTTGTGATGAGCCAAAAACATGAACTTTACTCTCAGATAAGATATGAGAGAGAGAGCGAGAGAAAGAGAGAATATTCTACTGAACCTTCTGTCAGAGGTATCCTCGGCAGGAGAGTGTCATTTACACTCACACACAGAAACACACACATACACAGCTCTGTTTGAATCTGTGCTTCTTCAAGCTAATGGATTGCAATTCCTTAGATTATAGCCTGGCAGCACTCCCAACACACAGCCTAAATTGGAGGATTTACTTGGACAAAGAGAGGGAGAGAGAGAGAGAGACAGAGAGAGACAGAGACAAAGACAGAGACAGAGAGGGAAAGCACACTATGTAAGTTCTTTCACTGAAGATTCAGAACAGTAGCCAAGTGCATGTATCTGTACAGATGTAGGATATACATTTGAGCCAGGTTGCTATAGCAGGAAAACAATCTTGCAGAAACAGAAATGTGAAATATTATCTGGATTATAATGAATGGACATTTTTGTAGGGCAAATCAAGTCAGAAATAGACAAATTTTGCAGGTAAATTCTCAGCAATAAAAGAGTGACCAAATTAAGTTCCTACATCTGTAACAGAGAAGGTCAAGTTGAGAGCAAGGTCTGGGTTATGTCCAGTGTGCTGTAACTAAACCACATAGATATAGAGGTACACAGAGACTTTCGCTTACACACACACGCACACACACCGTACCCAGCTCCACAAGGGGGCAAAAGGGAGTTTAGCCCCCTCAGTTGAAACTTGTGCCCCCTCAGTTTTAGTGATATGTTCCTATATAAAAAGTTGACAGTTGTATCTGTATTTCCGCTGCCATGTGTCATCACAATGGTCAGAGCGCGTTGCATTATGTGTAGGGGGGCCTATGGAAAGCAACTGGGCACTTAGGTATGACTCCTTTCGGTTTCCATAAAAAGTTGGAAAAAACGCTTCTCATCTGTGGTAGGCTGTTAATAACATGACACACCTCTGCCTGTAATATTTGATTTTGATTTATAAGGGCTGGGTCAAGTTTACAGTTAAAGCTGCTTTACGGCAGCACCGCGTGGAGAAACATTGCTTCCCATTCATTTTCAATGGAAGGAAAGCGGTGAGAAGCAGAGAGGGCGGGGGACCGTTGGGCGACGTGAATGTGGTGTGGAAGGCATGAAAAAGAGGCATCACTACAGACAACCTGGTTCAAATCCAGCCTTTATCACAACCGGCCGTGATT
Source organism: Thymallus thymallus (assembly GCA_023634145.1). Taxonomy (NCBI): domain Eukaryota; kingdom Metazoa; phylum Chordata; class Actinopteri; order Salmoniformes; family Salmonidae; genus Thymallus; species Thymallus thymallus. The sequence goes on from CM042399.1 coordinate 30,274,812, forward strand.
GGGAGTCCAATAGGGTGGCACACAATTGGCCCAGTGTCATCTGAGTTTGGCCAGTGTAGGCCGTCATTGTAAATAAGAATTTGTTCTTAAGTGACTTGCCTAGTTAAATCTTTTTAAATTAGTAATAACCTAGCTAGCTAAAGCATTTACTGCAAATTTAATATACAATTTTGTAAGCTTGCCTTGCTGATATGTGCCATGCAATGCAGCTGAAGTAACATAGCTAGCTAACTATTTTCTTGCTTATTGTGTATTGGAGGATAAAATATGCCTATGGATGTGTAGCTAGCTGTGTAGCCGATCTGTGTATGGACCCTAAAACATTTGGTATAAATATTAGTTCAGAAAAGTGGTTTTAATTGCTTCCACCAGTTAATCATTAATCCCTAAGAAATTGCAGAAAATGACTGTTACACACATGACTGTTACATGCCAATATTATAATGTCAATATTTAGCTAGCTAGTTATGAACCTAGTAATAAACCTCAGCTATCATAACCGGTTGTATCGACTTCAGCACACTGATTTGCATCAATGAAGCCTATGGATTGAATAGAATATACAGTCGTATGCAAAAGTTTGGGCACCCCTGACAATTTCCATGATTTCCATTTATAAATAATTGGGAGTTTGGATCAGCAATTTTATTTTGATCTATCAAATAACTGATGGACACAGTAATATTTCAGTAGTGAAATTAGGTTTATTGGATTAACAGAAAATGTGCAATATGCATCAAAACTAAATTAGACAGGTGCATAAATTGTGGCTCCCCAAAAGAAAAATCACATCAACATTTAGTAGAGCCTCCTTTTGCTAAAATAACAGCCTCTAGACGCTTCCTAAAGCCTCTAATGAGTGTCTGGATTCTGAATGAAGGTATTTTGGACCATTCCTCCTTACAAAACATCTCCAGTTCAGTTAGGTTTGATGGTTGCCGAGCATGGACAGCCCGCTTCAAATCATCCCACAGATTCTCAATGATATTCAGGTCTAGGGACTGGGATGGCCATTCCAGAACATTGTACTTGATTCTTCAACATTATTCCCAAGAATCTGCTGATATTGAGTGGAATCCATGCGACCCTCAACTTTAACAAGATTCCCAGTACTGGCCACACAGCCCCACAGCATGATGGAACCCCCACCAAATTTTACTGTGGGTAGCAAGTGTTTTTCTTGTAACGCTGTGTTCTTTTGCCGCCATGCATAACGCCCCTTGTTATGACCAAATAACTCAATCTTTGTTTCATCAGTCCACAGCACCTTATTCCAAATGTGTGTTTGTGGCGTGTGTGCAGAAAAGGCTTCTTCCGCATCACTCTCCCGTACAGCTTCTCCTTGTGCAAAGTGCGCTGAATTGTTGAACGATGCACACCATCTGCAGCAAGATGATGTTGTAGGTCTTTGGAGGTGGTCTGTTGGCTGTTTTTGACCGTTCTCACCATCCTTCGCCTTTGCCTCTCCGATATTTTACTTGACCTGCCACTTCTGGCCTTAACAAGAATTGTGCCTGTGGTCTTCCATTTCCTCACTATGTTCCTCACAGTGGACACTGACAGCTTACATCTCTGCTATAGCTTTTTGTAGCCTTCCCCTAAACCAATTGTGTGTTCCAATTAATCAGTGCTAAGTAGTTACAGGTATTCAAATCAACAGAATGACAAGGGTGCCCAAATTTTTGCATAGCCTATTTTTCACATCTGATTTAATTTCATACTTAATATTGCTACACTAAAAATCTTTGTCTGGACAATACCCCAGTACTCAGCTTTTATTAGAAAATGAATGGCATGCCACTGTGATCATTTTCTGTGACAACAGAGTAAATTATTATGCAGCCTCAGAGGGTTGCCCAAACTTTTTCATACAACTGTAATATAACTTTATTATGCCAAAAATGCTAGGCTAAATACATGTAGTTATTACCAAGCATGAGTTCCCCACATTGTAGCCTGTACATTGAATTCACTGATCAAATGCCCAACCTTGGCAAATAAAGGTGCAGTTCAGGTAGGAATGTCTGTGAGACATAATTTTTCAGTCATATCTAATACCAGGAGTATCAAACTCCAGTCTTTGAATGATGCTGTGTCTGCATGTATGTATTACAATTGTACACTTCAACAGTGTTTACCAGTCCTGGTCCTGGGTCATCAATGGTTACACATTGTAGCTCTGCAATAGACTAGAACACAATATTTAACTAGTTAAAGGCTGATTTGTACTCCACACAGTATATACAGAACCAGAATTTTAAAAACAGTACACTACACTTCCAATGCATAATGTAAATACTCTAAAACAGGTTCATCTCAATATCTAATTTCCTTCATCTGCACTGATCTGGGGAAACAGGATAGGTGTAGATAGATAGATCGATAGATCGATAGATAGATAGATAGATAGATAGATAGATAGATAGATAGATAGATAGATAGATAGATAGATAGATAGATAGATAGATAGATAGATAGATAGATAGATAGATAGATAGATAGATAGATAGATAGATAGATAGATAGATAGATAGATAGATAGATAGATAGATAGATAGATAGATAGATAGATAGATAGATAGATAGATAGATAGATAAAAAATGATACAATTATTGCATGTTGATATAAATAAAAACATATTTGCATGGTTAACTATACAGGTCGATGGCAGAGAAAGATACTTAGATAGCTAAATGCATGCATGATATAAGTGAGGGTAATAATAGTTTACTTAATATTCAGTCTGGATAAATGTACAGGTAAATGAATATTTGCATGGTTAAATTAACTGTACAGGTAGATGACAGGAAGGGATACTTAAATATCTGCGTATGATATAATTTAAGGGTAATAATACTAATTCCCTTAAAATACAGTCCATAGAACAGGGTTAATTACAGATAAATGTGCGTATTGCACATTCGATATACTAAATGCAATGAAAAAGTATATATACTACTGACAGGATATTAGTATACAGTCCTGAGTGAATGACTACACAAGTTCAGTCCAAGAATTACTTACAATATTGCACGTGATATGATATAACAACTGTACATGAATATATACATACAGTCCTGAATGAATGAGTGCTGAATGAATAAGTCCTGAGCGAATGAGTGATTACAGACCAGAGAGTTACTCACGGATGGATGGATGCCTAATTGTTAAACTAGGTCCTAACACCCCAGTAGTATTTCATAAAATGACAGTTTTCATTTCAACCTGTAGAGAATGTGTATTTTTATTGAAATAAATTCATTATCCAAGTGTTATAAATACATAATACATATTATAATTGTAATATTATATTATAAATACAAGTTTAATCTGTACTTCCAAGCACAACTGGTGTGCATTATAAAAACAGAGGAAGAAAGAGGTGGGGAGAGAGGTGTGAGAAAGAGTGTCAAAGACAGAAAAGGAAAGAGGTAAGAACAGAGAAGTAGGGAAGACAGCATATGATTAATGAATTACAATGCTTCTAAAATTCATATTCTCTCAGGTCATCACAATTACATATTAGTGGCTCTAGTGGTGTCTCCTAACCAGCCTTGGGCCCCCAGTTGGAAGAAGGGTTATCTTAGAGCGAGTGAGGTGGGGATGACGGTACTGGGGGTCCTCTCTCACATACCTGCAGACGAGAGACAGATGGGGAGAGAGATAGCATGATTAAGCCTTGTGTTTTTTTTTATTCAAACACGGTCAGTCATCATAATCATCAGGAGGTGAAATGCAAAACTGACCTTGGATCATTAACTCTGGGACTACTACATCTCTATCTGTATTTCAATATAAAGCATCTCTTTAATAATACTTCCTGTTGACCAGACCAAGTGACCTCTCACCTATGATCATGCTGTGCCCTCTGTGTCAGGCAGTTCATAAGCGGGAGGGGTTCATAGACACAGCTGATATAACCTAGAGGATTTAGGGAGAAGGGGGGAGAGGGATGAAGTGAAGGAGAACGACTGTTATTGAGAAAATAAAGTAGTTGAAGATACAGTGTTCAACAGGAATCTGTGTGTGTGGCCTCACCTGGTGTCCACACTGAGTGTCTGCAGAGTTCTTTATACTGAAATACATGTACAGACACATACGGACAAACAATATGGCGTTTGCAGTAAGCAGGTTCAGGTGTATAACTGAGGCTCCTTCCACCTTTAAAAAAGAATAGTAAGGCACTCCATTGTTTATATTTATGTAGGTCATAAATATAAACAATGGAGTGCCTTACTATTCTTTTTAAAGGTGGAAGGAGCCTCAGTTATACACCTGAACCTGCTTACTGCAAAACACAATCCATCAATCAGATGAATACTTGAGTGTGTAGGTGTGGGTTGTAGGGTGTATAATTGTTCTACATATTTTCAGTACGGGTGACTCTTAAAAGAGCCTGTTTTGTTTTTGTACAGACATCACCCTTACCTGAACGGCACCCTCACCTGAGAAGTACAAATCAAAGAGAGAGAAACTGCATACTGAATAACTGCACTTGACATAGCTAAATAAATTGAATATTATTGTAATGTAAGTGGCTCTTAAAAGCACTTTTGGTTGTGCATAGTGTAGTCTATGGTGTTGCCAGGGAACAGCACCCTCTTAGAATAAGCTAATATGAAGGTAGGTAGCTGGTTAATTTAGCTAGCTATACAGTATCAGCTTATTTGAGTTAGCCTGCACTGTAGCTAGTTGGCTAATAATATTTATTTATGTTTTCTAAATGTATTTACTTACTTGAATATGTTCTCCCAGCCATGTGGATGAATGGAAACAGGGCAGCAAATTTTGTCACCAGAGCGGTTTAGAGCATATTAATATTTACCTGTGAATGAATTCATGAAATTGATTGAACTATTTACCCATTTAATAACCAGATTTTCATACGCTGAATTCTTGATGCACAACCGAACTGCTGCCAGCACGCCCACAAGCGATCCAGGATGACTCCGACTGTTCCTGACACTCTTGGAAAAGAGGAGCCAGCCCAAGTTAGCCTATAATACTATACTAGCTGCAGGTTCTGTCCAAAAACATAAATTTAATAGCAACTGGTTCATAGGAAGAGTGTGTCTGGAACACTCAGTTCCTGCAGATGCAGCAGTTTGTTTCCCAGCTTTTGTGTTTGTGGTATAGCATGATACAGTATAAGCAGAATTCACTATAATTCCAATGCAAGAACTCAAATGACACCCCTGGGTATAGCTAAATATCAGGTATGTTCATCATAGCAATAGATAAATCCTATTATGGTTCTTACTAGCCTGTTGGTTTTCGTGGTTGTACATGGAACTGTACGTATTGGATACAGGTTTATGGTAGGCCGGCGTTGCTTAATTTATTACATGGGTCGAATTTGATTCACAGAAGTGTATTGTGCCACATCACGTGTTGCTCAACTCATGATTTTCCTTGTTTGAGGAAGACCTATAAGCCTATTTATTTGGCAAGAGAGCAGCTCACTGTAGTAAGCTGTTTTGGTTATTTGAATCTTAATTCACCTGATGTTTACTGTGTTGGGTTAATGTTAACGTATCTAGCCTACATATAGATTGTGTCATGCATTTATCAATCTGATATTTTGTTTACTAGACCTACTACTTGATATTGCTGTTTTGTTTACATTCACAGTTGTGCCAGTGTTCATTGCCAAATTGCTATTTAGTATTTTTATTTGCATCCATGAATAACCAGGCAAGTCAGTTAAGAACAAATTCTTATTAAAATGACAGCCTACCAAAAGGCAAAAGACCTCCTGCGGGGAAGGGATCTGGTATTTAAATAAACAAATAAAATATAGGGCAAAACATACATCAGGGTAAGAGACAAAAACACTACCCAAAGAGACCCCAGACAACATAGCAAGGCTGCAAACAACATGGCAGAAGCACAAACATCACTGGGCACAGACAACAGCACAAAGGGCAAGAAGGTAGAGCTAATGCATCACACAAAGCAGCCACAACTGTCAACATACTACTTTCAGCATTTAGTTTGCATTATTTTGGTAAAACAGCTATATGTACTCATCCATATACATAGGCTGTTTGTAAAAGGTGAATTACCCTATCTTGTTGCCTATATTCACTGGTCGTACCGGCCCTGGACACACGCACTGGAGGTCGGGTGCGCGGAACCGGCACAGGTCGTACCGGGCTGGGGATACGCACTGGAGATCTGGGACGTGGATCCGGCACTGGACGTATCGAACGGGACACATACTCATCATACCAGTTGCTGTAGGCTGTCCCTGGATGGACAGGGCTGAAGCGCACTGGAGATCGGGTGCTGGAAACTGAACGCACCTTGTCATCATCCTCCTCGGCCCACCCGAAGTACCTTCTCAGACACTCTTCTTCCTCCTTTTCCTTCACGTCCCAAGGACCCCATAACCCCCCCCCCCCCCAAAAGAAAAGTTACTTGGGGTTCAGGGCTTCCCCCTTCTTGGTATAGTGCTGCTTGCTCCGTTTTTGGTGGATCCTTCTGTCACAGATTGAGGAGGTGAAGAATCAAGGCGAAGCGCGATCATCGTTCAACATGTTTATTAGAATGTGAACGGAGAACACCACAAACGAATACAGCAATCCATAACGTGCGCGTCAGCTCACCCAATGGAAACTAACATACAACCAATGATCCACACACAGGTGACAAAGGGAACACACTAAATAGGGTCCCCAATTAGACACAACGCAATGCAGCTGCCTCTAATTGGGGACCAACACAAATTACACCACATAGAGCCTGCTAGACTACTTAGCCAACCTCGTAAACTTGTCAGCCCTAGAGATGCCTATGGGCATCTCTAACCAAACCCTGACAGCAGCGGAGATAGGTTACAGATTTATCCCCAACCTGACTGTCACTTCAAAAGCATTAAATGATCTCTGAGTCCTGCAATTTAATTTTATGTTTGTAGTGTAGTGTGATATAAGCATTTTAATAATAATAATGTCACCTTTATTTAACCAGGTAGGCCAGTTGAGAACAAGTTCTCATTTACATCTGTGACCTGGCCAAGATAAAGCAAAGCAGTGCGACAAAAACGACACAGAGTAACACATTGGATAAACAAACATACAGTCAATAACGCAATTGAAAAGCTATGTAGTGTGTGCAAATGTAGTAAGATTAGGAAGGTAAGGCAATAAATAGGCCATAGTTGCAAAATAATTACAATTTAGCATTAACACTGGAGTAATAGTTGTGCAGATGATGATGTGCAAATAGAAAATGGGGTGAAAATGAGCAAAAATAACAATATGGGGATGAGGTAGTAGGGTGGGCTATTTACAGATGGGCTGTGTACAGGTGCAGTGATCAGTAATCTACTCTGACAGCTGATGCTTAAAGTTATTGAGGGAGATGGTAATCTCCAACTTCAATGACTTTGCAACTTGTTCCAGTCATTGGCAGCAGAGAACTGGAAGGAATGGCGGCCAAAGGAGGTGTTGGCTTTGGGGATGACCAGTGAAATATACCTGCTGGAGCACATGCTACGGATGGGTGTTGCTATGGTGACCAGCGAGCTGAGATAAGGCAGGGATTTACCTAGCAAAGACTTATAGATGAGTCGTTTGGCGACGAATATGTAGTGAGGGGCAGCCAACGAGAGCGTACAGATCGCAGTGGTGGGTAGTATATGGGGCTTTGGTAACAAAACGGATGACACTGTGATAGACTACATCCAATTTGCTGAGTAGAGTGTTGGAGGCTATTTTGTAAATGACATCGTCGAAGTCAAGGATTGGTATGATAGTCAGTTTTACAAGGGCATGTTTGGCAGCATGAGTGAAGGAGGCTTTGTTGCAAAATAGGAAGCCGATTCTAGATTTAATTTTGGATTGGAGATGCTTAATGTCAGTCTAGAAGGAGAGTTTACAGTCACCTAGGTATTTGTAGGTGTCCACATATTCTAAGTCAGACCCATCGAGAGTAGTGATGATAGTCTGGTGGGCGGGTGCGGGCAGCGTTCAATTGAAGAGCATGCATTTAGTTTTACTAGCATTTAAGAGCAGTTGGAGGCCATGGAAGGAGTGTTGTATGGCATTCAAGCTCATTTGGAGGTTTGTTAACACAGTGTCCAAAGAAGGGCCAGATGTATACAGAATGGTGTCGTCTGCGTAGAGGTGGATCAGAGAGTCACCAGCATCAAGAGCGACATCATTGATATATATAGAGAATAGAGTCGGCCCAAGTTGAACCCTGTGGCACCCCCATAGAAACTGCCAGAGGTCCGGACAACAGGCCCTCCAATTTGACACACTGATCTCTATCTGAGAAGTAGTTGAATTGAATTGAATTGAAAGAAAGGGTCCAGATTGTCTAGCCCAGCAGATTTGTAGGGGTCCAGATTTTGCAGCTCTTTCAGAACATCAGCTATCTGGATTTGTGTGAAGGAGAAGCGGGGGAGGGTTTGGGCAAGTTGCTGAGGGGGGTGCAGAGCTGTAGGCCGGGGTGGGGGTAGCCAGGTGAAAAGCATGGCCAGCCACAAAAGCTTATTGAAATTCTCGATTATCGTAGATTTATCGGTGGTAACAGTGTTTCCTAGCCTCAGTGAAGTGGGCAGCTGGGGGGAGGTGCACTTATTCTCCATGGACTTTACAGAGTCCCAGAACTTTTTGGAATTAGTGCTACAGGATGCAAATTTCTGTTTGAAAACGCTAGCCTTTGCTTTTCTAACTGACTGTGTATATTGGTTCCTGACTTCCCTGAAAAGTTGCATATCGCGGGGGCTATTCGATGCAAATGCAGTATGCCACAGGATGTTTTTGTCAAGTCTCTTAGTTCTACATTTTTTGAATGGGGCATGCTTATTTAAGCACTTTTAAAGAACAACCAGGCATCCTCTACTGACGGGATGAGGTCAATATCCTTCCAGGATACCCGGTTTTAGGGAGCGTTTGACAGTGATAAGGGGTGGTCGTTTGACCACGGACCCATTAAGAACGCAGGCAATGAGGCAGTGATCGCTGAGATCCTGGTTGAAGACAGCAGAGGTGTATTTGGAGGGCAAGTTAGTCAGGAAGATATTTATGAGGGTGCCCATGTTTACGGATTTAGGGTTGTACCTGGTAGGTTCCTTGATAATTTGTGTGAGATTGAGGGCATCTAGCTTAGATTGTAGGACGGCCGGGGTGTTAAGCATATCCCAGTTTAGGTCAACTAACAGTACGAACTCTGAAGATAGATGGGGGGCAATCAATTCACATATGGTGTCCAGGGCACCACTGGGGGCTGAGGGGGTCTGTAACAAGTGGCAACAGTGTTAGACTTATTTCTGGAAAGGTGGATTTTTAGAAGTAGAAGCTCAAACTGTTTGAGCACAGACCTGGATAGTATGACAGAACTCTGCAGGCTAACTCTGCAGTATATTGCAACTCCGCTTCCTTTGGCAGTTCAAAACTTTACGGGAAATGTTGTAGTTGGGGATGGAAATTTCAGAATTTTTGGTGGCCTTCCTAAGCCAGGATTCAGACACGGCTAGGACATCAGGGTTGGCGGAGTGTGCTAAAGCAGTGAATAAATCAAATTTAGGGAGGAGGCTTCTGATGTTAACATGCATGAAACCAAGGCTTTTACGGTTACAGAAGTCAACAAATCTATCTCACCCATATCTTAGCCATATACATGGATAGATGCTTCTCCCTCTCTATCACAGATGCCATGGTTGCCCTTAATTTGAAGATGTAATCCGGAGACAGGTGTTTTATACAACAGCCTTCTGTGTTCTCTTTTCAACTCCCTCTGCATATTTGCAATCAAATGCCATAATTTTGTCCATCTCCTTAGCTATCATACTTTAATTCCACTGATTTCAAAACTCAGTCCTCCAGAAAGTGGAGAGCAACCCTTTTGCAGTTCTACTACGTGATATATATTTTTTTAAAGGATTACCTACACATATTGAGCAGCTCATGTTATAGACAGAAGCCTGATACATGGCAGACCAATCCAAACTCATCTCTTGGCATGTCCGGCTCACCCATTATTTCATCCAATCATGGCTAGTGGGAAGGTTCCTTTTTCCGTGGCTAAACCAACTGGGCTCGTAATTTAACCATTTTCTTTGTATTTACAGATGGCATACAAGTTTGTTATTGAGGCACATGAAAGTTCACATTTCGCATTTTGATTTTAAAAAAGTTTACGTTCGAATGGCTCTCCTGTGAAGTAGTGAAGCACGACATACGCCTAGTTTCCTAAAACGAGTCACAAATATATTTTTTTAATATATATTTTTTAAACTTCAAGGGGTCTTAAAATTCAAAATCAAATAGCTAAATATTCCTTGGTATAACCTTCTTAAAACAATTCCATTGAGCTTAGTAGAACCCACCCCCCACCCCAGATACTGAATGATCGATAGGCTTAAACCGTAAGGTATGCTCCAAACATTTTGGGTTCAATCCCCAGCCAGGTCAGTAAGGATTCACTTAGAAATTAGACGTCCCGAGGATGACGGGAGATGCCTTCAAAACCAACCACTAGGGGCAACGGTGAGCGCTATTAGTAGGCTTGGGATTTGCTAGTGCGTTGTGGACAGGAATTGTGGATGGGATTAAGCCATGAGCGCTGGCTCCGAGGGTCACGTCTTCAATCCCAGTGCTAGACAGTTGTTGTTGTTTTTTACCCCATAACCTTATCCCTTAAAGCTTACCATATGGTTCCCAGTCTAAATAGTTCGTAAATATATTATGAAAACTTTGTGTGATGTTTTGGTTCGTTTTGGTATTCGGCAGCATTCGGCAGGTTTTTTTTTCGGCTGTTCGAGCACACAAGATTCTTTCTTGAGGCTTGTCGAAGTTTGGTAGCCGAAGTCTACGCGCCATCCTCAGTGATTGGTCAACAGTAGGAATTCTTCAATCAAGTGTTTGTTGTCATTCAATGACAGACGACTAGTTTTCATACAAATTTGTTCACTTGAGAAATACTGCACCAAACATCTTAGTTAGATTTACGTGACCTCCTCTGCAAAAAACTCTAAATTAATTACAGATTTCTTGAGTTATCTTAGATTAATTCTGACTATTTTGAGGAAGTGTGTTTGTAGCTAAGGTGTCTCAAGAGGGACAAACAGTAATATTGCCACTCTTTTCTTGTTTTTCAAGATAAGATATTTTAAGGGAGTATGCGAGCACAGACATTCAATTTGCCTCGTCGAGTTCTGTTAGGAGCAAACCGAACCTATATATGCGGACACCTTAACTTAATGCATGCCAAACCTTAACCGTTGAGTTGTTTTTGTTTAAACCAAAACCTAACTCTTAATGTCACCATTTGGAATTAGATGCAGCAGCGCTGCAACTCCAGGTGCAGCTGCAGGAGGTGCAACCCATGGTGTCCAAAACCCATTGAAATGTTTGGAGCAACTTCGAAATTTGACGTTCTGAGAAACATGGAAAAACTTCCAAATCTGATCAGATTTAACCCTAACCTGAACCTTAAACCTAAACTTAACCAGTCTGACTGACAGTTTGACTGATAGTTAACAGGCAACACACTCCATAACTTATGTTGCCTGCAGTTACGACAACTGTCTCCATTTGCCTTAGAGGTTGCGTGGAATAAATACCAGAACTCTGGAGACTATGACTGTATGACTAAGACCATGGGGTAGGCCACGATAGTGCCAATACAGTTTTAGAAGATGAGTGGCAGAAGGAATATGAAAACGTGGGGACTCTCTCTTTATGTCTCGGATCTCTCTGTAGCTATCCTCTCTGTCCTCTTATCCTTGCTTCTCTCGTGCGGGACAGTCTCATATTTTGCTGTGCAATTTGAACCAACCACAGGATACATAGACAACAAAAAAACACAAACACACACAGACACATACACACACACACCACAGGCCTAGGGGGTACATGTTAGAACACATTACTGACAGCCCTTCATATTCAGATACTGTTGTTACATCAGCCTAATTTGTTGCCATAGTAGTGACCATATTATTTACACGCACACACACACACACTACATTATTCCGATATACCCTTGAGGTGGTCTCAAGTTCATCCGTTGGGGGTGCTGAGATGCTGGAGGATATTAGTTCTGACAGCAATAATGAAGGAGGGAGGTAGGAAGGAGGAAGGAAGGAGAGGGAGGAAGGAGGGAGGAAGAAGAGGGAGGAAGGATGAGGGAAGAAGAGGCAAGAAGGAGGGAGGAAGAAGAGGGAAGGAGAGGGAAGAAGAAGAGAGGAGGGAAGGAGAGGGAGGGAGGAGGAGGGAAGGAGAGGGAGGAAGGAGGAGGGAAGGAGAGGGAGGAAGGAGAGGGAGGAAAGGGGAGCAGAGGCGGAGGATACACCTATTGAACTACATGTCTCATGACCCTTTCTCTCGGTCAACAGAAGTCATGTTTGTTGTGGAAAGGTTATTTTGTCTTAATATCTCAAAGAATGGAAATCAAGTGGTTGTCCAACTCTCTCTTTCTAACCCTCCCTCTCTTTCTTACCTGCGTGTAAGTGTCTGTGGACAGTGTGCCCCCTCCCCGCACCCAACTCTTTAAGTCAGTAGTTCCATGTGGCTGTGTAGTGGTGTCCCACTATCGATCACTTACTGGTTAATATTCATAAAGTCTATATCAGAAGCTAGCCACCCCCCGCCTAGCTAAATCCATTCTCATTGATCAGCATCGGCTTTCCCCGACCGACGCACATCGATCCCATTCAACTCATGCTCAAGGTCTCCTCAAATATATTCACCTCACAATGAAGTCCTCTTCTTTGCACCGCTCGCAATTCATATTACATATTTTTTCACTTCAGCTGTGGTTCAATTACTCTCCTGTTCTCATTGTAACCAATAAAAGCTGATTCCTTCACAATGAGATCTCTACAGAATATTGGAAAGCTATATTTATGTTTCACTAATATAGCTTTAACATTCCAAAATAAAACGATTTAGAACATTTTTGTTTTGGCCCATCACCAACACACCTGATTTGATTAATGAGTCATTAAAACAGGTGTGTTGATGCTTGAATGGAATTAAGGTGTGCTCCCCTTATAACATGTGATCTCAAGGATTAGTTAAGAAAGCTGGCCTATTGTGCATGCACGCATGGTTATATGATGGGTGAGTGGGGTAGTTATTAGTTATAACCCTCAGAGCACTCCAGGCAGAGGTAAACTGATTTAATGTAGTGCTATAGAATGAGCTGCAGGCTGGAGAGAGACCCAGTGAACTGCTCTACCAGACACTCTTCTCTCTCTCTTTTCTCTGTCTCCCCCCCTCTCTCTTCTCTCACTCGCTTTTCTCTGTCTCCCCACTCTCTCTCTTCTCTCTCTCTCTTTTTCTCTGTCTCCCCCCCTCTCTCTTCTCTCACTCTCTTTTCTCTGTCTCCCCACTCTCTCTCTTCTCTCTCTCTCTTTTCTCTGTCTCCCCCTCTCTCTCTCTCTCTCTCTCTTATCTCTGTCTCACTCTACTCTCTGTTTCTCTCTTTTCTCTGTCTCCCCTCCTCTCTCAATTCAATTCAGTTAGCTTTATTGGCATGACGTAACAATGTACATATTGCCAAAGCTTAACATAATTAAAATAATAATAATCAATATGGTCGAAGGGACAACAGTAACAACAATAATCAAGGGTCAAAATAACCATACAATGAACAAAAACAATAACAAGAAGCATAGAGGACATGTGCAGGTTGGTTGTTCTGTCAGACACTGTCCCTCATCTTATGGCAGGCAGCAATGGAGTGCGCTGCCAACCCACAGCTCTCTGCGTCCTCCCCCAACAGGACGCATCTCTCAGTCTCTGTCTCTGTCTCTCAACTAGTGGGTCTATCTCCTCTATACCATGTTTCTTGTAGTCTGTATTTCCAATGTATTTGATGAAGTCTGGGATCCTGCTCTCTCTCTCTCTCTCTCTCTCTCTCTCTCTCTCTCTCTCTCTCTCTCTCTCTCTCTCTCTCTCTCTCTCTCTCTCTCTCTCTCTCTCTCTCTCTCTCTCTCTCTCTCTCTCGTAGCCTGTGGCCAGTCGTCTCCATGGTTAATCATACTATTGTGTTAATTACCACTTCACAGCCAGCCCTCTAGCCAACATACACACAAATATACACTGTGAAACATACACAGACACATTCTGTCTTGGAAACTGTATTGCCTTCCTCTACATCTGTGCTTGGGGTGTAACAGCTATTTCCTGTGAAGTCAAAATCACTGCGTGGGAAGACACACACCTGTATGCATAATATAGATGTATACTTACAGTATGCTGTATACGAACACACAAGCCCAAATGCACACACTCATAGAGAAAGACAGAGCAACACACACACATACACACACACACACACGACCCTGGCTGCATAATTCATTCTCCCAAATTGGAAGCACCAGTTGTGTGCACACAATAAAATGGATGAATTTGTCAGAAACCTCCAGAGCGCCAAAAATATGACAAATTTAATCACTCCACAGAATAAAAATTCACAAGGAAATGTACAAAATCAATATTTTATGCTACTTACTGTACCTATTCTTTATTACAAACCTATTCAGGAACAAGCATTAATAATTAAACTGACGGTGGAGGTGCAGGGGATAGAGAGGATGGGGTGGGCATTGTGAAGTCAGACCTGCGAGTTCAAAAGCAATACTATTTCATTCATGTTTAAAGGGAGTTTTTTGTTTCTGTAAGAGCCAGTGAAGCAGTTTTGAAACGGGGAAAACCGCTTTGATAGATTGAGCGTTCCAAAGTGCCAAGTGGCTGTCAACATAAATAGCAATAAAAAAGTGGGAGAAATGTTTTAAACTGGAGTTTTCAAGGTTATGGCCCATAGTGATGATTTGAAGGTAGGCCTTTCTCTTTCTCTCTTTCTCTCTTTCTCTCTTTGTCTCTCTCTCTCTCTCTCTCTCTCTCTCTCCTCTCCCTCTCCCCTCCCTCTCTCTCTCTCTCTCTCTCTCTCTCTCTCTCTCTCTCTCTCTCTCTCTCTCTCTCTCTCTCTCTCTTTCTCTTTCTCTTTGTCTCTGTCTCTGTCTCTCTCTCTCTCTCTCCATTCTTTCTTTTCTCTCTTTCTCCCTTTCTCTCTATTTCTGAGCATTTTACCTTCACAGTATATTCACCTCTATGGCACTCTAACTACTTTTCTAAACTGGGTGGTTCGAGCCCTGAATGCTGATTGGCTGACAGCCGTGGTATATCAGACTGTATATCACGGGTATGACAAAACATAAATTTTTACTGCTGTAATTACATTGGTAACCAGCTTGTAATAGCAATAAGGCAACTTGGGGGTTTGTGGTATATGGCCAATATACCACAGCTAAGGTTTGTTTTTAAGAACAGCCCTTAGCCATGGTATATTGGCCATATACCACACCCCTCAGGCCTTATTGCTTAATTCTAGCTTTTCACCATCTTGTCCTCTTTCTTTTACACTTCCAAAGATGCCACTTCAGAATATTGCAAGGCCCCCACAGTCTCTCCAGGTGTTTTTTTTTATTTTTATCAAAATGATTTTCTGGGCAGAAATGCCTTCTGGAACATGCAAACTTTAATGTGCCTTAAAAACAAACTTGTATTCCGTCTGTAAGTGTGAATAAAATTGTTAAATTATGAGCCTAGTTGGTTTAGCCACGGAAAAAGACAGGAACCTTCCCGCTAGCCATGATTGGTTGAGATAATGCATGGGCTGGACATGCCGGGAGATGATTTTGGATTCGTCTGCCATGTAGCATGCTTCTTTCTGTCTATAACGTGAGCTGCTCAGTATGGTGTTGAAGATTTAACGTTAGCCATCGAGAACTACAAAAGTTTTGCTACTTTTCTCAACAACATTGATGCCCGAAATTTAGTAGGTGCTATCGACAGATCAGTTCGAAAAAGTTGTGATGGGCTACTTTCTGCACATGCCATGGTTAGTGTGAACCAGAGAGACTTCACACAAAGCTGGCCAAACAAGATGTAGCTACAAACAAAACAGAGTTAAATGGTTCCAGTCTGCCATGAGTTCACCCATGTACATGGGTAAGAGTCTAGCTACATTTTCCGATATTATACGTTTCTAATTTTGTCAGAAAGTCGTTTTCATTGCAAGTTAAAGCGTACTGTTAGCTAGCTAGTGAAAATTAGCTTGCTGGCTCGCTAGCTAACGTTACGTGGATGGTCTGTGTAGTAATATTATTTGAATCAGAAAACTATTTGCATTGCTAGTTATAGCTTAATGTTAGCTAGCTAACATTGAACCTAGTTGGTTAGATTTAGCCACCTGCAGATTCATACTACAGCTATGACAATGTTTGTATTGGTAGTAGTACGAGTTGGAACTATGCCGGTTCATTGTTTAGCTAGCTAAACAAAAGACTCCGCTTCGCAAGATGATTACATGACCTATCAACTTAGCCAGTTGTGTCTGGGGGTGATTATGGCAATTTTAACATGTGTACATGTCTAGACAATAGTGACCCATCCACTTAGCTAGTTGTGGCTGGGGGGGTAGTTATAGCATTTCTTTCACATGACCCATCAATTGTGTGTCTGGGTAAGTATCATGTAATAATTATAAAATATTAATAAAATATTTTTATCTGGACACTTTCTGTTTTTGATATTGCTACTATGCAAGTAACCATTTCACTGTACCATTTACACATTCTGTATCCTGTACATGTGACAAATACTTGATATTTGATATAGTGTGTGTTTACCAGAGACGATAATGTGAAGAACAACATGACCTGCACCAAAGTCAGATTAGGATATAGGCCAAGGACTAGATAAAGTGTATTTTTAATTGGAGTTTATCCTTATTGTAGGCTACTACTGTCATGGATCCCTCCGGTACTGTTGCTCATTCCGTGCACCAGTTTCGGAGGTCTACATCACCAGCCTCTAGGCCCTGAACTGTGTCATTACGCACACCTAGTGCTCATTCCCCACTGATTCGTATTTGTATAATTGTGCCCTTTGTTTCACCATTGGGTTGTCGATTATTGTTTCCATGTCCGTTGTGCCTGTGAGTACCTGTGCTGTGTTGTTTCGGCCTTCGTGCTGTATGTATTGTGCACTGGTTGTAATACGGGTCTCGTCCCGTGTACTGGTGTGCACCTGTCATTTCGGGTCTCGTCCCGTGTAGTGTTTTACAGGTCTCGTCCCGTGTATTTATTAGAGGTACTACTCACTCTTTTGTTTGGGTTCAACCCTGTGTGTTTTTGTATACGTGTTTGTTTTGGGCTTTGTCCCCGTGCCTTTAAATGGCACGCCGTAATTTGGGTAGAGAAATAAAACCCTTATTACGCATTCCTGCACCTGACTCCCTATCTTTATACACAACGTGACAGAATAATTGACCGCAAAGGGAGACAGCGGGAATGGCCTGTCCGACGCCGCTGCAACTGGTACGTCCGACAGTGCCGCAACTTCAGCAGCTGCAACTGGCCCGTCTGACGACGACACAACTGGTCTGTCCGACGCCGCCACAACTTCAGCAGCTGCAACTGGCCCTTCCAATGCTGATGCAACTGGTCCGTCCGACGCCACCGCAACTTTGGCAGCGGCAACTGGCCCGTCCGACGACGACGCAACTTCAGCAGCTGCAACGGGTCCTGACCGACCCGCACTGCATTCCTGTGGTCGTCCTCGAGGGGGTGGGGGTGTACTGTCACGGATCCCTCCGGTACTGTTGCTCATTCCGTGCACCAGTTCCGTAGGTCTATGTCACCGGCCTGTAGGTGTGATTGAACTCTCCTTACGCACACCTGGTTCCCATTCCATGATTAGTAATTGTATGAGTGGGCCTTTTGTGTTTTGTGTACAAATATAAAACCCTATTAGTATACAAATAAAAAACCCTATTACGCATTCCTGCGCCTGTCTCCCGATCCTCAATACCAACGTGACTACTTTTACCACTTTTAGTCTTGAAATCTTTGGTTGTTTACTACACCACTCACTCTGTTTAGCACATGGCCTAACATGTAAATCCTTAAAGAGATGGGTGGGAGTAAGCCTTAAGATGGTTTGAGCAATGCTGAATGGGTGTAGACAAAGAAGAACTCTCAAGTAAGTGTACCAAAACATTCAAGGGCCATTTTCTCAAAAATGGTGTTACAAGTTTATCAACTTTCAAAGCAGAATTACTTTCCCATTGTTCCTCAACTGTAGTGTATGATGTAGCATTTTCTATCTCTGAGTCTCTACTTTTATCCAATGTAAAAAACTCAATTTCAAATTTAGCTGCATAGGACCGAATCCAGGTGGTGTTCTCTGCAGGCTACATGTATACAAACATAACACATACACAGATCTTCTCTCTCAGTGGGAACACTAAATGGAGGAAATCTGTTCTCTTCCACATCTTTGAGTTTGTGTCACTTACACATCCTTACATCTTCCAGTATCATTAGTGTTTGGCGCCGCCCTGAGTAGTCGCCTGTTAAGCAGCTCCCGTTGTCCGTGCATAAATTGTTGCTTTAGTTAGTTTTTTCGTCTATTTTCTTTAGTTTTTTTTTGCTACAGTTGAACTATAATAGTTCAGGATTATGGATTTTCTCGCAGCTGAACGTCGACAGGAACTATTATTATTTACAACCGAAACCAGCTCCTGGATTTAGCACACTCAGCGCTGCTGCACCCCAGGGAAAAGTTTGATATTCCGGACGAGTTGAAAAGGCGACGCCGTGGACGCAGGGCGGGATTGAAGTGTAAGGCAAAGCGGAGGAAGTACAAGCCGGCTATACCGTCTATCATTATGGGCAACGTGAGGTCACTACATAACAAAATGGACAAGCGCGAGGCTCTTGTCCGTGGACAAAGGGATTATCGGTAAACGAGCCTAATGTTTTTTACGGAGACTTGGCTGAACGATAACATCCCCATAGAGAACGTCACTATCGACTGTTTCCAGACCATCAGAGCGGACAGGGATCGCGTCTCTTCCGGTAAGAGCAAGGGTGGTGGGCTGGCTTTATTAGTAAACAACAGATATTATATTACTCTTAAGGAAGAGTTTTGTAGCCTGGACATTGAACTATTAGCTGTTAGCCTGAGACCCTACTATTTGCCGAGGGAATTCACGGCGGCCATTGCTGTTATTGTTTACATCCCGCCCTCCGCGGACGCAAACACAGCATGTGACGTCATCCACTATGTTATCGCGAGGTTACAGACAGCGCATCCCAGTGCTTTCTTTGCCATTTCTGGGGATTTTAACCATGCATCTCTCTCTTCAACGCTGCCCATGTTCAAACAGTTTGTGAAGTGCCCAACCAGGAATAATAAAACTCTGGACTTGTTATATGCTAATGTGAAGGTTGCATACAACTCCACTGCACTCCCGGTAGATCGGATCCCAACCTTGTCCACCTCACTCCACTCTACAGGCCTTTGGTCCAACAGCAGCCTGCGACCACCAGGACCATTAGGAGATGGTCCCCGGAGGTGAATGAGGCCCTACAGGACTGCTTTGAAACAACAGACTGGGATATGCTCTGTGAGGCTCATGGGGAGGACATCGATGGACTTACTGACTGCATAACAGACTATATTAATTTTTGTGTAGACAACACTGTACCCACCAGGAAGGTACGCTGTTTCCCAAACAATAAACCCTGGGACACCAGCGACCTGAAGGCCCTGCTGAATGAGAAGAAGAGGGCCTTCAAGGAGAGGGACAAGGACAAGGACAAATTGAAATGCGTTCGGAGGGAGCTGAAGTTGCGGATTGCTGAGGGGAAGAGAGGGTATAAGGAGAAGATGGAGGACAAGCTGAGGCAGAGCCAGGTGTGAGAGGTGTGGAAGGGTATGAGAAATATCACTGGCTTCAAACAGTGGGCAGACGGAGGGGACCTCCGTGAGCTGAACCAATTTTTTAACAGGTTTGATACTGGCCCTGTCCACCTCCCTTCCAGCTCCCCAGACCACACACCCTCACGGCTGTTTCACCCCCACTTTGCTCACAACACCTCTGCTGAGACAATCAGTGACCCCTCCTCCACCCCTGCTCCCCCTGGACTGATCCTCAACACCCTTCCCCCCACCTCCCCACCGGGGCTGGCTTTCACCACCAACCAAGTGAAGAGAGAGCTGGTGAGACTACATCAGTGGAAAGCGGCGGGCCCTGATGGCATCAGCCCAAGGGTGCTTAGGGTCTGTGCTGACCAACTGTGTGGAATACTCCAGCGTCACTTCAACCTTAGCCTGAGCCTAGAAAGGGTCCCTGTGCTGTGGAAAACATCCTGCCTCGTCCTGTGCCCAAGAAGGCACACCCCACTGTCATGAATGACTTCAGACCTGTAGCGCTAACATCCCACATCATGAAGACTCTGGAAAGGTTAGTCCTCGCTCACCTCAGACCCCTTGTGTGTACATCACTGGACCCCCTGCAGTTTGCATACCAGCGCAACATCGGGGTGGATGATGCAATCATCTACCTTCTGCAGAGGGCCTACTCTCACCTGGACAACGCAGGTTGCACTGTGAGGGTTATGTTTTTTGACTTCTCCAGTGCCTTCAATACCATTAAGCCCCTGCTACTGGGTGAGAAGATGAGGAGGATGAAAGTGGAAGCACCCTTAGTCTTCTGGGTCACGGACTACCTGACCGGTAGGCCAGAATTTGTGCGACTACAGAGCTGTGTGTTAGAACAGTTAGCAACACAGGGGCTCCCCAGGGAACGGTCCTGTCCCCCTTCCTGTTCACCCTCTACATCTCGGACTTCAGATATAACTCTGAAACATGCCACCTACAGAAGTTCTCGGATGACGCAATTGTAGGGTGCATCTATCTATCTATCTATCTATCTATCTATCTATCTATCTATCTATCTATCTATCTATCTATCTATCTATCTATCTATCTATCAATCTATCTATCTATCTATCTATCTATCTATCTATCTATCTATCTATCTATCTATCTATCTATCTATCTATCTATCTATCTATCTATCTATCTATCTCTCTCTCTCTACCTCCATATCTCCCAGTCTCTGTCTCTCTCTACCTCCCTATCTCCACGTCTCTGTCTGTCTCTACCTCCATATCGCCCATCCTCTGTCTCTCTCTCCCTCCATATCGCACAGACTATATCTCTCTCTACCTCCATATCGCCCAGACTATATCTCTCTCTACCTCCATATCTCCCAGTCTCTGTCTCTCTCTACCTCCATATCGCCCAGACTATGTCTCTCTCTACCTCCATATCTCCCAGTCTCTGTCTCTCTCTACCTCCATATCTCCCAGACTCTGTCTCTCTCTTCCTCCATATCTCCCAGTCTCTGTCTCTCTCTACCTCCATATCGCACAGACTATATCTCTCTCTACCTCCATATCTCCCAGACTCTGTCTCTCTCTTCCTCCATATCTCCCAATCTCTGTCTCTCTCTACCTCCATATCTCCCAGTCTGTCTCTCTCTACCTCCATATCTCCCAGACTATGTCTCTCTCTACCTCCATATCTCCCAAGTTCTCGGATGACGCAATTGTAGGGTGCATCTATCTATCTATCTATCTATCTATCTATCTATCTATCTATCTATCTATCTATCTATCTATCTATCTATCTATCTATCTATCTATCTATCTATCTATCTATCTATCTATCTATCTATCTATCTATCTATCTATCTATCTATCGATCATCTATCTATCTATCTATCTATCTATCTATCTATCTATCTATCTATCTATCTATCTATCTATCTATCTATCTATCTATCTATCTATCTATCTATCTATCTATCTATCTATCTATCTATCTATCTATCTATCTATCTCTCTCTCTCTACCTCCATATCTCCCAGTCTCTGTCTCTCTCTACCTCCCTATCTCCACGTCTCTGTCTGTCTCTACCTCCATATCGCCCATCCTCTGTCTCTCTCTCCCTCCATATCGCACAGACTATATCTCTCTCTACCTCCAGAGACTCTGTCTCTCTCTTCCTCCATATCTCCCAATCTCTGTCTCTCTCTACCTCCATATCTCCCAGTCTGTCTCTCTCTACCTCCATATCTCCCAGACTATGTCTCTCTCTACCTCCATATCTCCCAGTCTCTGTCTCTCTCTTCCACCATATCTCCCAGTCTCTGTCTCTCTCTTCCTCCATATCTCCCAGTCTCTGTCTCTCTCTTCCACCATATCTCCCAGTCTCTGTCTCTCTCATCCAACATATCTCCCAGTCTCTGTCTCTCTCAAGAAAAAGAAAAGGCCAGGACGATTCTCTCTTCTATGATAACATTGCATCCTCTCCCAGTCTCCTCCCCATCTCTCTCTCTCTCGCTCTCTCGCTCTCTCTGTGCCTCTACTCCCCCTCTCCTTTGTCTGTCTTTCTCCCAGTGGAGGTTTAGAGGTGGATCCAGGGCCCCAGGCTCTAATTGCTGGTGAATGGAGTGTTTTCATGGGATGTTAGGCAGGGCCCTCCCCTAGATTAGCACGCTTACACACACACACACACACACACACACACACACACACACACAGAGAGAGAGAGAGAGAGAGAGAGAGAGAGAGAGAGAGAGAGAGAGAGAGAGAGAGAGAGAGAGAGAGAGAGAGAGAGAGAGAGAGAGAGAGAGAGAGAGAGAGAGAGAGAGAGAGAGAGAGAGAGAGAGAGGGCCAACCCCTGTATTACTGCATTCACTCATGGGGAGAAGAGGCTGATCCGAACTGACAGACACACTACATCCCAACGGAGACGACCTGCTGGATTCAAACACACACACACACACCCATACACACACACCCATACACACACATCCATACACAAACACACACACACACATACACGCACACATTAACACGCAAATACACATGCACATACTCACAAACTTGCTAATACACAAACAATTGTATACACACGCACATTGCACACAAACACACTCACACAGACACACACACACACGCCAGTCTCCCAAGTGGAGTCCTTGCGCTAGAGCAGACATATGGAGAGAATCATGTGTTAACAGGGCGCACTGATTAACACATCTGGAAGGTGGGGGAGAGAGGGAGGGAAACAGGGGGAGAGAGAGGGGAAAAGGGAGAGGGAGCAGCATGGAGGGGAGAGTAAAGAAGATTAGAGTGGGTAGAGTGGGAGGGAGGAAGAGAGAAAGTGAAGGGGGCAAGAGGAGAACTCTCTGACAGGAAGGGGAGGAAAGAGAGAAGGTGAGAGGGAGGGAAGACTGGGGGGATGGGAAGGAGGAGGAGAAAAACATACACCCACCGTCCCAGGACTGTCTGGCAAAATACTCACAGCCTCATTTAGACTGGTGGAAAATAAAGGGGAAAACCATGTTCTTACCGTCAATACTTTGAGAAAAAAGTGAGAGGGAGAGAGATAGATGGAGAAAGAGAATGGTAATTCTGGACAGTGAGAGGGAGAGAGAGAGAGAGAGAGAGAGGTGGGAGGGAGGGGGAAGCAGAGAGATGTAATGGGGTAGATAGAGAGAGTCCCCGTCTCCTCTCCCTCAGGCCCTCCTGTGTGTTGTGTGTGTTCATGTCAGAGGCAGTGGGCTGTGCCATGGCACCATGTTACCATATGCTCTCCACAATCCTCTGAGATACACACACAGAGCAGCCACACACACAGACATACAGAAACACATGCACACACACACATAAACACACACACAGACAGAAACACACACACACCCATGCACGTAAACACGCATACATGCACAAGTCTAGAGACATTCCAGACACAAAGAAAAAGTATAATTAAAGACAAATTAGATTATATAAGCAAACATTTAAAGAAGCTAAAAAGATATGGACAAGTTCATCTCTATCCAAACCAAGGGGACGAAGCAAATGTATTGTTGGCAGCTTGTGGTTCTGGAGAGAGAAACATACAGACAGAGAGGCAGAGGAGAACAGACAGACAGAGAGAGAGACAAAGAGACAAAAACAGATAGACAGAGAAACAGATAGAAGCAGAGAGACAGGGAGAGAGAGAGAGAGAGAGAGAGAGACAGAGACAAAGAGACAAAAACAGAGAGAGAGAAACAAAGAAATAGATAATTTATGTAGCTCAGATTGTAGAGCATGGTGCTTGCAACGCCAGGGTCGTGGGTTTGATTCCCATGGGGGACCAGTACAAAAAGAAGTATGAACATATAGACACTAACTTGCTCTGGATAAGAGTGTCTGCTAAAATGATGTAAAGAAACAGAAAGAGACACAAATGTTTCTCAGAACAACAGAGAGTTTTCTCCATGTATTTCCTGTAATTCACCACTATGCCATCATATCATGGGAAAGTAATGCCAATCTTGAGTCAACAGTTTTATTCAAACCCTGTCCCCATTGGAGACACACCTGACAGATAGACTGCCTCAACTCAATATGTCAGAAACATTATTGCAACATCTTCGTCAAACATTGTAACAGCGCAAATGCAACAGTTGGACCAAGAATCCTATTGTCAGTTATTGTTTAACATGTAGACAGTGGCAAATGCTGTAGGTCATAATACAGAGACTGCTATGTGCTGTGTCAGGGACTGAGCTAAAGATACTGATCATTATCAGTATCCATGTTTGTTTTTCCATGGTTTATGACAGGAGTCAGCAACAGCCAAAACTGGCTTGCAAGTAATTTTTTTGTGCCCCCATCCCTACCCTAATTACAGTAAACTAACGGACAACAATATTCTACTGCCACTTACAGTTATTTTTGCTCACAGCTACGGTACCTGAAGTTAAATAATTATACATATATTCCTTCAGCTCAACATCAGCAAAACATAGGAGATGGTGGTGGACTTCAGGAGAACCAAGGCCCTCTGTACAAAAAGGGCCAGAGCCGACTCTACTTTCTGAGGAGGCTCAGGTCCTTCAACATGTGCAGTAAACTACTGCATACCTTCTACCAGTCTGTGCCAGTGCCATCGTTTTTGCAGTGGTGTGCTGTGGAGCCAACATAAAAGCCGGTGATGCTTCTCGGGTAAATAAGCTGATCAGGAAGGCTAGCTCTGTTCTGGAGATTAACCTTGAGGAGGTGGCGGAGAGACGGATCCTGGCCAAACTGCTGGCCATCATGGACAACGTCACCCACCCTCTGCATGCCATGGTTATGACGCAGAAGAGCACCTTCAGTCACAGACTGATCCCACCACGGTGTGCCAGAGAGCGCAACGTGCCGGCGGCTAATAGACTATTTAATGCCTCACCGGGGTGCCGTGCCGTCGGCAACATAGACCTGGAACTGTTGGGGTGTTAGGACCTAGTTGAACAATTATGCATCCATCCGTGAGTAACTCTGGTCTGTAATCACTCATTCACTCAGGACTTATTTATTCATTCAGGTCTGTATATACATATTGATGTACAGTTGTTATATCATATCACGTGCAACACTTTAAGTAATTCTTGGACTGAACTTACGTAGTCATTCACTCAAGAATGATTATTAGTATCCTGTCAGTCTTTTTTCATTGATTTTTAGTATATCGAATGTGCAATACGTGCATTTATCTGTATTTAAACTCTACACTAAGGACTGTATTTTAAGGAAATTACTATTATTACCCTAAATTATATTATACACACATTTAGCTATTTAAGTATCTCTTCCTGTCATTTACCTGTACAGTTAATTTAACCATGCAAAATATTAACTTACCTGTTCATTTATCCAGACTGTATATTAAGTCAACTATTATTACCCTCACTTATATCATACAAACATTTAGCTATTTAAGTATCTCTCGGCCATCGACCTGTATAGTATAGTTAACCATGCAAATACTCCTTATTTATCTACAGTGGGGAGAACAAGTATTTGATACACTGCCGATTTTTCATGGTTTCCCACTTACAAAGCATGTAGAAGTCTGTAATTTTTATCATAGGTACTCTTCAACTGTGAGCGACGGAATCTAAAACAAAAATCCAGAAAATCATATTGTATGATTTTTAAGTAATTAATTTGCATTTTATTGCATGACATAAGTATTTGATACATCAGAAAAGCAGAACTTAATATTTGGTACAGAAACCTTTGTTTGCAATTACAGAGATCATACGTCTCCTGTAGTTCTTGACCAGGTTTGCACACACTGCAGCAGGGATTTTGGCCCACTCCTCCATCCAGATCCTTCAGGTTTCGGGGCTGTCGCTGGGCAATACGGACTTTAAGCTCCCTCCAAAGATTTTCTATTGGGTTCAGGTCTGGAGACTGGCTAGGCCACTCCAGGACCTTGAGATGCTTCTTACGGAGCCACTCCTTAGTTGCCCTGGCTGTGTGTTTAGGGTCGTTGTCATGCTGGAAGACCCAGCCACGACCCATCTTCAATGCTCTTACTGAGGGAAGGAGGTTGTTGGCCAAGATCTCGCGATACATGGCCCCATCCATCCTCCCCTCAATACGGTGCAGTCGTCCTGTCCCCTTTGCAGAAAAGCATCCCCAAAGAATGATGTTTCCACCTCCATGCTTCACGGTTGGGATGGTGTTCTTGGGGTTGTACTCATCCTTCTTCTTCCTCCAAACACGGCGAGTGGAGTTTAGACCAAAAAGCTCTATTTTTGTCTCATCAGACCACATGACCTTCTCCCATTCCTCCTCTGGATCATCCAGATGGTCATTGGCAAACTTCAGACGGGCCTGGACATGCGCTGGCTTGAGCAGGGAGACCTTGCGTGCGCTGCAGGATTTTAATCCATGATGGCGTAGTGTGTTACCAATGGTTGTCTTTGAGACTGTGGTCCCAGCTCTCTTCAGGTCATTAACCAGGTCCTGCCGTGTAGTTCTGGGCTGATCCCTCACCTTCCTCATGATCATTGATGCCCCACGAGGTGAGATCTTGCATGGTGCCCCAGACCGAGGGAGATTGACCGTCATCTTGAACTTCTTCCATTTTCTAATAATTGCGCCAACAGTTGTTGCCTTCTCACCAAGCTGCTTGCCTATTGTCCTGTAGCCCATCCCAGCCTTGTGCAGGTCTACAATTTTATCCCTGATGTCCTTACACAGCTCTCTGGTCTTGGCCATTGTGGAGAGGTTGGAGTCTGTTTGATTGAGTGTGTGGACAGGTGTCTTTTATACAGGTAACGAGTTCAAACAGGTGCAGTTAATACAGGTAATGAGTGGAGAACAGGAGGGCTTCTTAACAAAATACCAACAGGTCTGTGAGAGCCGGAATTCTTACTGGTTGGTAGGTGATCAAATACTTTTGTCATGCAATAAAATGCAAATTAATTATTTAAAAATCATACAATGTGATTTTCTGGATTTTTGTTTTAGATTCCGTCTCTCACAGTTGAAGTGTACCTATGATAAAAATTACAGACCTCTACATGCTTTGTAAGTAGGAAAACCTGCAAAATCAGCAGTGTATCAAATACTTGTTCTCCCCACTGTATGTATCATGTATCGTGTATATGTATTTTGTGTATTTTCGTTCTGGCATTTTGCACCTGCCCTGTGTTTTTTCGTAGCTGCTTGACGAAGAAATTTCCCCTCGGGGATCAATGAAGTATCTATCTATCTATCTATCTATCTATCTATCTATCTATCTATCTATCTATCTATCTATCTATCTATCTATCTATCTATCTATCTATCTATCTATCTATCTATCTATCTATCTATCTATCTATCTATCTATCTATCTATCTCTTCTTTCTTCAAGTGCTACTGTAGATTTCTTCAAGTGCTACTCAACTCCAATGTCCACAGATTAACCCATCTTTCCCAAAAACCGAGCCACCGATGGACAGTACCAGAACATATGTTCTATTTATTCTGTCTGCACAAGGCTGACTCTTCAATGCCCCATATATTGAGCATTCTTTTCACTAGTATTTTACTTAATAGCTTAAATTTAAACAAACGTTTTGATGTGTCAATTGTTGTTTTATACACTGAGTATACCAAACATTAGGAACACATTACTACTGAGTTGAGCCTCTAAGGTGCAGGGTTGAGTAACCGGGTGGTAGCCGCCTAGTGATGGCTTTTTAACAGTCTGATGGCTTTGAGATTGAAGCTGTTTTTCAGACTCTCGGTCCTAGCTTTGATGCGCCTGTACTGGCTTACTACTGTTGTGTCGTCTACAAACTTGATGATTGACTTGGAGGCGTGCATGGCCATGCAGTCACGTGTGAACAGTGATTACAGGAGGGGGCCCTTGTGGGGTCCCAGTGTTGAGGATCAGCGTAGTGGAGGTGTTGTTTCCTACCTTCACCCCCTGGAGGCGGAACGTCAGGAAGTCCAGGGCCTCGAGCTTAATGATGAGCTTGGAGAGTACTATCGTGTTGAAGGCTGAGCTATAGTCAATGAACAGCATTCTTACATAGGTATTCCTCTTGTTCAGATGGGATAGGGCAGTGTGCAGTGTGATGGCGATTGCATCGTCTGTTGATCTATTGGGGCGGTATGCAAATTGAAGTGGGTTTAGGGTGTCAGGTAAGGTGGAGGTGATATGATCCTTAACTAGCCTCTCAAAGCATTTCATGACAACAGAAGTGAGTGCTACGGGGCGATAGTAATTTAGTTCAGTTACCTTTGCTTTCTTGGGTACAAGAACAATGGTGGACATCTTGAAGCAAGTGGGTACAGCAGACTGGGACAGGGAGAGAGCAGGGTGCAGGGTGGGTGGCAAGCAGGGTGCGTCGGTGGCACTGTGTTATTCTTAGAGCGGGCAAAGAAGGTGTTTAGCTTGTAAGGGAGCAATATGTCGGTGTCTGCGTAGTGGCTGGTTTTCCCTTTGTTATCTGTGATTATCTGTAGACCCTGCCACGTACGTCTCGTAAATGTAAAAAATAGGATACTTTTAACAGGGATTCATTGTCAATCAACCACAAATGTAAGGTTTTAATCTTCAAAAAGGCAAAGAGCATACAGTGCCTTCAGAAAGTATTCATACCCTTCAACTTATTCAACATTTTATTGTGTTACATCCTGAATTCAAAATGGATTAAATATATATGTTTTTTTCCTATCTACACATAATACCCTATAATGACAAAGTGAAAACATGTTTATAGAAATTTTTGCAAATGTATTGAAAATGAAATACATAAATATCTCATTGAAATAAGTATTCACACCCCTGAGTCAATACTTTGTATAAGCACCTTTGGTAGTGAATACAGCTGTGAGTCTTTCTGGTTAAGTCTCTAAGAGCTTTCCACACCTGGATTGTGCAACATTTGCCCATTATTCTTTTCAAGAGTCTTCAAGCTCTGTCAA
Organism: Thymallus thymallus; assembly: GCA_023634145.1. Classification (NCBI taxonomy): domain Eukaryota; kingdom Metazoa; phylum Chordata; class Actinopteri; order Salmoniformes; family Salmonidae; genus Thymallus; species Thymallus thymallus. The sequence goes on from CM042399.1 coordinate 30,303,938, forward strand.
ATTGTTTGTTGATCATTGCTAGACAACCATTTTCAGATCTTGCCATAGATTTACAAGTATCTTTAAGTCAAAACTGTAACTCCGCCACGCAGGAACATTCACTGTCTTCTTGGTAAGCAACTCCAGTGTATATTTGGCCTTGTGTTTTAGGTTATTGTCCTCCTGAAAGCTGAATTCATCTCCCAGTGTCTGGTGGAAAGCAGACTGAACCAGGTTTTCATCTAGGACTTTGCCTGTGCTTAGATTCATTGTCTTTCTTTTTTTTTATCCTGAAAACAGTCCTTAACAATTACAAGCATACCCATAACATGATGCAGCCACCACAATACTTGAAAATATAGAGAGTGGTACTCAGTAATGTGTTGTATTGTATTTGCCCCAAACATAACACTTTGTATTTAGGACATTTTTTATGCCTGGTTTCAAACAGAATTATTTTTTTCACTCCACAATGTTTTTGATCCATCCTCAGTTTTCACCTATCACAGCCATTAAACTCTGTTTCTTTTTTGAATGCACCACTGGCCTCAAGGAGAAGTCCCTGAGACGTTTCCTTCCTCTCTGGCAACTGAGTTAGGAAGGAAGCCTGTATCTTTGTAGTGACTGGGTGTACTGATACACCATCCAAAGTGTAATTAATAACTTCGACATGCTCAAAGGGATATTCAATGTCTGCTTATTTTTTTCCACCCATCTACCAATACTAATAGGTGCCCTTCTCTCCTTGGTCTTTGTGAAATTAACTGCTCAACTGATGGGCCTTACAGATAATTGTATGTGTGGGGTATCGAGATGAGGTAGTCATTCAAAATTCATGTTAAAGACTATTATTGCACACAGAGTGAATCCGTGGAACTTATTAAGTGACTGTTATGCCAATTTTTACTCCTGAACTGATTTAGGCTTGTCATAACAAAGGGGCTAAATACTTATTGACTCAAGCCATTTCATCTTTTCATTTTGTATTAATTTAAAAAAAAATTAATAAACATAATTCCATTTTGACATTATGGGGTATTGTATGTAGGCCAGTGACAAAAACAATCACTATTTAATCCATATTAAATTCCAGATGTAACACAACAAAATGTTGGAAAAGTCAAGGGGTGTGAGTAGCTTCTGAAGGTACTGTAGGATGGGCTTAGTAGCTTGCTAGAAAACCAATTTGGATTTAGATACAATTTCCGTACAATGGAGGCTTTAAAAGAGAGATTTAATACCTTAATATTTAATTGTTTAAACAATGGCGGACTGAAGATAGACGAGCAGGATGCCTTAAGATAAAAACATAATATTTTACAATATCTGTAAATCTGACTAAATATTAGCACTTCACTCCACATACTCGTATACTCGTGGGCAATAACCTTCAATCTGGATAACAACACAAAACAAATTATGAGGATATAGAAATGTATCGACCAATTCCCAAAAGAAAAACAAGAATCCTTGACTTACACAGACGATTTATGCTTTTTACCACCTGGAACGGTAAGTGTAGAAACCGACTTGCTAAAGTTGAGAAATTATAAATTGGGTATACTTTCAATAGTCAGTAAAGTTATAAAGGACTTGAAGGTAAGCCTCGAGATGAGTGATGAAAAAGCTGCGACAATGGAGAAAGAAACAAACAAGCTAAAAGGTACAGTCAATACTATTGAAACGGACGTTAAAGAAAATGTTTCTTAGAGAAGTCTTACTTGAAATACAGGCTAGATCTATGCGAGAAAATCTGGTACTTACCGATATTAAAGAGAATGAGGGTGGAGATCCAGAGAGTATGAAATAATACATCTTCAAATATAAGGAACTGGAACACAAAAGTACTCAAAAATTAGGTAGGAATCAACATGGTAGAGATAAAAACACAGCGAACGAAGACATAGAAGGCACTGTATGTGGGTATGTGCGGATGTACAGTTGAAGTCGGAAGTTTACATACACTTAGGTTGAAGTCATTAAAACTCCTTTTTCAACCGCTACACAGACTTCCTGTTAACAAACTATAGTTTTGGCAAGATTATTTCACTTATAATTCATTATATCACAATTCCAGTGGGTCAGAAGTTAACATACACTAAGTTGACTGGCCTTTAAACAGCTTGGAAAATTCCAGAAAATTATGTAATGGCTATAAAAGCTTCTGATAGGCTAATTGACATAATTTGAGTCAATTGGAGGTGTGGATGTATTTCAAGGCCTACCTTCAAACTCAATGCCTCTATGCTCGACATCATGGGAAAATCAAAAGAAATCAGCCAAGACCTCAGAAAAAAAATTGTAGACATCCACAAGTCTGGTTCATCCTTGGGAGCAATTTCCAAACGCCTGAAGGTACCACATTCATCTGTACAAACAATAGTACCCAAGTATAAACACCATGGGACCACGCAGCCGTCATACCGCTCAGGAAGGAGACGCGTTCTGTCTCCTAGAGATGAATGTACTTTGGTGCGAAAAGTGCAAATCAATCCCAGAACAACAGCAAAGGACCTTAAGAAGATGCTGGAGGAAACAGGTACAAAAGTATCTATTTCCACAGTAAAACGAGTGTTATATCGACATAACCTGAAAGGCCGCTCAGCAAGGAAGAAGCCACTGCTCCAAAACTGCCATAAAAAAGCCAGACTACGGTTTGCAACTGCACATGGGGACAAAGATTGTACTTTTTGGAGAAATGTCTTCTGGTCTGATGAAACAAAAATATAACTGTTTGGCAATAATGACCATTGTTATGTTTGGAGGAAAAAGGGGGAGGCCTGCTAGCCGAAGAACACCATCCCAACCGTGAAGCACGGGGGTGGCAGCATAATTTTGTGTCGGTGCTTTGCTGCAGGAGGGACTGGTGCACTTCACAAAATAGATGGCATCATGAGGAAGGAAAATTATGTGGATACATTGAAGCAACATCTCAAGACATCAGTCAGGAAGTTAAAGTTTGGTCGCAAATGGGTCTTCCAAATGGACAATGGCCCCAAGCATACTTCCAAAGTTGTGTCTAAATGGCTTAAGGACAACAAACCCAAGGTATTGGAGTGGCCATCACAAAGCCCTGACCTCAATCCTATAGAAAATGTGTGGGCAGAACTGAAAAAAGCATGTGCGAGCAAGGAGGCCTACAAACCTGACTCAGTTACACCAGTTCTGTCGGGAGGAATGGGCCAAAATTCACCCAACTTATAGTGGGAAGTTTGTGGAAGGCTACCCGAAATGTTTGACCCAAGTTAAACAATTTAAAGGCAATGCTACCAAATACTAATTGAGTGTATCTAAACTTCTGACCCACTGGGGACGTAATGAAAAAAATAAAAGCTGAAATAAATAATTCTCTCTACTATTATTCTGACATTTAACATTCTTAAATTAAAGTGGTGATCCTAACTGACTTACGACAGGGAATTCTTACTAGGATTAAATGTCAGGAATTGTAAAAAACTGAGTTTAAATGTATTTGGCTAAGGTGTATGTAAACTTCCGACTTCAACTGTATATGTGGGGGCAGTGTGGTTGTAATGGAAGATGGAGTGTTTTTTTGATTGGAAATGTGTGGTGAGTTAAGTAAAAAAAGAAAATGGTTGCAAATGCCAGAGCCCATGTATGTCTGCGAGCAGGAGTTGTGACAGAGAGTTTTCAGTTTTATGCAGATATGGGATATACATTTTAAAATAAATTATTATGATGGAATGGTCCCCAACCCTATACCCTAGACACCCACCTGTGCGACCCATACACTAAGGAGAAGTCTTTATCTGTTTTATATGCCTACTGTAAGTAGCTTATACGCAGCCATACAGAAAGATAAACGTGGTCAGAGTCTGAGCCTGCCTGACAGGGTTGGTCCTACAAAGCCAAAGCCCCTGGGTGGGTGAGCATAATAATATACAAGGAATTTCTCAAAGCTGCTAATGAGAACCTTGACGACCTTGTACGTAGCCGGTGGGAATTCTGGTGGAGACCCCCACCCAAGTAGTGTCAGTGCTGGCAACACTAGCTGCAGTAACCCATGGGGAGTGGGTCACACTCCGACAATCAGAGAGGGAGCAAATTAGATGACCTTCACCCATGTTATGAGAGATTCTCCAAAATTGAATAAATCCAGGCACTTATAAACAGATTCTAGACATACTGTATCTGTAGCCTTTTGCTTCTCTATGTATCCATGGTCAGAGTCTGAGAGGTCTATTATTTCTGTTTCTGTGTGGTGTTTTGTGTTGGATCCCTAATTAGAGGCAGCTGCACTGCATTGTCTCTAATTAGGGATCCTACATATGTTTGTATGTCGCACACCTTTGTGTGGGTCATTATATCTTCATTTGTCAACGCAAAGTAAGTGTGTTTCGGTTTTCTGGTATCGTGTTTATTTTGTATAGTTCATTGTTTTGATATTATCTAAAAGAAATAAAGAACATGTCGAACTATAACGAATGGGCTGCGAATTGGTCTCTCCACATATGTGAGTGTGACAGTATCAAATGCTTTCTAAAAATGTGCTATAAAGATAATACCTGATTTCCTGCATTCTCATACCTTTCCTATATTTGTAGTAGTTGTCTAATGTTTTAAGAATCCTCTCTGATTGTGATGAATAATGTCTAGTAGGAACCTTTTTATTCTAGGAGCAATACATTTAGCCAATATTTTTGCATCACAACATTTTTTTGTTTTTGGTAAAAAAGGACTAAAATCAAGAATTCAGCGAAATACACAAGTTTGGTATTACTTAGAAATGTCCTTGTTTTTGAAAGAAAAGCATTTTTTTGTCCATTAAAATAACATCAAATTGATCAGAAATACAGTGTAGACATTGTTAATGTTGTAAATTACTATTGTAGCTGGAAACTGCAGATTTTTATAATGGAATATCTAATAGGCGTACAGAGGCCCATTATCAGCAACTATCACTCCTGTGTTCCAACGGCACGTTGTGTTACCTAATCCAAGTTTACCATTTTAAAAGGCAAATTGATCATTAGAAAACCCTTCTGCAATTATGTTAGCACAGCTGAAAACTGTTGTGCTGATTAAAGAAGCAGTAAAACTGGCCTTCTTTAGACTATTTGAGTATCTGGAACATCAGCATTTGTGGGTTCGATTACAGGCTCAAAATGTCCAGAAACAAATAACTTTCTTCTGAAACTGTGATATTGCGAGGGGTGAAAGTGAGTGATGAGGCTAAGAATGAACGAGAAAGAGGAAATAGACGTATATAAGATTTAATAAACATGAAAGACAGCAATACACAAAGAAAGACTAATAACCCGCAAGGGTTGAACAGAAAAACATGGAGTTAAATAGTGACCCTGATGACCGATGAGGAACAGGTGTGGGTCATCAGGGTGTTGCTACCATCTTCCTCCAACCGCCGGTTAGAACGCCGGCGAGGATGATCGCTGGAGAGGAGGAGGGACCGGTGCTCTGCGCGGGGCATTCGTTACAGAAACTCGTCAGTCTATTCTTGTTCTGAGAAATGAAGGCTATTCCATGTTAGAAATTGCCAAGAAACTCCCTTCACATAACAGTGCAAACTGGCTCTAACCAGAATAGAAAGAGGAGTGGGAGGCCCCGGTGCACAACTGAGCAAGAGGACACATACGTCTAGTTTGAGAAACAGACGCCTCACAAGTCCACAACTGGCAGATTCATTAAATAGTACCCGCAAAACACCAGTCACTGTTGACGTTGAGACTGAAGCTAAGCCACGTACCAAGGGTCCCTGACCTCTAGGGGACCGCTATTGATTTAGTTAGCAACATGGCATAAGTAAGTCATGGCAAAATGTGTAGAATCCCAAGAAATTAGCTTTAAAACTACTAAATATTCTCTCTGCCCCATGTAAAAATGTGTAGAATTGCAGGAAATCTGCTTTAAAACTGCTAAACGGTCTCTATGCCACCAAGAGGGGAGCCACTAAAATATTTTGCCCTGAAGTTGGGGGGCACACCGAACAAATCTCGCTTTGGGCCCCCAAAAAGCTAGACAGCTCTCCACACACAAACACGCACAGACAGGTTTACTAAAGATTTAATTCATTCAGTCTTTGTTATTCCCAACCCATGGAGAACAACATGTGGTGCTGCCATTATCTTCACTAACTCTAAATCCAGCATTGAGACTATCTAAGTGGAAAACACTTACTCACGTGTGTGTTTGCATTTGTGTAATTGTGCCTTCGTGTGTGTGTGTGTGTGTGTGTGTGTGTAGACAGAACTGGAGCTTATTAGAGTATAATAATATAGAAGTAGTAGTAAGCCTATATTTTATTCAAAGATTCCAATATAATTTATGCCATTTGAAATAAAATAAAATGTATTTATAAATCCCTTTTTACATCAGCAGATGTCACAAAGTGCTTATACAGAAACACAGCCTAAAAATAAAAAAAACAGCTTGCAATGCAGATGTAGATGCACGGTGGCTAGGAAGAACTTCCTGGAAAGGCAGGAACCTAGGAAGAAACCTAGACAGGAACCATACTCTGAGGGGTGACCACCTGGCACAGCCAGAAGAGGACTGGAGATTATAAGAGTACATGGCTATTAAGGCCAGATTGTTGTTTGGCCACTGGTGACCCCTAACACACTTCAACTCCCTAACGTGCCTGACCTTCATGCAGAGGGAGTATAAAGCCTTGCTCCCCACCTCCGCAAAGTTACTAAAATACAATATGTCCTCCAGCCCCCCCTGCCAGTCCCCAGTCTCTGCCGTCACTTGCAGTGGTGGAAACGGTGGTGGCCCCTCCCCTCGTGCCCACCCGAAGACTTCCTTCACCGGTTCTGGCAGCACATCCTGGACCTCACCCATGAACCTCTCCAGCAGCCGGTGTGATGTAATTCCAGACTGCTGCGCGAACTCTTGAGGGGTCTTCCACCTTACAGGCTGCCATAAATCCGCCAGTGTCCTGATGCCCGCTGCCATCAGCCGTCCATGCAGGGTTGCAGAATGGACAAAAACTAAAGGGATCAGCGGATTTTGGAAAATGGGTTCATCCCACACCCAAGGTCCAGGTGTCACTCCCTCCTCACGTGTGATCTTCAGCAACCTCCAGGCCGTCAAAACTGCAGCATAGAAGTCCGAAAAGTCTTTCCGCTGCCCCCATCTCCCCCAGAAGGTGAGAAAGCTAGAGCAGCATTGTGTAAGAGCTTTACATTAAATTTCCAATAAGAATCCAGTCGGGGCCCTGGTGTAACAGAGAGCTGAGCCATGGTAATATGATGGTCAAAAAACCTAACTGGGAGTATCGAGGCCAACACCAGCCTATTGCTCTGGTGCCTGAACATATAAATACGATCCAGGCGAGAGGCACAAACCCTCCCCCCAACTACCTTCACCCAGGCGTATTGTCTGGTGGTGGGATACTGAGCTCCTCGCCATTCCGGTCGTTGGTCAAATCAATTGTGCAGTTCCAATCCCCCCATAAAACTAGCACTTCAGCCTGAAGTATCAGTGCCAGCCCTTTACGTAAGCACCCAAAAAAGACACCCCGCTCCCGCCCTGTACTAGGTGCATACACATTTATAAAAACAAACAGCACATTGTCAATCTCAGCCTTAACAACCAATGGTAACGCCCAGACCAAGGGATAAAAACACTGCCACCACTGCACTAGTGTTCGTACCATGGCTCAGCACTTGTGCCCCCTTCCACCAGAGCTCCCAATCCACCTCATTTACCATATCCGAATGGGTCTCCTGAAAAAACAGCACATCTATATGTTTCTGTTTGACATACTCCCCCAACTGACCCCTCTTCCCCCCCGTCTCTGGTGTCATTTCTATTAAGAGAGCCTTTCCCGCAGAGCCTCCATGAGAAGTGAAAGGAAAAAGAACAAGAACCAACCCCGGTAGTGAGAACCCAAAAAAATAGCATGTTGGAAGAAACCCAGCCATTTAAGCTGTATCAGAAGGCAAGCCCTTTCACACTGCTGTGACCCATTTCTTCAACCTGAAACGTTTCTTTGGCAAGAGAGTCAGGAAAATGGGACTCCAGAACCACCTTGTCTGGCAAAAGTCAGTTGTGTCTTGATATTCTTTTTTGAGAGCAGAGGCTTCTTCCTTCCTGACCTCCCATGTAGGCCAGGTTTGTGCAGTCTCTTTCTGACAGTGTACCCATGCAATTCGACATTGATTGTGGCAAGAGAAGCCTGTAGATCCCTTGATGTTCCCCGGGAGTTCTTAGAGACATCTATGAGCATCATTCGTCAGCTCTTGGGCTGACTTTGGTGGGACGACCTGTCCTAGGTAGTTTGCCAGTGGTCTGGAATTTTCGTTGGACAGTGGAATGATGTACTTCGAATTGCTTGTAAATGTGGAATGTACTTCAAATTGCTTGGAAATGGATTTGTAACCCCTCCCAGACTCATGGGCATCAATAATCTTTCTTCTGAGGGCCTCGGGAAGGTCTTTTGATCTTTGAATGATGTGTTACCACACACCCATATGGTTAAGATAAAACCAGACCAATTTTCTTATCTTTATGGAAGGCTGGACCCGCCTAAGTTTCTCTCTGTTTTCTTTTGCACTTGTTTTGGTACACCTAATTCTAATTTTAGCCATTTTATGTGATGTTAAAGGTAGGGGTGTACTAACTGTTTCCCCATAAGGAAAACGCATTTTTGTTTATTTTAATTGCATAACATTTTAAAAGTTTATTTTTTTGTTGTGTCATTTGTTAAATTGGGTAACCTTTATCTGTCAATAGCGTTGAAGTGAAGATTACATATCCATCTGACCAAATATGTTTAAAAAAAAATACAACTTTCCAGTTGGTGTACTTTTTCACATGACTGTAAAAGGAAGCGATTCCCAAACCTTCCATAACAAAGCCATCACCCACAGAGAGATGAACCTGGAGATGAGTCCCCTAAGCAAGATGGTCCTGGGGCTCTGTTCACAAACACAAACAGACCCCACAGAGCCCAAGGATAGCAACACAATTAGACCCAACCAAATCATGAGAAAACAGAATTACTTGACACATTGGAAAGAATTAACAAAAAAACTGAGCAAACTAGAATGCTATTTGGCCCTAAACAGAGAGTATACAGTGGCAGAATACCTGACCACTGTGACTGACTATGTACAGACTCAGAGAGCATAGCCTTGCTATTGAGAAAGGCCGCTGTAGAAAGACCTGGCTCTCAAGAGAATACAGGCTATGTGCATACTGCCCACAAAATGAGGTGGAAACTGAGCTGCACTTCCTAACCTGCTGCCAAATGTATGACCATATTAGAGAACATGTTTCACAGATCCACAAATAAACTCCCATATCTAGTGGGTGAAATACCACAGTGTGCCATCACAGCAGCAATATTTGTGACCTGTCGCCACAAGAAAAGGGCAACCAGTGAAGAACAAACACCATAATAAATACAACCCATATTTATGTTTATTTATTTTCCCTTTTATACTTTAACCATTTGCATATTGTTACACTGTGTATATATACATAATATGACATTTTAAATGTCTTTACTCTTTTGGAACTTCCTTGAGTGTATTGTTTAATGTAAATCTTTATTGTTTATTTCACTTGTTTATTATCCACACTTGCTTTTTGGCAATGTTAACATATGTTTCCCATGGAGAGAGAGAGAGAGGGAGAGAGAGACTTCACACAGGACAGATAAGACAAGACACTAGCCCCCCCGGAGGCCCTCACTCTCTATGTCCCTCCATCCCTTCCTCTCTCCCAGGCTAGTCAATATCCCTGAATTATTTAACTCCTCCCCAGTTAATTAGATATTTAATTGACTATCTGTAGACACACACACATACACACACACACACTCATAAATTCATGCAAATGAAGGCCCACTTGACCCCTAGGTAGATTAAGCGGCATAGTCCTCAGGGTTAGAGTTCAACAAGAGGCTGCCAGGGTCAAGCCTGCAGCTTGCTCACTAATCACTACACTGGCACTGGACGTGTATCAGTGGACACTGGAAGGATTATTCAATCAGACCTGGGTTTTAATACTATTTAGGGTTATTTCAAATACTTTCATAGACATTATTTATTTTTTTTACAAATACTAATTGGATATAGGAATGTATTCGGAAATACACTTGGAAAGTATTGGCATGTATTTTGGAATGTTTTTCAAGTACAAATATTTAAATAGACATGTATTTGAACCCAGGTCTATTGACAATACAAGCAAGGAAGAAAAGGAAGTGACAATGGTTCAAGATCTAGTGTAACGTCCACAACCTGCCCCCCAAAAACAAGATCTAGTGTAATGTCCACATCCTGTCCCCCAAAAACAAGACCTAGTGTAACGTCCACATCCTGCCCCCCAAAAACAAGATCTACAGTAACTTCCACATCCTGCCCCCCAAAAACAAGATCTACAGTAACTTCCACATCCTGCCCCCCAAAAACAAGATCTAGTGTAACGTCCACATCCTGCTCCCCAAAAACAAGATCTAGTGTAACGTCCACATCCTGCCCCCCAAAAACAAGATCTACAGTAACTTCCACATCCTGCCCCCCAAAAACAAGATCTACAGTAACTTCCACATCCTGCCCCCCAAAAACAAGATCTAGTGTAACGTCCACATCCTGCCCCCCAAAAACAAGATCTAGTGTAACGTCCACATCCTGCCCCCCAAAAACAAGATCTACAGTAACTTCCACATCCTGCCCCCCAAAAACAAGATCTACAGTAACTTCCACATCCTGCTCCCCAATAACAGAGATGCCATCACAGGTGTCTGGGAATAGAGCTATGATAATGGGAGGGATCAGGAATACTATGCACATAATGGGGTTTGACAAAGTGAAAATTAACCCAACTTTCACAAACACATACTCCTTTCCTGCTGATAGCTGGTGTTGTTGATGCCTTAGTGATTAGGCTTTGTGTCTGAGAATATTCCCACCTCTCTCTCTCTTTCTCTCAAACACATAAACACGCTCACACATGCATGCACACACGTGCGCGCACACACACACACACACACACACACACACACACACACACACACACACACACACACACACACACACACACACACACACACACACACACACACACACACTACCCCACTTCTGTCTCCACACCAGCCTTCTCTCTCTTTCTCACCCAGACACTTACGTTGTGGTGTCTCCCCTCCTCTCCCCTCCTCTCTCCTTCACTCCCCCTCTCTAGGTGTTTGTGTCCTCGGCATAAACATCCCTCCATCCCTCCTCCCTCTCTCCTTTTCCATTCTTCTCCACTGACTCCTCTTGCTTCAATGGACTTTCATGACAACTCATTCCATAAGGGTCCGCTTTTTTCTTTCCCTCCCTCTTTCTCCTTCTCTCTCTACCCAGGTGAAATATTGATGGGTTTTTTATGAATAGCTATGAAAAATTCATTCAAATTCTGAAATGAAAAAGCGTAAACATTCCTGCATCTCCCTATGCCTCCCGCATTCATTATCCTTCACACCACCCTCCCTCCTTTTTCTTCTCCTCCCTCCTTCTCCCTCATCCCTCTGTCTACCTGGAAAAGTAATGCCACTCTGTCTCTTTTCCCGCCACTTGGCCTAATTGCATAATTTGACCTGTTTTCTCATCAATTAAAAGTCTGTCAGAGAGAGACAGATGGGGGATGGAGGGATGAGAGGGGTGTGGGGTGTCGATGGACAGATCAATGACAGAAGCGATCAATAAGTGAATAGCGCAGGATGGGAAAAGGAAATGAGAGAGGGATGAAAAGAGGAGAACAAATTGAACAGGCTTGTCTTGACAAACAGCTACAGCATCAACAAACTCTCTGTCTCTCTCACTCTCTTTCTCTCGCTCTCGGTCTGTCTGTCTGTCTGTCTCTTTTTCTCTCACTCTCTTTCTATCCCTCTCAATTCAATTCAAATGGCTTTATTGGCATGGTAAACATATGTTTACATTGCCAAAACAAATGGAATACACATTAAACTAAAGGGAAACATTAGTAAACCATACACTCACACAAGTTTTAAAAGAATAGAGACATTTCAAATGTTATATTATTGGCTATGTACAGTGTTGTAACAATGTGCAAGTAGTTGAAGTATGAAAGTGAAAAGAAATAAACAGATAAATATAGGTTGTATTTACATTGTTGTTTGTGCTCCACTACACCGGCTCAGATGTGGCAGGGCAAACTATCACAGATCACAAACAGAAACCCAGCCACGAGCTGCTCATTGATTACCAGATGAGCTAAATGCTCTCTATGCTCGCTTCGAGGCAAGCAACACTGAACCATGCGTGAGAGCACCAGCTGTTCCGGAAACTGTGTGATCACGCTTTCCGTAGCCAATGTGAGTAAGACCTTTAAACAGGTTAACATTCACAAGGCCGCAGGGCCAGACGCATTACTTGGACACATACTCAGAGGCCCAGTACATCACTGGGGCCGAGCTGCCTGCTATCAAGGACCTCTATACCAGGCAGTGTCAGAGGAAGGTAATTCAAATCTCTCTGCTACCGCAAGCGGTACCGATGCACCAAGTCTGGAACCAACAGGACCCTGAACAGCTTGGAAGAATTGGCTGAGCTGTTGAGCAGTGTGTAATTTTGTTTGATGATATGAAATATGCCGCCATCGGAGGATATAGCTTATGTATTTTGGCTACATCGGTATTTACGTTTGGTGAAAATTGTTTGTCAGTTTCGGTTAATAGCCTATGTCACTCTGGTTATTGGAGCTATCTGTTGTATGGTGAACTTGGGCTTAAGGTTTATTTGTGAGTAAATCTGGCTTTGATAATAGCCCGTGCCTACCCAGCCACCGACCTCGTTGCACGTCACTGCTGTAGATTTACTTCACATGTGTCTGAATGCATGTGATTTAGAGTGGTGAGAAATACATCTCCCAATACATAAAATGAGGATTTCAATCAATGTGTCGTAGTGATGCTGTAAATCAGTATGTGCCTCCCACATATTCATTCACATGCTCACACACGCACACAGGCGCACACAGGTGCACACCGACGCACACAGACACACACACAGACACACATGCTTGCAGAGACAGACACACATATATATGTAAAGTTGCACATTCACAAACACACTTTTACACAAACACACTTATACACACACACACACACTTATATACACACATATACATAGACAAAGACAGGACGTACAAATATAGAGACAGACAGAGAGAAAAATGTAAAGAGAGAGAGAGACAGAGACTGTAGTGTGGGTTCCTGAGTTATTCTGCAAAAATATAGAATTAAGGTTAGATAAATGAAGATACATTTTTACGCAAGGACCTATACAGGATACTAACCTCAACATCCAAACCTTCAATACAAATCAAAATTCCATACCTAAAACTTGATTTTGCACAAAACTACCTGAATGGACTATTACTACCAAGGACTATCAAAATAAACCTTCAGAAGAAACACAGCGGGACCTGGAAATACCATCCGACATGAAACTGAGTGAGTAATGTTCAATCTGAACCTACTTCTGTAGCCATGAAGTAAAATACAATAATCTCTAGGCAATTGTGTTATATAAAGCTTAATAAGTAAGGCTACTAAGCTACCAAGCTGCTAGGACATTACTGATCTGAACTGGCTGCAACATCAATTAGCACGGAAGTGTGAAGTGAGGTGGTATGAAAATCCTTGAGCCTAACAATGGCAGGAGAGTTCCCCCCCCCCACCCAAATGTTGAGGCCTTTGAAGCGCCCATCCCTGTGTAGAGGTCATTACAATAAAGTACCCCATGAATATTAAAAATAACACTGCACGGAATAAGTACCAAAAAAAGCTCCTCAAGGACAGTCCAGAGACACTATTTGCTGACTGCTACAATGAGGAGAACATAAGCAACTTAATTTCCCATACAGACCATCCCCTGGCATGACACAGTGCTATAAGAGCACACTACCCCTATGTCAAGAGAGAGGGTATTGGCCCAGGGTGGAAACTCAGAATACTAGACATTGAGGAAATTGAAACAACCTCTGTCAACGTCTACAAGTCTGTGACAGTAATGGTGCAGGGCATTCTCCTGCAGTTTCAGCAGGACTTTTACGAGATCAAAGATCGAGCACAGCAGGAAAAGCTCCCTCTGTGACGACTCCCTCATCCTGAGTGAATCTGATCACACCTCTTCAAACTGTCCTGCAGACGAGGATAGTCACCCACCCAGCACTGAACACACCTTGGTCCTACAACTGCACTGCTCCTCCATCATTGAGAGGGATGAATTCACAGAGCTGGAGAGAGACATGGTGGAGCTCAGAGAGCTAGTCCACACAATCCAGATATAGCAAAACCACAAAACAGACCAGCACAACAACACCCACCAAACAAGACCCAGAGGGCAGAAGGTGGAGATGGACGGCCGTCTGAGAGAGCTGGCTGCTCTACGGACCGAGGTGAGAGAGCTCAAAGAGGCACACATGGTACTGAAGGAAGAGGTGAGACAACTAAGGGGTGACAGAGAGCAAGACACTCCCCCAGAGAAGCCAGCAGAACAACCCACCTCAGACCCGGACCACAACATCAACACCACAATGGGTCAGACAACACAGAGCCCACCAACCCAACAGACCCCACAGCCTCCTAACAGCCCCCCTGTCAGCTCACCAACCCAACAGACCCCACTCCCTCCTAACAGCCCCCCTGTCAGCTCCCCTGATAGCCCTCTTGACAACGCCCAAACATCCACTGAAGACACACAAAAGCCAGAGATTGTGCTCCTCATTGAAGTGGAGAAACTTTTTCCCAAACACAAAGTAGCTCAACTCTGGTGCCCAAACACTAGGCATGCCCTGGAGCTGTTGTCAAAGGACAGACTAGGGTCCCCCAGACACATCATAATTCACACGGGTACAAATGACCTGAGGGCCCAGCAAGAAAGGGTGGCCACAGCACTCAAGGGAGTGATTGAAAAAGCTTCTTCCACTTTCCCCAACGCACAAGGGGTTATCTCCACCCTGCTACCACGAAAAGACATTCACCCTGCCACCATACAGAGGGTAAATGCAAGCATTTCGCGAGACTGTCCCTCAAAACCAAATGTCTACCTGGCCAATCACTCCACCCTGGACTTGAATATCCTTTACCACAAGATCCACCTCTACAGGGCAGCAATCCCAACTTTTGCCAGGACCCTGAAGTACATCACTCTCAACCGTAGGCCCAACACCTCACATAGAAAGGACAGAGCAATGGACACGCCACCTAGACCAACGAGACACCCTCCCAGACCTGCAAGACCCCCTCCTGAAGGACCTGCACTGAGAGAACCCACTCAGAGGACCTACACCCAGACCATAGCATCACCAGCCACACCGCAACCAGCTAAGACCACCTCAAGCAAACCCTGGCCACACCCTATATAGGCCCCACCATATCAGACCTATGCCCCTTCTGCCCACCCCATGCCCCCAACCCCTGCGGCAAGGACCTCAACATGACAGCAGGACATATGCCCAGGCCGCGAGCAGAGCAACAGGCCCAACCCCCACTATTACACTGCCCAAGCAACATCCTGCAACATAAGAGGTATGTATCAGATGCTCAACATGCTCTGCTCACACCTTGTCAGGCTCTGGCCATAGAGAAGCCTTTTGCTTCTCTATGTGGCCATGGTCAGAGTGACAGTTCTATGTGTTATATTTCTGTGGAGTATTTTGTGTTGGATCCCTAATTAGAGGCAGCTGCTATGCATTGTCTCTAATTAGGGATCCTACTTATGTTAGTATGTCCCACACCATGTTGTGGTCCATTGTCTCCAATGTCAGTGGGAAAGTAAGTGTGTTTACGTTGATTATATCGTTGTTCTTTTGTATAGTTCGTCATTTGAGTGAATACTTTATTAAAGTGTCATGTCGGACTATCACTGCGCTGCGCCTTGGTCTGTCTTTACACCATTCATTGACACACCTACTGTGATGGTCCGGGCCTAAACCACACAAAAACAACACTAGACACTATAGAACACAAAGATTCTCAACCTGGAATATACAAGGTCTGAGGTCATCTGTCTTTGGCCTGAAGAGCAGGAACCCAGACTTCATCAAAGAAATTGGAAATACAGACATTGTCATCCTACAAGGTATAGAGGAGACGGACCCACTGGTTGCCCCTAGGTTACAGAGAGCTGGTAGTCCCATCCACCAAACTACCAGGTTTGAAACAGGGAAGAGACTCAGGGGATATGCTAATTTGGTATAGAGCAGACCTAACCCACTCCATTAAATTAGTCAAAACAGGAACATTTTACATCTGGCTAGAAATTAATAAGGAAATTATCTAATCTGAGAAAAATGTCCTCATGTGTGCTACCTATATCCCCCCAATAGAATCCCCATACTTTAACGATGACAGCTTCTTCATCCTTGAGCGGGAGCTCAACCATTTCCAGTCCCAAGGATATGTAGTAGTCTGTGGCGACCTAAATGCCAGAACTGGACAAGAACCTGACACCCTCACCACACATGGGGACAAACACCTACATGGAGATGACAGCATTCCCTCCCCCATATGTCCCCCTAGACACAATTACGACAACATAAACAACAAAAACGGGTCACAACTCCTGCAGCTCTGTCTGACGCTGGGCATGTACATAGTCAATAATAGGCTTCGAAAGGGACTCCTATGGTAGGTACACATATAGCTCATGTCTTGGCAGTAGTACTGTAGACTACTTTATCACTGACCTCAACCCAGAGTCTCTTAGAGCGTTCACAGTCAGTCCACTGACACCCCTATCAGATCACAGCAAAATCACACTCTACTTGAACAGAGCTATGCTCAACCATGAGGCATCAATGCCAAAGGAACTTAATAATATTAAGAAATGCTATAGATGGAAGGAAAGTAGTGTTGAAATCTACCAAAAAAACAATTTGGCAACAACAAATTCAATCCCATCTAGACAATTTCCTGGACAAAACGTTTCACTGTAATAGTGAAGGTGTAAACTTGGCAGTAGAAAACCTAAACAGTATACTTAACCTCTCAGCTTCCCTATCAAATCTACAAATTTCAAACAGAAAACCGTAGAAAATTAACAGCAGTGATAAATGGTTTGATGAAGAATGCAAAAATCTAAGAAAGAAATTGAGAAACCTATCCAACCAAAAACATACAGTAGAGACCCAGAAAACCTGAGCCTACGCCTTCACTATGGTGAATCACTAAAACAATACAGAAATACACTACAGAAAAAGTAGGAACAGCACGTAAGAAACCAGCTCAACGTAATTGAAGAATCCATTGAATCTAACCACTTCTGGGAAAATTGGAAAACACTAAACAAACAACAACACAAAGAGCTATCTATCCAAAACGGAGATGTATGGGTAAACCACTTCTCCAATCTTTTTGGCACTATAACAAAGAACAAAGAGCAAATAAATATGCATGATCAAATGCAAATCCTAGAATCAATTAGTAAAGACTACCAGAACCCAATGAATTCTCCAATTACATTGAATGAACTACAGGACAAAATACAAACCCGATTCCAATTGGCTATACTTAAACTCTTTAACATCATCCTTAGCTCTGGCATCTTCCGCAATATTTGGAACCAAGGACTAATCACCCCAA
>CM042399.1:30323997-30348625 GCA_023634145.1 Thymallus thymallus
TTAACTAGGCAAGTCAGTTAAGAACAAATTCTTATTTACAATGACGGCCTACAGCAGCCAAACCCAGACGATGCTGTATGTGGTGACGCCTCTAGCACCGAGATGCAGTGCCTTAGACCGCTGCGCCACTCGGGAGCCCCTGTTGACATGAGAGGCAGGATCAAAGTGTTGAATCTAGCTTCGAAACACAACTGTGTGTGTTTGTAATAGCTGGCTATCTATAGACGAATCATAAAGTCATTTTGTGATAACAGCACTCATTGATTTGATGGTGTTCAATGATTAGATTGTGAGGCTGATAGCCCATATTGGTGTGGTCCCTCAGGGCTACATATAGAAGGCAGGTTCAGGGGTGACACACCATGGGATCAATGTCACTCATAAGAGCCACATTGAAAAGCCTCACCAGACCGGGGGGGGGGGATATGTTTGTGCAACAATGGTTTAATGACTTTTGTGTATTCAGTTTGTTTTTCAATATGTGCACTTTGAAAATATACAGTATATCTTTGGTGGTAATTCTGTCACTAAATTTAAAACCCTGGAGGCCCAAATGGAGAACCCACCCACGATGAGTCTTTCCCCATCCAGGAGCAACTCTGCTGAGACAGAGTGGCAGGCTCTCAGGGGGTAGATGTGTAGAGGAGCCAGAGAAGTGACTTCCCTTAGACTTCATTAAAGTAATCATTGCTCCGATACTAACCATGTTTGGGAGAGGGGCTGACGGGAGTGCTGAATAACGAGATGGAGTCTTATTAGATCATCAGCCAGAACAATCCTCTCTCCACCTCATCACAACACACTCACACACACATAAAAAAAACACACACTCCTTCAAATCAGAGACACTTGTGAGATAATAATAAGAGACAGAAGAAGAATATGAAGATAAGTTAGAGAAAAGAGGCTGGATAGGAGAAACAAATTCAAATTCAAATTCAATCCCATCTAGACAATTTCCTGGACAAAACGTTTCACTGTAATAGTGAAGGTGTAAACTTGGCAGTAGAAAACCTAAACAGTATACTTAACCTCTCAGCTTCCCTATCAAATCTACAAATTTCAAACAGAAAACCGTAGAAAATTAACAGCAGTGATAAATGGTTTGATGAAGAATGCAAAAATCTAAGAAAGAAATTGAGAAACCTATCCAACCAAAAACATACAGTAGAGACCCAGAAAACCTTAGCCTACGCCTTCACTATGGTGAATCACTAAAATAATACAGAAATACACTACGGAAAAAGAAGGAACAGCACGTCAGAAATCAGCTCAAAGTAATTGAAGAATCCATAGAATCTAACCACTTCTGAGAAAATTTGAAAACTCTAAACAAATAACAACACGAGGAGTTATCTATCCAAAACGGAGATTAATGGATTATATATTTTTGTTTCATCAGACCAGAGGAGATTTCTCAAAAAGCACAATATTTGTCCCAATGTGGAGTTGCAAACCGTAGTCTGGCTTTTATATGGCGGTTTTGGAGCAGTGGCTTCTTCCTTGTTGAGCGGCCTTTCAGGTTATGTCGATATAGGACTCGTTTTACTGTGGATATAGATACTTTTGTATCTGTTTCCTCCAGCATATTCACAATGTCCTTTGCTGTTATTCTGGGATTGATTTGCACTTTTTGCACCAAAGTACGTTAATCTCTAGGAGACAGAATGCGTCTCCTTTCTGAGCGGTATGACAGCTGCGTGGTCCCATGGTGTTTATAATTGCTTACTATTGTTTGTACAGATGAACGTGGTACCTTCAGGCGTTTGGAAATTGTTCCCAAGGATGAACCAGACTTGTGGAGGTCTACAATTATTTTGGCTGATTTATTTTGATTTTCCCATAATGTAGAGCAAAGAGGCACTGATTTTGAAGGTAGGCCTTGAAATACATCCACAGGTAGACCTCCAATTGACTCAAATGATGTCAATTAGAATAATTACTTTGTACATGGATTTTATAATGTTGTATGTTTTTCCCCCAACACCGCTTTCCATTACTTTGTATAGCAGATCCTCATGCCAAACTGAGTCGAAAAGTTTTTTTGAAATCAACAAAGCATGAGAAGACTTTGCCTTTGTTTTGGTTTGTTTGTTTGTCAGTTAGGGTGTGCAGGGTGAATACATGGTCTGTTGTACAGAAATTTGGTAAAAAGCCAATTTGACATTTGCTCAGTACATTGTTCTCGCTGAGGAAATGTACAAGTCGGCTGTTAATGATAATGCAGAGGATTTTCCCAAGGTTGCTGTTGACGCATATCCCACCGTAGTTATTGGGGTCAAATTTGTCTCCACTTTTGTGGATTGGGGTGATCAGTCCTTGGTTCCAAATATTGGGAAATATGCCAGAGCTGAGGATGATGTTATAGAGTTTAAGTATAGCCAATTGGAATTTGTGGTCTGTATATTTTATCATTTTATTTAGGATACCATCAACCCTACAGGCCTATTCGTCTTTTGCCTCTACACTCACTTTCACCCCTCGCAATATCACAATAACATTTGACATATCAATTAGGATTTGGCCAAAAAAAATTACATCAGTTATAGTATCTATTTCCCTTTATGTTTGTTAGGTCTGGGGTCCGCTCACCAACCAAGAATTCACAAAATGGGACAAACACCAAATTTGAGCACAATTAGGCCGATACCCGCTAATTATCAAAATCCAGAAAAGAGCTGTTCAATTCTACTACCACCTAAAAGGAAGCGATTCTCAAACCTTACATAACAAAGCCATCACCTACAGAGAAATTTACCTAGAGATGAGCCCCCTAAGCAAGCTGGTCAGCAACACAATTAGACCCAACCAAATCATGATAAAACTAAAAGATAATTACTTGACACATTGAAAAGAATTGACAAAAAAAACATAATATAACATTTTAAATGTCTTTATTCCTTATGAACTCCGCTGAGTACAATGTTTCCCATGCCAATAAAGCCCCTTGAATTGAATTGAGAGAGAGAAAGAGATAGTGAGAGGGAGGGAGGGAGAGAGAGAGAAAGAGAGAGAGAGAGAGAGAGAGAGAGAGAGAGGGAAGAGAGAGTGAATGAGAGAGAGAGAAATAGAGAGAGAGTGGGAGAGATGGGGAGAGAGAGTGAGAGTAAGAGAGAGAGAGAGAGAGTGAGAGAGAGAGAGAGAGTGAGAGAGAGAGAGAGAGAGAGAGAGAGAGAGAGAGAGAGAGAGAGAGAGAGAGAGAGAGAGAGAGAGAGAGAGAGAGAGAGAGAGAGAGAGAGAGAGAGAGAGAGAGAGAGAGATGAGGAGGGAGGCAGAGAGAGCGAGAGAGAGAGAGAGATGAAGGGAGGGAGGCAGAGAGAGAGAGAGAGAGAGAGAGAGAGATAGAGAGACAGGTTGATAGGGGTTTAAGGGTAGCCAATTGTGACATTTTCATCAGCTTTCCCCACAATAACAGTATGTTAAAGAGTTTGGTGGTTTTGGCCAAATATGCTGGAATCGGCAGATTCACTTCCATAAAACGTGCAGCCAAAACTCTACTTCCCCTCAACCTCTGACGTTCTTAAATCAGTCTTTGATCAGAGCTCTGTCAGTTAGACACAATCTGATATAGTTATGGCACGCTGTGTGTGTGTGTGCGTGCGTGTGTGTGTGCATGCGTGTGTGTGTGTGTGTGTGTGTGTGCTTGCATGTGTGTAAAACACCTAAACTTGAACTTGATTAACAGCTCTGTGTGTTTTCTTCGTTTCCAAACCAAACTATACTAAAGGAGGCTATTTTAAAGCTTTGTTTTTGTTGTACGAGGCTATATTCTACAGTCATGTGGAGGTTCCCTGTCAATTTTGTTTCATTTCATCCTCATGCTGTGGTCTTCTCAGGAGACACCCTTCCACGAAAACAGACACAGGATTGCGCGCACACACAAACACACTCACACTCACACTCCCGGCCTACTCCCCTGTGCTCTAAATCAAGGGCAGCCATTAAAGACATTAAAACCAGTAGATAGTGATAGCGCTGTCATTCACGTATTCCTATGGAAAAGTCCTGATGGCGCATAAAGCCGGAAGTATTAGAATTTGAAGCACACCATATTGCTGAATGGGGTTGAATTTTGTGTTATATAGTATGGAGAGTAAGGCCTGTGTTATATAGCATGGAGGATATAGTGTGAGGTATAGGGTAAGGCCTGTGTATATAGTGTAGAGGGTATAGGGTGGGGTTTAGGGTGAGGCCTGTGTCATATAGTATGGAGGGTAAGGCCTGTGTTATATAGTGTAGAGGGTATAGGGTGGGGCACAGGGTAAGATCTGTGTTATATAGTATGGAGGGTTTAGGGTATGGTATAGGGTAAGGTAGGTAGGTAGGTAGGTAGGTAGGTAGGTAGGTAGGTAGGTAGGTAGGTAGGTAGGTAGGTAGGTAGGTAGGTAGGTAGGTAGGTAGGTAGGTAGGTAGGTAGGTAGGTAGGTAGGTAGGTAGGTAGGTAGGTAGGTAGGTAGGTAGGTAGGTAGGTAGGTAGGTAGGTAGGTAGGTAGGTAGGTAGGTAGGTAGGTAGGTAGGTAGGTAGGTAGGTAGGTAGGTAGGTAGGTAGGTAGGTAGGTACTTTATTGATCCCCCGGGGGGGAACTTTCATTGTCAAGCAGCTACAACAAAACACAGGGCAGGTGCAAAATGACACAACAAAAGTACACAAAAGACAGATACACGGTACATGATACATAGAGCTGCAGTGGTCCTCTGTTATATACTGTGGTATGGAGAGTATAGGGTGGGTTATTGGGTATAGATGCTGACACAACACCAGAAACACACTGGTTTGAAGAGCGAGGAACAAACACAGACAGACACAAACAGAGAGACAGACACAAACCAACAGACAGACAGACAGACAGACAGACAGACAGACAGACAGACAGACAGACAGACAGACAGACAGACAGACAGACAGACAGACACAAACAAACAAACAAACAAACAAACAAACAGACATACAGACAGACACAAACAGACAGACAGACAGACACAAACAGAGAGACACAAACAGGGTATTTTGTATTCTTTAATCAGCCTTGGGCCAATTGACTGACTGAATGACAACTTGATCACACGCTACTTGGCCTGATGACACGGGACCAATCATCAGAGCCATTTTGGGGTGTTTTGTGAAAACTGATGATTCCTGGAAAACGGTCAGTCATAGTCAGTGTATTAGTCTGGTTTTATGGATGTGTTTGAGGCCAGACTGATTCACATACAGGTCCCCAAGGAGCCGGAGACACTCCATGTCTGGGCTGAATGCCGGAAGGCTGCCAAACACACACTCAAAAGCACACATACGCACGCACACACACACACACTAGATTCTGGACATGTATCCACCAGTTTATTGGTAACATATTTTGTAGTCACATTCACACAGAGGGACAAATAAAACAGAAAAACACTGGTCCACTGGTAGACAGCTAGAGACACAAATACTCACAATTACACGTGCTGGATGATCTCACCTGCTTTGCTGTATAAACAATATTATGTATCTGATTCAATAGTGAGTGGCTCATAGGATTGGCTCACACAGGCAGAGAGAGTGTCGAATGGACTAACCATAAGAGACACTGTACTTCCTATTCTCTGACTAAGAAAGCATGAGTGTGCTGGACCTCAGTGATCGGGGAGTATCATGACACACACACACACACACGCACTCACACACACTGATGCAAAGGTTTTTCTTTATAATCCTGGGCTATCGGACAACCATTTTATTACGTTTGCAATCGCAACAAATAATCTGCTCAGACCCCAACCTAGGATCATCAAAAGCTGTGCTATAAATTATAGGACAACCCAAAGATTCCTAGAATGAATGAATGAATTAATTACATTTTATTTTCGTGTCAAATCGCCTATTGTTAACCCATTCCTTACGGAATTAATTGACACATAAACAAACATTACAATAATTTACTGTGGTAATTGTCACGTCCATGCCAACTACCTCAACGGTGCTCCTCCCGCTCTGGCGCTCCGGCTCGCCGGTGTACTAACCACCGGCATGAGGACGATGGCAAACTTATCCAAGAGCCCATCACCTGTTTCATATTCCCCTGATTCCACCCGTCTACACACACCGGTTCCCATTCACCCCATTACACTCCCTATTTATGTTTCCCTTCCCTGTGTGTGGGGGTGGATTATTGACTTTATTAAATGTATCACCTTACTCAATTCCTTTTGTTTCACCTCCTCCTTTTTTACGCCTCGCACGTTACAGAATAATCCACCGTCTCGGAGATTGTTTTTCACTTTTGTTTATTTGTTCACCTTTTTCCAGTTTTTTCCTTTTTGTTAGTGTTTGCCCCTGTCCCTCACGATGAGCACAGGAGAGCGCGATGGGGGACCTGGTCCTGGCGATCGACTGACCGGGCTAGCGGATAGGTACCGGGTCATGGAGGGACAGATGTCGGAGCTCATGGACACGTTTCGTGAGCTCATGCGGTGGCTTCCTCTCCCTCTGAGCGTGGGGTTCCTAGCGGTGTCCTGGTGAGTGAGATCCGGAGAGCCTTGCCAGAGCGGTACAGTGGCGATCCGGGTTGTCGTGGTTTCCTTCTCCAATCTGAGTTGTATTTCGGAGATCTGCCGATCTCTGACAGGGAGAAGGTAACCATGATGATCTCTCTCCTTACCAGGCGCGCCCTCGACTGGGTAACGGCATTGTGGGGAAGAGGTGCTGAGGAAATGAGGTCCTTCCCCAGATTCCTTGCTCAGTTCTGGACCGTTTTCAACCACCCCGCAGTGGGGAGGGAGGCTGGCGAGCGACTGCTGCGTTTGCAGCAGGGGACAGCCACGGCTTCGGAGTATGCCCTAGAGTTCCGGACGGTGGCAGCGTCCAGTGGCTGGAACGGGCCAGCCCTCCGAACCGCCTTCTGCAATGGCTTGCGGAGGGAGGTTTGGATGGAGCTGGCTTGTGTGAGCGAAACCATGTCGAGGGACGCGTTCATTGCCCAGGCCATTGTTATCGATGGGCAGCTCCGGGATTCGTGACCGTTTGGGCCGTCAGTCGGCTCGTCCTCTCCATCGGGAGGAACTGGAGCTCGAGAGGGGAGTGCCCCTCCAAGCGGGAGCAGAGCGGGAAGGGGGTGAGTACCCAGACAGCACAGACGAGCACAGTAGGTGCGTTATGCATATCAGATATTGCTGGGCCCTTCTGTTGCTCATGTCTCCACAGCTCTGATCGACTCTGGGGAGGTGGTGAGTTTCATCGACCAGTCCTTGGTGTCCGCTCTACAGCTGCTGGTGAGCAGGTTGAGGTCCTCTCTCCCCATTAAGGCCTTGGATGGCCGACCGGTGGGCACCGGGTCCATTACCCACGTGACTCTGCCACTCACTCTCACCATCAACAACTGCCATTGGGAGAGATTGGAGTTAATGGTGCTGACATCCTCCATACATTCAGTCATCCTGCGTCTTCCTAGGCTTCAACGACACGATCCCAATATCTCGTGGAGCAAGAAGGAGATCCAGGGCTGGTCTTCCAGATGCCAGAGGAACTGTCTCAAGCTGACCTGCGGAGCTACATTGGTGGAGAGTCCTGTATGCGCCCTTTAGCCCAATGGCCCGCAGGAGTATGCAGACTTGGCGGAGGTGTTCTCCCACGAAAGGGCTAGGTGTCTCCCTCCTCACCGGCCGTGGGACTGTGCCATTGACCTGCTGCCTGAAGCTGTGCCCCCCAGGAGCTGGATCTACCCACTCTCTGTGGCCGAGTCTTCATCGATAGAGAAGTACATCTGTGAGTCGCTGGAGCAGGGATACATCTGGAGGTCCACATCGCCTGCTTCAGCGAGCTTCTTCATCGCGAAGAAGGACGGGGGACTTCGACTGTGCATCGACTACCGGGGCCTCAACGACGTGACCGTCAAGTTCCGGTACCCAATGCCCCTCGTCCCACCGGCCATAGAGCAGCTCCGGGGGACACTTTTCTTCACAAAGCTAGACCTCCGGAGTGCGTATAACATCAACCGCATTCGGGAGGGAGATGAGTGGACACCGCTTTTAGCACGACGTCGGGCCACTACGAATATCTGGTAATGCCGTACGACCTGAGCAACGCGCCGGTGGTGTTCCAGTCGCACTTGGACGAGGTGTTCCGGGACATGGTGGGGAGACATGTCGTCATCTACATCGACGACATCCTGATTTACTCCTCCACCTACCCGGAACACGTGGCCTACGTTCGTGCTGTCCTGAGACGTCTCCTAGATAACCACCTATACGTCAAGGGAGAAAAGTGTCCACCAGACATCCAACTCCTTTCTTGGGTATTACATCTCCCCGGAGGGCGTGAAGATGGAAGAACTGAAGGTGGGGGTAGTCAGGTCATGGCCAGCTCCCAAGAACATCAAGGAACTGCAACGCTTCATTGGGTTTGCCAACTTCGACCGCCGGTTCATCCAGAGCTACAGCACCATCACCGCTCCACTTACGTCATTGCTGAAAGGCAATCCTCAAGCACCTCCAGTGGACCCCGGACCTTCCAGGACCTGAAGGGTAGGTTCACCAGAGCAACCCTGCTCCGCCATCCAGACCCGCTACTGCCTTTCGTCGTGGAGGTTGACACGTCCAAGGTTGGTGTGGGGGCGATCCTTTCACAGCGACATGGGAGTCCCTCGAGACTGCACCCCTCAGGGCTGCTCGACGCCTCAATCCCCGGCAGGCCAGGTGGACAATGTTCTTCGCTCGGTTCCGCTTCACCGTGACCTAATGCCCAGGCACCAAGAACACCCACACCGATGCACTCACAAGGATGCACGACGAAATTGACAAGAAACTGAAGAGCTTGTACAATGCTGTGCACTACTCTCTTCACAGAACTGTCTCTAACCAGAATAGAAAGAGGAGTGGGAGGCCCCGGTGCACAACTGAGCAAGAGGACAAGTAAATGAGAGTGTCTAGTTTGAGAAACAGAGTCCTCAACTGGCAGCTTCATTAAATAGCACCCGCAAAACACCAGTCTCAACGTCAACAGTGAAGAGGCGGGGATGCTGGCCTTCCTTAGTGTCAAAGAAAAAGCTTTATCTCAGACTGGCCAATAAAAATAAAATATTAAGATAGGCTAGACAACACAGACACTGGACAGAGGAAGATGTGGCTTTTTCTTTGCAACTCTGCCTAGAAGGCCAGCATCCCGGAGTCGCCTCTTCACTGTTGACGTTGAGACTTTTGCGGGTACTATTTAATGAAGCTGCCAGTTGAGGACTTGGAGACACTCAAGTTTTTTAATCCTGTATCTCTTGACACGTTCATGAAAATAGTCATGGCCTCTAAAGCTTCAAGCTGCATACTGTTGGATCTGACAATTCATCTTGATGGTTGTACAGTCGTCTCAAATAAAACTGTGAAGGACCTCAGCGTTACTCTGGACCCTGATCTCTCTTTGACGAATATATCAAGAATATTTCAAGAACAGCTTTTTTCCATCTTCGTCACATTGCAAAAATCTGAAACTATTTGTCCAAAAATGATTCAGAAAAGCAAATCCATTATTTGTAGACTACTGCAATGCTCTACTCTCCGGCTGCCCGGATAAAGCACTAAACAAACTTCAGTTAGTGCTAAACACTGTCATACCCTAATTCCGTTCACCTGTTCTCCCTGTGCTCCTCCTCTACCAGGTTTTTCCTATGTTCCCTTAGATAGATAGATAGATAGATAGATAGATAGATAGATAGATAGATAGATAGATAGATAGATAGATAGATAGATAGATAGATAGATAGATAGATAGATAGATAGATAGATAGATAGATAGATAGATAGATAGATAGATAGATAGATAGATAGATAGATAGATAGATAGATAGATAGATAGATAGATAGATAGATAGATAGATACTTTATTGATCCCCCGCGGGGGGGGGGGGGGGGGGGAATTTAATTGTCAAGCAGCTACAACAAAACACAGGGCAGGTGCAAAATGCCACAACGAAAGTACACAGAAGACAGATACACGTTACATGATACATAGAGCGGCAGTTTGAAAAAGTATAGAAATACAAGATATCTGGAGTGCAAAAAAAAAAAAAAACTATAAAAGACATTGCATAGTATGGGTGGTTGGCTGAATATGTACACTATACATTGGTGGATGTTGGGTATTGGGTATCCCATGGGTATTTAACCGTGTCTGTTCATTATTCTTGTTGCCAGTTCGTCTTGTGTGTTTCACCAGGTCGTGCCCGCGTTCTTAGAATACCTGCTATCTGTTTAGTTCTCCCGTTACCGTACCCTTGCCTGTTTACGACCCGAATTCCTGCCTGCCGTCTCTGTACCTCTGAACACTTTGCCTGCCTACGACAACATAGCCTACCGATTTTGTTCAACAAACAACTTGACATTCTACCTGGTCTCCTGCGTCTGCACTTGGGTCTCTGTCTGAGTTGTGATAAACACGGCTGCTAGAATCTTGACTAGAACCAAAAATGTGATCATGTTACTCCAGTGCTAGTCTCTCTACAGTGGCTTCCTGTTAAAGCTAGGGCTGATTTCAAGGTTTTACTGCTAACCTACAAAGCATTACATGGGCTAGCTCCTACCTACAGTATCTCTCAGATTTCGTCCTGCCGTACATACCTACACGTACGCTACGGTCACAAGACGCAGGCCTCCTTATTGTCCCTAGAATTTCTAAGCAAACAGCTGGAGGCAGGGCTTTCTCCTATAGAGCTACATTTTTATGGAAGGATCTATGTGAGAGACGCAGACTCGGTCTCATGATGATCTCATCAGTGACTGAGTGTAGTCTGACCCAGGGGTGCAAAGATAAACAACAAGGAACTGGAGCAACGATCCACCCTAGTTGTCTCTGCCTGGTTGGCTGCCTTCTCTACACTGGGATTCTTTGCGTCTAACCCTATTATGGGGGCTGAGTCACTGGCTTACTAGTGCTCTTCCATGCCGTCCCTAGGATGGGTGCATCACTGAGTAGGTTGAGTCACATATATGATCTTCCTGTTCGGTTTTGCAGGAAGATCATATCTGTGCAGTGGAGGAGATCTTTATGGGCTATACTCAGGCATGATGATATCCCTGGGGTTATATCCTGCCTGGTTGGCCCTGTCCGGGGGGTATCATCGGACGGGGCCACAGTGTCCCCCAACCCCCCCGTCTCAGCCTCCAGTATCTAAGCTGCAATAGTCTATTATATCTGATGTATTTCTCCTGTCTTATTTGGTGTCCTGTGTGAATTGAAGTATGCTCCCTCAAATTATTTCTCTTTCCCTCACCTCCCAGAGGACCTGAGCCCTAGGACCATGCCTCAGGACTACCTGGCCTGATGACTCCTGGCTGTCCCCAGTCCACCTGGTCATGCTGCTGCTCCAATTCCAAATGTTCTGCTTGCAGCTATGGAAACCTGACCTGTTCACCAGATGTGCTACCTACATTTACATTTTAGTCATTTAGCAGATACTCTTATCCAGAGCAACTTACAGTTAGTTAGTGCATACATATTCATACTTTTTTCGTACTGGTTCCCTGTGGGAATCAAACCCACAACCCTGGCATTAGAAGTGCCATGCTCTACCATCTGAGCTATACAGTCCCAGACCTGCTGTTTTTGACTCTCTCTCTCTCTCTACCACACCTGCTGTCTCGACCTCTGAATGCTCGGCTATGAAAAGCCAACTGGCATTTACTCCTAAGGAACTGACCTGTTGCACCCTCTCTACAACCACTGTGATTGTTAATTGACCCTTCTGGTCATATATGAACTTTTGAACATCTTAAATAACAATCTGTAGCCTTCTAATCTCCACCCGGCACAGCCAGAAGAGGACTGGCCACCCCTCAGAGCCTGGTTCATCTCTAGGTTTCTTCCTAGGTTCCTGCCTTTCTAGGGAGTTTTTCCTAGCCACCGTGCTCCTACATCTGCATTGCTTGCTGTTTGGGGTTTTAGGCTGGGTTTCTGTATAAGCACTTTGTTACATCGGCTGATGTAAAAAGGCCTTTATAAATACATTTGACCAAACATTTGATTGAAAAACATACACACAGGAAGAGATACAGAGACACTTAAACAAAGGCGCGCACACACACACACACACACACACACAACCACACAGTTGAAAAAATTACAGTAGAGAACAAAAGGCACCCACACACACATATTAGTGGGCAAGTAGGACTATTTCTGTGTTTTACTGAATCACAAAGACTGATCCCCAGCACCATGCTATTTTCATATCAAATCTTCGTTTACATGAAGACACAAAGCTTTGAAAGTGGGCCACAGCTCATAAAAACCTCTTTATATCTCTCATCACAGAAGAGTGAAACAATACATCAGAGCTCCACTGTGTTTTTGTGTGATGTTGTGTATTCTGTATATGCTGTGGGCATGTGTGCATTATTGCATATTATGTGTATGTGTGTGTGTCCATGCGTGTATTTGTGTGTATTATTGCATATTGTGAGTGTGTGTGTGTATTTCCCCCACTTTTGTGTATAATAAAATGTGTAGGTGTTGTTGTTTGAATTCCCTTCACTGATCTTTTCCAATCTTTTTTCCAGCTGACAGAATCTCCAGCCTCTCCACTCAGCTAACAGCCCTGCCTTAGCCTGGCTTCCTGAATCATAGCCTCTCTATTCAGCTAACAGCCCTGTCTCAGCCTGGCTTCCTGAATCATAGCCTCTCCATTCAGCTAACAGCCCTGTCTCAGCCTGGCTTCCTGAATCATAGCCTCTCCACTCAGCTAACAGACCTACCTCAGCCTGGCTTCCTGAATCACAGCCTCTCCACTCAGCTAACAGCCCTGCCTCAGCCTGGCTTCCTGAATCACAGCCTCTCCACTCAGCTAACAACACTGCCTCAGCCTGGCTTCCTGAATCATAGCCTCTCCATTCAGCTAACAGCCCTGTCTCAGCCTGGCTTCCTGAATCATAGCCTCTCCACTCAGCTAACAGACCTACCTCAGCCTGGCTTCCTGAATCACAGCCTCTCCACTCAGCTAACAGCCCTGCCTCAGCCTGGCTTCCTGAATCACAGCCTCTCCACTCAGCTAACAACACTGCCTCAGCCTGGCTTCCTGAATCACAGCCTCTCCACTCAGCTAACAGCCCTGCCTCAGCCTGGCTTCCTGAATCACAGCCTATCCACTCAGCTAACTGCCCTGTCTCAGCCTGGCTTCCTGAATCACAGCCTCTCCACTCAGCTAACAGCCCTGCCTCAGCCTGGCTTCCTGAATCACAGCCTCTCCACTCAGCTAACAGCCCTGCCTCAGCCTGGCTTCCTGAATCACAGCCTCTCCACTCAGCTAACTGCCCTGCCTCAGCCTGGCTTCCTGAATCACATGTAACCTAATCACTTAAACCATCTGTTCATTATGTTCATACAAAAAAGACTTGGCTGCTATTCACAGCTATTCACTGAATTAGCAATCCTTCTCTCCTTTTCAATCTCTCTCTCTCTCTCTCTCTCTCTCTCTCTCTCTCTCTCTCTCTCTCTCTCTCTCTCTCTCTCTCTCTCTCTCTCTCTCTCTCTCTATCTCTCTCTCTCTCTCTCTCTCTCTCTCTCTGCCTCCCCTATCCCCCATTTCCTCTCCTCCTCCCGTATCCCTCCCTACCCTCTTTGTCACCTCTCTCCCTCTCCCCAGTGAGTGACTACTCTGCAGTACCTTGTTGTTGTGCTTTCACCCACTCTACCTCTTTCAGTTCTCCCCTTCCCCTCTCTCCCATCACTTCTCCACTTGCACATACTGACAGAGTATAAGGCCTGAGCTTCTTTACCCCCTCTCTCTCGCTTCTCTTCCCCTGCTCTCTCTCACCTCTCTCCCCCGGCACTCACATCTCCCCCAGGTCTCACAGGCCTCTCTCCCCCGCCACTTACAGTCCCCTCTCCTCCTGCTCTCACAGTCTTCTCTCCCCCCTCTATCTCGCCTCTCTACCCCAGCTCTCACAGTCCCCTCTCCCACGGCTCTCACAGTCCCCTCTCCCACGGCTCTAACAGTCCCCTCTCCCCCTGCTCTCACAGTCCCCTCTCCCCCTGCTCTCACAGTCCCCTCTCCCCCGGCTCTCACAGTCCCCTCTCCCCCGGCTCTCACAGTCCCCTCTCCCCCTGCTCTCACAGTCTTCTCTCCCCCCTCTATCTCGCCTCTCAACCCTAGCTCTCACAGTCCCCTCTCCCCCTGCTCTCACAGTCCCCTCTCTCCCGGCTCTCAAAGTCCCCTCTCCCCCCGCTCTCACAGTCTCTCCCCTGATTCTCATAGCCCTCACACTCCCCTGGCTCTCACAGTCTTCTCTCCCACGATTCCACTGCCTCCTGTCCCCCAGCCCCCCCCCCCCCCCCCCTTCTGTCCCCCTTACAAAATTCCATTGAGCGCAGATCCCTGAGCTATGGGGGGAACTCCCCAAAGGCTTTGAAGCCAACATATTTTTGTTAATGCTATCGAACCGCTCGCTTCCTTAATTGATATTCACAATGATAATCTGGGTTTATAAATCTGAGCCAATATTGATCCGGAGAAGGAGACATAATAAACAATATCCCCTCCACCAATGCACAGCATAAGCGTTATTGTAATGCTGGGACTACATCATTTAGTAGTGATATTGCCATGGTCATTTTATTATGGCCATCGAGCGGCCAGCACACAGTGACATAATCAGAGTAGTAAGTAGGGCTCATGGCAGCGGGGCTGTCCCCAGGGAGGCCTAGCTCCAAGATGAAGCCTGGGGGTGGAGTGGGCAGGCTGCCCAGGCGACACAGCACGTTCTGGGGCACCGAGCCCAGGTTTACCTCCTGTTTAACTGGCTCTGAATGAAAAGACTGAAGAGGGGTGGAGAGGATTGATAGGGTTCAGGTTATAACATGGATACTTGCCAGAGAGAGAGGAGAGTGAGGGAGGAGGAAAGAGATTAAGAAGGGGAGAAAGAGAGAGTGAACCAGAAGGTTGTGTGTGTGTGTGTGTGTGTGTGTGTGTGTGTGTGTGTGTGTGTGTGTGTGTGTGTGTGTGTGTGTGTGTGTGTGTGTGTGTGTGTGTGTGTGTGTGTGTGTGTGTGTGTGTGTGTGTGTGTGTGTGTGTGTGTGTGTGTGTGTGTGTGTGTGTGTGTGTGTGTGTGTGTGTGTGTGTGTTTGTGTGTGTGTGTGTGTGTGTGTGTGTGTGTGTGTGTGTGTGTGTGTGTGCGTATTGACTACAGAGGTCTCAATCGACAACATCCTGATCTACTTGGCCACCTTGGAGGAGCACATCGCCCACGTCTGGGTAGTCCTGGGATGCCTTCTGGAGAACCATATGTACGTCAAAGTGGAGAAGTGCCAGTTCCATCAGGCCACCATCTCCTTTTTGGGATATTGGATCAGCCCACAGGGAGTGGTTAAACTTCAGCTCCATCGCCTCTCCCTACACCTCATTTGGGCTCCCAAGTGGCGCAGTGGTCTAAGACACTGCATCTCAGTGCTAGAGGTGTTGCTACAGACAGCCTGGTTCAATTACAGATTGTATCACAACCGGCTGTGATTGGGAGTCCCATAGGGCGGCGCACAATTGGCCCAGCGTCGTCCGAGTTTGGCCGGTGTAGGCTGTCATTGTAAATAAGAATTAGTTCTTAACTGACTTGCCTAGTTAAATAAAGCTTAAATATTAATTTTTTTAAACCTCTCTCCTCAGAAGTGGCCCCCGTAAGTTGGTGTGGAGTCCTGCAGCCGATGAGGCCTTCCGCCTACTGAAGGTGTGTTTCACCTCCGCCCCGTTGCTGAAACACCCAGATCCTACGCTGCCCTTCGTGGTGGAGGTGGGCGTGGGGGCCGTCCTGTCACAACGTCAAGGTAATCCACAACATTCTATCCATGTGCATACTACTCTAAAAAATGATCCATGACGTCGGCGACCAGGAGCTCCTGGCGGTGAAGTTGCCGTTAGAGGAGTGGAGACACTGGCTGGAGGGTGCCATTGACCCGTTTCTCATCCTTACCGACCATTGGAACCTGGAGTACACATGGACAGCGAGGCGGCTGAACCCGT
This sequence comes from Thymallus thymallus, assembly GCA_023634145.1. NCBI lineage: Eukaryota > Metazoa > Chordata > Actinopteri > Salmoniformes > Salmonidae > Thymallus > Thymallus thymallus. The sequence continues at coordinate 30,339,972 of CM042399.1, forward strand.
GCCAAGCAAGGTGGGTCCTTTTCTTTACTAGATTCAACTGCACCGTGTCATACCGCCCAGATTCAAAGAACATCAAAGCCGATGCCCTGTCCCATCTCCACGATTTGGGAGAGGTTCCTGTCCTGAGTGCGGCAATCATACCGCCCTCCCGAATCGTTGCTCCACTCAATTCATCTCTGTTAAGGTCCTCAACGCAGGACGTCGCCCAAACCGTGGCCCAAACCAAATCTCTCCAGCACGGTCCAGCAGGGAAACTCCTTTCTCCCTGTGCTTCAGCGGCATTGGTCCCATCTGTTCATAGATTTTGTTACTGATCTTCCCCTGTCTGATTTCACCACTGTTATGGTTGTTGTGGACAGATTCTCTAAATCCTGCCCTTTTATCCCTCTCTCTGGTCTCCCTACCGCTCTCCACGTCTTTGAGGCACTGTTCCAGCAGGTCTTCCGGCACTAACTTACCGATTACAGCTCCCCACTAACTACCAGATCTCACCCTCTTTTCAAGTTTCCCTCCTCAGGCCAGTGGTTCCTGGTCCCCTGGCTGATGCCTTCCCCCACGACACCCCCCGTCTCTGCTGGACATAGAGGGAAGCCCTACCTATGCCGTCAGATCCTTCCTGGACTCCCGACGTTGTGGGGGTCGGCTCCAGTACATGGTGGACTGGGAGGGGTATGGTACAGAGGAGCAGTGTTGGGTTCCGGTGGACAACATCCTGCTGTCAAAGGTTTTGAGAATGACACGAGTATTGGTCTCCACAAACTTTGCTGCTTCAGTATTCATAGATCTTTATGTCAGTAGTTACTACGGTACACTGAAGTATAATTACAAGTATTCCATAAGTGTCAAAGGCTTTCATTGACAATGACATTCAGTTTATGCAAAGAGTCAATATTTGCAGTGTTGACCCTTCTTTTTCAAGACCTCTGCAATCCGCCCTGACATGCTGTCAATTAACTTCTGGGCCACATCCTGACTGATGGCAGGCCATTCTTGTATAATCAATGCTTGGAGTTTTTCAGAAGTTGTGGGTTTTTGTTTGTCCACCCGCCTCTTGAGGATCAACCACAACCACAATTAAGGTCTGGGGAGTTTCCTGGCCATGGACCCAAAATGTCGATTTTTTTGTTCCCAGAGCCACTTAGTTATCACTTTTGCCTTATGGCAAGGTGCTCCATCATGCTGGAAAAGGCATTGGTCGTCACCAAACTGTTCTTGGATGGTTGGGAGAAGTTGCTCTCGGAGGATGTGTTGGTACCATTGTTTATTCATGGCTGTGTTCTTTGTGAGTGAGCCCACTCCCTTGGCTGAGAAGCAACCCCACACATGAATGGTCTCAGGATGCTTTACTGTTGGCATAACACAGGACTGATGGTAGCGTTCAGCTTGTCTTCTCCAGACAAGGTGTTTTCCGGATGGCCCAAACAATTGGAAAGGGGATTCATCAGAGAAAATGACTCTACCCCAGTCCTCAGCAGTCCAATCCCTGTACCTTTTGCAGAATATCAGTCTGTCTCTGATCTGATGTTTTTCCTGGAGAGAAGTGGCTTCTTTGCTGCCCTTCTTGACACCAGGCCATCCTCCAAAAGTATTCACCTCACTGTGCGTGCAGATGCACTCACGCCTGCCTGCTGCCATTCCTGAGCAAGCTCTGCACTGGTGGTGCCCCGATCCCACAGCTGAATCAACTTTAGGAGACGCCCTGGCGCTTGCTGGACTTTCTTGGGTGCCCTGACGCCTTCTTCACAACAATTGAACCTCTCTCCTTGAAGTTCTTGATGATCCGATAAATGGTTGATTTAGGTGCAATCTTACTAGCTGTCTAGCTTTAAAAACCAAAGCCAGAATGCAACATTTTAGTAGCCTAGCGTATGTGTATGTCTGTACACTTTCCCTCTGCTGTGCGCTACAAACGGGACACAAGAAAGCAGCGCAATTGAAGTTGAATTCACCATAATTCACTGTAATTTCATATAGTAGATGACTCAATGTTTACTCATTTATAGTCATTGTGTGTCCTATATCGGCCCGCTGGCCTTCTGTTTAACGCATGTGCACTAGCCTATTAGACACGTTATGACTGACGTGATCATTGCCCTTGGTACTTTGATTGTATTGACATTCTCAGCCTTAGTTACAGTTGTCCGTTTTTGTTAAAAATATTGAGTCATTGAAACTGAAATAGCGGATCCCGAATGGATTGTGGCAGCAAACTATGTACCAGGCCATCTGTGAAATAACTACATGGGACGACACCCGAAATAACTAAACGGGACGAGACCCAAAATATCTACACGGGACAAGACCCGAAATAGCCAAGGCACAATCATACACGTAATTACATTTGCACACCAGTACACGGGATGAGACCCGTATTACAATCAGTGCACAAAACACGCAGCACGAGAGCCAAAACAACAAGGCACAGGTACTCACAAGCCCAACGGACATTGGAACAACGGACATAATAACAAGAAACGACCAGGACAATGGGTAACAACAGGCATATATTCCTACGGAACTGGTGCAATGTATGAGCAACAGTACCGGAGGGATCCTTGACAGTATTGGTGAATTATATGAATCATGCATTGAACTGCATCCATCTATTCTGTATTGGTGAATTATATGAATCACGCATTGAACTGCATCCATCTATTCTGTATTGGTGAATCACATGAATCATCATTGAACTGCATCCATCTATTCTGCCAACAATGCCTTACTGTACGTCATGGAACGTTGAGTCAAGTAGAACCTATTTTTAAAACCTTGTATAAAGTAGATTTTGAAGTATAAACTGGAATTGATTCTAAGCACTGTTGTGCTGCTATTTTTATTGACTTGACCAAAGCTTTTGATACAGAAGACCATTCCATTCTTGTGGGCCGGTTAAGAAGTATTGGTGTCTCTGAGGGGTCTATGGTCTGGTTTGCCAACTACCTTTCTCAAAGAGTGCAGTGTATAAAGTCAGAAAATCTGCTGTCTCAGCCACTGCCTGTCACCAAGGGAGTACCCCAAGGCTCAATCCTAGGCCCCACGCTCGACTCAATTTACAACAATAACATAGCTCAGGCAGCAGGAAGCTCTCTCATCCATTTATATGCAGATGATACAGTCATATACTCAGCTGGCCCCTCCCCGGATTTTGTGTTAAATGCTCTACAACAAAGCTTTCTTAGTGTCCAACAAGCTTTCTCTACCCTTAACCTTGTTCTGAACACCTCCAAAACAAAGGTCATGTGGTTTGGTAAGAAGAATGCCCCTCTCCCCACAGGTGTCATTACTACCTCTGAGGGTTTAGAGCTTGAGGTAGTCACCTCATACAAGTACTTGGGGGTATGGCTAGACGGTACACTGTCCTTCTCTCAGCACATATCAAAGTTGCAGGCTAAAGTTAAATCTAGACTTGGTTTCCTCTATCTTTCACCCCAGCTGCCAAACTAACCTTGATCCAGATGAGCATCCTACCAATGCTAGATTACAGAGACATAATTTATAGATCGGCAGGTAAGGGTGTTCTCGAGCGGCTAGATGTTCTTTACCATTCAGCCATCAGATTTGCCACCAATGCTCCTTATAGGACACATCACTGCACTCTATACTCCTCTGTAAACTGGTCATCTCTGTATACCTGTCACAAGACCCACTGGTTGATGCTTATTTATAAAACCCTCTTATGCCTCACTCCCCCCTATCTGAGATATCTACTGCAGCCCTCATCTTCCACATTCAACACCTGTTCTGCCAGTCACATTCTGTTAAAGGTCCCCAAAGCACGCACATCCCTGGGTCGCTCGTCTTTTCAGTTCGCTGCAGCTAGCGACTGGAACGAGCTGCAACAAACACTCAAACTGGACAGTTTTATCTCAATCTCTTAATTGAAAGACTCAATCATGGACAATCTTGCTGACAGTTGTGGCTGCTTTGCATGATGTATTGTCATCTCTACCTTCTTGCCCTTTGTGCTGTTGTCGTTGCCCAATAATGTTTGCATCATGTTTTGTGCTGCTACCATGTTGTGTTGCTACCATGTTGTTGTCATGTTGTGTTGCTACCATGCTGTGTTGTCATGTGGTGCTGCCTTGCTATGTTGTTGTCTTAGGTATCTCTTTAGGTAGTGTTGTTTTGTCTCTCTTGTCGTGATGTGTGTTTGGTCCTATATTTATATTTTATTTATTTTTATTTATTTTTAATCCAAGCCCTCGTCCCCAAAGGAGGTATTTTGCCTTTTGGTAGGCCGTCATTGTAAATAATAATTTGTTCTTGACTGACTTGCCTAGTTAAATAAAGGTTAAATTCAAAATTTTTAAAATCAGTGAGTGGTTTTGAAATGTCTTCACTATAATCCGTTGTCCTATCATGTCTTGTCAGATCAGTTACATCAAGTTACTGTGTGTATGTTTGTAGCAATGGACATGCAGCTGTTTTGTTTGTTAATATGACTTACAGTACAGAAGAAACAGACATAAAAGAACCCAGACCCTTTTCATCCATAACAAAGCCAAAAGGGGGACGTAACAGACCCAAACAACACTCACACACAAAATGAAGACACCATGTAACTGGGAAGTCACAGGACAAGAAATTACATATGCACACAAACAGAAACCATACAGCAGAGAACATGCAATAACATTCAAGACCTACACCTGTTATGTTCCTTAGTGTAAAGTTGAATCATAATCACCCACACCCTTTCACACAAACATACAACCTCTCACTCTTCAAAGGATGGCTCTTATAGTTTTCCAAGGAATTTTCCCTGCTGCCGGTAAGCAGCACATCCTTTTCACCTTTGCCTCTCCCCTTACAAATACAGCACAGAGAACAAAACAAACAGAGCAGTCAGACGGGGATTTCACAGGGCCAGCTCTACGATGATAAAACAGCAATATGACTGGGGTCTGGGGTCAGGGCAAGGTGACAACCTCATAACCCCACAGTCACCCATCCTGCAACCCCAGTCACACACATACACTGCTGCCCACATCCACACACACACACACATGCACAGTATTTTGCTCTCTCCCTCACACACTGACATTTGCACACACACACACACACACACACACACACACACACACACACACACACACACACACACACACACACACACACACACACACACACACACACACACACACACCTCCCACAGCCCCTGCTCTGGCCTCCCACAGCTGGTTTAGAGGGCGGTAGTTGAGGTGAAACTCAGAGTTTTTTACACTTGGCCGTGAATATTGTTTATCCTCTGTGAGCTGTGTGGTGAGAGGTGCATGGTGGGAGGGCGGCCTGAGTTACAGTCAAGAAAACAGAGGTCTGTAAACACAGAGCAGGCCCTGGTCATGAGACAGACCACACGCACGCACCCACGCACACTCACACTTTGTCCACACATAGACTTTGTCCACACACAATACACTTTGTCCACACACACACATACACTTTGTCCACACACCTCTCATTCCCTGCTTACTCTGGACTGCATTCTATCCAGAAGTATCTGTATTTTCTCACTCCATCTCTCAGTGCTAACTCTATATCCTTGGTAAGTGTGTGACGATCAGAGGATGTCCTTTGGTGTCCCACAGATTGAGGCTGGCTGGGGTACCAGCAGCAGTAGTGGGGGGGCTTGTCCCTTGTCCCTGGGAGAGGGAGTGGTGAGGGGGAAGGGAATAAGGAGAGGACACCCCCATAAACAGCTGCCTGCCTGCAGGATGCCTGAGTACCGTTCTGGGCATGGCGAGTGGGGCAGGATGGGGGTAGGAGAGGGCCAAGGTTGTGCCCACCTGAGGGGGCTCAGAGGAGGCTGTGTCCCCTTCACCACTGGGGATCCATCTGCCTCTCCTGCTTCACTCCCACAATCTCCTCTACCTATCCTACTACCTTCCTCCTGCCTCTCTCTCCTCTCCTGCTTCTCTCCTACTGCCTCTCTCTCTCCTACTGCCTCTCTCTCCTCTCCTGCCCCTCTCTCTCCTCTCCTGCCTCTCTCTCCTACTGCCTCTCTCTCTCCTACTGCCTCTCTCTCCTCTCCTGCCCCTCTCTCCACTCCTGCCTCTCTCTCTCCTACTGCCTCTCTCTCCTCTCCTGCCTCTCTCTCCTCCCCTGCCTCTCTCTCTCTCCTACTGCCTCTCTCTCCTCTCCTGCCTCTCTCTCCTACTGCCTCTCTCTCCTCTCCTGCCTCTCTCTCCTACTGCCGCTCCTACTGCCTCTCTCTCCTCTCCTGCCCCTCTCTCCTCTCCTGCCTCTCTCTCTCCTACTGCCTCTCTCTCCTCTCCTGCCTCTCTCTCCTACTGCCGCTCTCCTCCTGCCTCTCTCTCCTCCTGCCTCTCTCTCCTACTGCCTCTCTCTCCTCCCCTGCCTCTCTCTCTCTCCTGCCCCTCTCTCTCCTCTCCTGCCTCTCTCTCCTACTGCCGCTCTCCTACTGCCTCTCTCTCCTCTCCTGCCCCTCTCTCCTCTCTTGCCTCTCTCTCTCCTACTGCCTCTCTCCCCCCTCCTGCCCCTTTCTCCTCTCCTGCCTCTCTCTCTCCTACTGCCTCTCTCTCCTCTCCTGCCTCTCTCTCCTACTGCCGCTCCTACTGCCTCTCTCTCCTCTCCTGCCCCTCTCTCCTCTCCTGCCTCTCTCTCTCCTACTGCCTCTCTCTCCTCTCCTGCCTCTCTCTCCTACTGCCGCTCTCCTCCTGCCTCTCTCTCCTCCTGCCTCTCTCTCCTACTGCCTCTCTCTCCTCCTGCCTCTCTCTCCTCCTGCCTCTCACTCCTCCTGCCTCTCTCTCCTCCTGCCTTTCACTCCTCCCTCTCCTCCTGCCTCTCTTTCCTCCTGCCTCTCACTCCTCCTGCCTCTCTCTCCTCCTGCCTCTCTCTTACCTATTGCCTCTCACTCCTACTTCCTCTCAGTCCTATTTCCCTTGTCTCCCCTCACTCCCCTCTGTCCCCAACTTCCCCCCTCTTTATCCTCAAAGTGCTCTTAACAAGTTCCCTTTCTATCATATGACTGTAACAACCATTCCTGGACTTGACTCAAAAAACTAGCCACCGATGGACAGTACCAGAAAATGTGTTCTATTGATTCTGATTCCTTGTAGCAAGGTCTGCACAAGGTTAACTGTTCAATGCCCCATATATGGAGAAAAAAAAAATCAAAGTATTTCATATAATAGCTTAAATTGAAACGAACAGACTGATGTGTAAATTGTTGTTTTATACACTGAATATACCAAACATGAGGAACACCTTTTACCCTCAGAACAGCCTCAATCCATCGGGGCATGGACTCCAAAAGGTGTCAAGCGTTCCACAAGAATGCTTGCCCTTGTTGACTCCAATGCTTCCCACAGTTGTGTGAAGTTGGCTGGATGTCCTTTGGGTGGTGGACCTTTCTTAATACACACAGGAAACTGTTGAGCATGAATAACCCAGCAGCATTGCATTTCCTGACACAAACCGGTGCGCCTTGCACCTACTACCATAACCCGTTCAAAGGCACTTCAATCAATCAATTAATCAAATGTCACAAAGTGCTTATACAGAAACCCAGACTAAAACCCCAAACAGCAAGCAATGCAGATGTAGAAGCACGGTGGCTAGGAAAAGCTCACTACAAAGGCAGGAACCTAGGAAGAAACCTAGAGAGGAACCAGGCTCTGAGGGGTGGCCAGTCCTCTTCTGGCTGTGCAGTGTTAAGATTATAAGAGAACATGGCAATTAAGGCCAGATTGTCTTGTCCATTCTCCCTCTGAATGGCACACGTACACAACCAGTCTATGTCATGGAAAGAGCAGGTGTTCTTAATGTTTTCAATACTATTGGGACATCAAAAACGTGTTCTAAACTGACTTGAATTTTGTACTGTATTGCTGTCAAACCTTTTGACTTTAAGTCACAATACATTTTTCAATTTATACTAATCATTTTAAGCCATTTATGATTTTGAATGGGTGGCAGACGTACCCAATTTTTTAATTTCTTCTTTAAATAATGGTCTCTTCCAATTTTGTTGCAGAGCCGCGATTAGTTGGTTGCAATTTTGTATTGATCAATCACCTCCATACAGTGTTGGTAGGTGCTTGTGTGACAACATTTGACCATTCTTGTTTACAATGTCCTTCATAAATATTACACCCTTCTTGTAAAAAAAAATATTCATCAGTATAATGCTGTAAGATCTGCCTTTTCTGGAGGATGAAATTGAAATTGTATGCAACTCCGTATACAGGGATCCATTGTCAATCAACAAAAAATACCTTCAGAAAGTGTCCACATACTTTAGTATATACTTTTGTGTACCAGCTACTGTAGTTTGTGAAAAGAGCATCAGTATCAAGAGGAATAGGTTATATTATTGATAATAACTACAGTTTATATCGTTACCTGACATTTTTACAGTAGCACTCACTATGAAATAACTTAAGAAAGTAAGTTCAATATTTTGCTGCCGCATCATGTAGAGTGTTTGTAACTGCAGTAAGTCAGTCCCCACTGGAGAGAAGATAGATAGATAGATAGATAGATAGATAGGTAGGTAGGCAGGCAGGCAGGCAGGCAGGCAGGCAGGCAGGCAGGCAGGCAGGCAGGCAGGCAGGCAGGCAGGCAGGCAGGCAGGCAGGCAGGCAGGCAGGCAGGCAGGCAGGCAGGCAGGCAGGCAGGCAGGCAGGCAGGCA
>CM042399.1:30348865-30381365 GCA_023634145.1 Thymallus thymallus
GAGAGAGAGAGAGCGAGAGAGAGAGAGAGAGAGAGAGAGAGAGAGAGAGAGAGAGAGAGAGAGAGAGAGAGAGAGAGAGAGAGAGAGAGAGAGAAAATAATAATAAATCTAGGAACAACACAGCAGACAGAAGAGAGAAAGAGGGGAGATAAATAATTGTTTTCGTTTTCGAGGTGGGTGTTAAATGTGCAAATAAACCCAGAACCATGAGTGGATAAGGTTTCTCACACTAACACAGCAGCAGCAGCCCAACCCAATATGTCAACACACTATGAAGGTTAAACTCTCAGTAACACTTCACATGACGCACCTTCTTATGAAGTGTTATGTGTGCCTTATAAACATTCATAGCACTTTGTATATGCAGTCATAAAGCATTATGAATAATGACGTACACTAAGTGTATGTGGACACCTGCTTGTCGAACATCTCATTCCAAAATCATGGGCATTAATATGGAGTTGGTCCCCCCTTTGCTATTATAACAGCCTCCACTCTTTTGGGAAGGCTTTCTAATAGATGTTGGAACATTGCTGCAGAGACTTGCTTCCATTCAGCCACAAGAGCATTAGTGAGGTTGGGCACTGATGTTGGGTGATTAGGCATGGCTCGCAGTCGGTTCTCCAATTCATCCCAAAGGTGTTCCATGGGGTTGAGGTCAGGGCTCTGTGCAGGCCAGTCAAGTTCTTCCACACCGATCTCGACAAACCATTTCTGTATGGACCTTGATTTGTGCACAGGGGCATTGTCATGCTGAAACAGGAAAGGGCCTTCCCCAAACTGTTACCACAAAGTTGGAAGCGCCAAATCGTCTAGAATGTCATTCTATGCTGCAGCATTAAGATTTCCCTTTACTGGAATTAAGGGGCCTAACATTTTTACATGTTTTATAGTGTTAAAGAATGTTTTGTTTTTGGTTTTTGGTACATCTGTCAGGCTCTGGCCATAGAGAAGCCTATTTGCTTCTCTATGTAGCTATGGTCCGAGTCTGACAGTGTCTTTCTTTTCTGTTTCTTTGTGGGTTTTGAGTGGATCTCTAATTAGAGGCAGCTGCTCCCGTTGTCTCTAATTAGGGATCCGATATAGGGTGAGTCTGTCCTTCACGTGGTGTGGGTTGTTATCGTACATGTCGAGGTATATGTCGCAGTCACGGGTGAAGTAAGTGTTCTTTTGTTACGTCCGTTCATTCCGTGTGGTTTTTGTGAATGGGACGTTAGAGTATAGTTTCAGTTTTGTATCCTGTAGTTCGCCGTTTATTTTCGATTTATACATATACAATAAATAAGAAAATGTCGAACTACTATCCCTGCGCTGCGTCTTGGTCTCTCCAACACCCACATCGTGACAGAACAACCCACCAATACGAGACCAAGCAGCGCAAATGGGGAGAGACGGAGAGCGAGATAGCCCCGCATCGGTTTACCAACACCGAACTCCTCGGAGGGGTTCGAGTCGGACTCGTCAGAGGAGGACGAGGAGGAGGACATGCTTCGGTTCCCTCACCCGTGGGGGCTCCTGGAGGAGCCAACTCCACTCCCCATGTGGACCATGGGGAGACCCAGGTACCAATGGGGGGCTCAGAGCAAGGAGCAGGAGGAAGAGCTGGAGGAGCATTTTGGGGAGGTTCTGAGGGAATTGGTGGAGATAGAGGAGGAGGTCGAGAGGGAGATGGCGGAGTGGACCAGTCCAGGTCCGGTCAGATACTCCCCTTCCAGGCCAGAGCAATCCGCTTCACCGATGTCCAGTCTGGGTCCGGACCTCTGCCCGACTCCCCGCACCCAACCTCCAGTGCGTGCGTCTAGCCAGGTGCGTCCCGTGCCAGCTCCACGCATTCGACCTCCGGTGCGCCTTCCCAGTCCGGTACGACCCGTGCCGGCTCCCCACCCTGAGCCTCCAGCGAGGGTCAGCCACCCTGAGCCTCCAGCGAGGGTCAGCCACCCTGAGCCTCCAGCGAGGGTCAGCCACCCTGAGCCTCCAGCGAGGGTCAGCCACCCTGAGCCTCCAGCGAGGGTCAGCCACCCTGAGCCTCCAGCGAGGGTCAGCCACCCTGAGCCTCCAGCGAGGGTCAGCCACCCTAAACCTCCTGCGAAGGTCAGCGCCTCTAAAACCTCCAGCGAGGGTCAGCGCCTCTCAACCTCCTGCGAGGGTCAGCGCCTCTCAACCTCCAGCGAGGGTCAGCGCCTCTCAACCTCCAGCGAGGGTCAGCGCCTCTCAACCTCCAGCGAAGGTCAGCGCCTCTCAACCTCCTGCGAAGGTCAGCGCCTCTCAACCTCCTGCGAAGGTCAGCGCCTCTCAACCTCCTGCGAAGGTCAGCGCCTCTCAACCTCCTGCGAAGGTCAGCGCCTCTCAACCTCCTGCGAAGGTCAGCGCCTCTCAACCTCCTGCGAAGGTCAGCGCCTCTCACCTCCTGCGAAGGTCAGCGCCTCTCAACCTCCTGCGAGGGTCAGCGCCTCTCAACCTCCTGCGAAGGACAGCGCCTCTCAACCTCCTGCGAAGGTCAGCGCCTCTCAACCTCCTGCGAAGGTCAGCGCCTCTCAACCTCCTGCGAAGGTCAGCGCCTCTCAACCTCCAGCGAAGGTCAGCGCCTCTCAACCTCCAGCGAAGGTCAGCGCCTCTCAACCTCCAGCGAAGGTCAGCGCCTCTCAACCTCCAGCGAAGGTCAGCGCCTCTCAACCTCCAGCGAAGGTCAGCGCCTCTCAACCTCCAGCGAAGGTCAGCGCCTCTCAACCTCCAGCGAAGGTCAGCGCCTCTCAACCTCCAGCGAAGGTCAGCGCCTCGCAACCTCCTGCGAAGGTCAGCGCCCCTGAACCTCCTGCGAAGGTCAGTTCACTGGTGCCCATTCCGGGTCCAGCCGCCTGCTCCGCCTCAGTGCCAGAGCAGTCCGCTCCACCGGTACCCATTCCGGGACCAGCCGTCTGCTCCGCCCCAGGGCCAGAGCAGTCCGCTCCACCGGTACCCAATCCGGGTCCAGCCGCCTGTCCGCCTCAGTGCCAGAGCAGTCCGCTCCACCGGTGCCCAATCCGGGTCCAGCCGCCTGCTCCGCCTCAGTGCCAGAGCAGTCCGCTCCACCGGTGCCCAATCCGGGTCCAGCCGCCTGCTCCGCCTCAGTGCCAGAGCAGTCCGCTCCACCGGTACCCAGTCCGGGTCCAGCCCGCCTGCTCCGCCTTAGTGCCAGAGCAGTCCGCTCCACCGGTACCCAGTCCGGGTCCAGCCGCCTGCTCCGCCTCAGTGCCGGAGCAGTCCGCTCCACCGGTACCCTGTCCGGGTCCAGCCGTCTGCTCCGCCTCAGTGCCGGAGCAGTCCGCTCCACCGGTACCCAGTCCGGGTCCAGCCGCCTGCTCCGCCTCAGTGCCGGAGCAGTCCGCTCCACCGGTGCCCAGTCCGGGCCCAGCCGCCTGCTCCGCCTCAGTGCCGGAGCAGTCCGCTCCACCGGTGCCCAGTCCGGGCCCAGCCGCCTGCTCCGCCTCAGTGCCGGAGCAGTCCGCTCCACCGGTGCCCAGTCCGGGCCCAGCCGCCTGCTCCGCCTCAGTGCCGGAGCAGTCCGCTCCACCGGTGCCCAGTCCGGGCCCGGCTGTTTTCCCAGCTCCATGGCCGGAGCCGTTTGCCCCACCGTGGCCCAGTCCGGGCCCGGTTGTTTTCCCCGCTCCATGGCCGGAGCCGTTTGCCCCACCGGTGCCCAGTCCGGGCCCGGCTGTTTTCCCCGCTCCATGGCCGGAGCAGTTTACCCCACCGGTGCCCAGTCCGGGCCCGGTTTATTGCCCAGCTCCATGGCCGGAGCCGTTTGTCCCACCGGTGCCCCAGTCCGGGCCCGGTTGTTTTCCCCCGCTCCATGGCCGGAGCCGTTTGCCCCACCGTGGCCCAGTCCGGGCCCGGGTGTTTTTCCCACTCCATGGCCGGAGCCGGTTGCCCCACCGGTGCCCAGTCCGGGCCCGGTTGTTTTCCCCGCTCCATGGCCGGAGCCGTTTACCCCACCGGTGCCCAGTCCGGGCCCGGTTGTTTTCCCCGCTCCATGGCCGGAGCCGTTTGCCCCCACCGGTGCCCAGTCCGGGTCCGGTTGTTTACCCCCGCTCCATGGCCGGAGCCGTTTGCCCCACCGGTGCCCAGTCCGGGCCCGGTGATAAGAAAAGGGCATGGGGCAAAACTGTCAAACTCACCGGAGCCAGAACCGCCCCCGAGGGGACTAGTCTTCCCTCCCATTAACCCCCCCCTGTTTTGTGTTTTTGTTTGTTTTTGCCGTCCGGGAGTCCGCGCCTTGGGGGGGGGGGGTACTGTCAGGCTCTGGCCATAGAGAAGCCTATTTGCTTCTCTATGTAGCTATGGTCCGAGTCTGACAGTGTCTTTCTTTTCTGTTTCTTTGTGGGTTTTGAGTGGATCTCTAATTAGAGGCAGCTGCTCCCGTTGTCTCTAATTAGGGATCCGATATAGGGTGAGTCTGTCCTTCACGTGGTGTGGGTTGTTATCGTACATGTCGAGGTATATGTCGCAGTCACGGGTGAAGTAAGTGTTCTTTTGTTACGTCCGTTCATTCCGTGTGGTTTTTGTGAATGGGACGTTAGAGTATAGTTTCAGTTTTGTATCCTGTAGTTCGCCGTTTATTTTCGATTTATACATATACAATAAATAAGAAAATGTCGAACTACTATCCCTGCGCTGCGTCTTGGTCTCTCCAACACCCACATCGTGACAACATCGTTAATATTTGTTGTAATCTGCAGGATTGTGTGGGTCCATGGCCCTCCTGCTAGCTCCGCTTCTGGTCTAGACACAGAGAATTATGCGTGTATAATTTCCCGGTATCGAGTGAGGAGAAGGGGTTTTATATGTCATTTAATGTAGGTCTGTCCTTCAGCTGTAATTGTCTATTAATATGCGGTATTATGTCTTGTTTTATGTTTTGTGTGGACCCCAGGAAGAGTAGCTGTAGCTTTGGATACACAGTTCAGCTCTCTCTCTCTCTCTCTCTCTCTCTCTCTCACACACACACACACACACACACAATTACAACATAACTACCATGCATCTTATGCTCATTAAAATGGAATGTGTGCCTTGGAAATACTCCAATAAGACATTCAACAACATTCTGCTACACATTAGTTCACCAATGCAGCTCAGAGCTGCACAATCTAAATAAAAAACTATACAGGTTCAATTTACAATTTTTTCAGAATTTCCTTGACTTGTGCAGTTCATATTATTATGATTACAAAAATAAAATAAATGTAGACAACACATACTGTATGAAAAACATACAGGACAAATGTTTGAGATTTTGGTGGATATATCCTGAGACTGGTAGTAGAACATGTGACTAGTACTATAAGTGATTCTCAGTCTGCCATGAAGGGAAAAACCCAACTCATCAATACAATATTTACCAACTGACTCACAATGACAACATCACCATCCTATGTACACAAGGCCTTACCTGCTGACTCAGGTTGATGACATCATTACTGAATTTCTTGACATCCAAGGAGAGAGAGAAAAAGTGTGGGTGTGCTGGTGTGACTGTGGAGAGGAGGGGGAGAGGAGAGGAGAGGAGAGGAGAGAGGAGAGGAGAGGAGAGGAGAGGAGAGGAGAGGAGAGGAGAGGAGAGGAGGAGGAGAGGAGAGGAGAGGAGAGGAGGAGAGGAGAGGAGAGGAGAGGAGAGGAGAGGAGAGGAGAGGAGAGGAGAGGAGAGGAGAGGAGAGGAGAGGAGAGGAGGAGAGGAGGTAATATGACTCTGAGGTCCCAGGGTATCAGACGATCTACAGGCCAACAGGGAGGAGGAGGAGAACCATGTCAGCAGATGTGTGTGGTAATGCTGAGTGGTGAATGGGTCTGTATGAGGGTGCCGTTTATCGCAGTAAGTGTGTGTGTGTGTGTGTGTGTGTGTGTGTGTGTGTGTGTGTGTGTGTGTGTGTGTGTGTGTGTGTGTGTGTGTGTGTGTGTGTGTGTGTGTGTGTGTGTGTGTGTGTGTGTGTGTGTGTGTGTGTGTGTGTGTGTGTGTGTGTGTGTGTGTGCCTGTGCCTGTGTGTGTGTGAGTGTGTGTGTGCGCTTGTGTGGGTGGGCGTGATGTGGTCAAACCAACCTGGACCAGAACACAAACTAGCCCCAATAGCCCAGCTCTATAGCCCAGGCCAGACCAGCATGCATTGGCCCTGTGTACCAGCTGAGCTTTGGACTCGGGGTTCAGTGAGGTTGGAAATGAGACTGGAGACTGCAGACTAGGGACTGCCATTGTCAGAGCTGCAAATTCCTGTAAAAGGCCAAAACATCCACGTTACAGATCAAGGCTTGACGTTACAAAACAAACGTTGTGTCCTGCATCAAAAATGCAAACAACCCAGCAGAAATTAATAGGAAATGAGTTAGATATGACTGCAGGTGAATCACCATTTTATACTATGACAAACCGCTAGCAGAAGTGCTGTCCTAGTTCTGTCTTATTACTAATCAGTCAATATAGACACGATAGCACATATACTTCCAGGCATCCTGGGCTAGTATGTTTCGAATCAAGACTTCATGAGTCTGTCCCCAGTTTCCTTTAAACTACAGTACACCCACACCATCCCATCCTGTCCAACACACACACACACACACACCACCACCAAAGCACAGCACGTACAAAAAAACATGCTTACACACATGCTCCCGTGCGCACACAGAAATACACAAGCCCTTGTGTTTCAGTCACAATATTCTTGCCTTGCCACAGGGCAGACAGTTTATCCTGAGCTTGCATTCCTCTCTTGGTTGTCAAAGAGCCCGACCACCTGTCAGTTTCCCTTAGCAACGCCCCTAACAACCACCACAGTGCCCGGGCAACGGAACACAACACAGAGCCCAGGATTGGACCCGGCCAAGACCCATGAGAGTGTGTGTCTGTACGTGCTTCTCTCCCACACACACACACACACACGCATGCATGCACACACATACACAGACACACACGTACACAGTGGTGAGTGTGTGTAGTAAACATTCATCCAGTAATACGCCCCTCTCTTCAAATAGAAAGGCCACCAAAATTATGGAGATAGAATTCAAAGAACAATGTGTTGCATACACAGCTTTTTCCTTATCATTTCCAATTCGATATGATATTACCCAATGCATGCACGGCACTCAGATAGAGAGATAGACAGGGAGAGCGAGAGAGCGAGAGAGCGAGAGAGGGAGAGATTGCTGAGGAGAGTGTGTGAGGCCTGTTGCCAGTGGAAGTGCTTTTCTTTAGCTGCCCCCAGTACCTCACAGGAGACATATCCCCTTTCTGCCCCCCCCCTCTCTCATTCCCCTCTTCTAAAAGTCTAATTACCTCGTCTTCCCTCTATCTTGCCCCAGGGTCCCAACACTAGATACCAGGGTCCCTGCTGGATGAGTCCATGTGCACTGTGTATCATAGCTGTGTTTCTGGATGGGACCCTGTAGACCAGCAGTCCTTGTGGACTAGGTCTCAGATCTAAGATATCTGGAGTCCTGGAGTCCTGTATCTAGAGTGGTCCCTTCAGACCAGGATCCTGGGACTGAGGGTCTGGGATTGGGACTGAGGGACTGAGGGGCTGGGGATGGGACTGAGGGACTGAGGTGCTGGGGTAGGACTGAGGTGCTGGGCTGAGGGGTTGGGGATGGGACCGGGGCTGAGGGGTTGGGGATGGGACTGGGGTTTGGGGGCTGGGACTGGGACTGGGGATGAGGGGCTGGGGCTGGATAGATAGGATAGAGAGATGAATAGGCAGCCTTATACACATGAAGTGTTGAAAGGGTAGGTAGATGTGTGGGCTACCCCTAGGGCTACACCAGCCCTGCTGTTCAACCCTCTCTCTCTCTCTCTCTCTCTCCTCTCTCTCTCTCTCTCTCTCTCTCTCTCTATCTCTCTCTCTCTCTCTCTCTCTCTCTATCTCTCTCTCTCTCTCTCTCTCTCTCTCTCTCTCTGCACTACCATATTGTTCTAAGCAGCAGCTTGTAGCCTGAGGGGATTTCAGTGTTTCTGAGTGTTTGTTTGTTTATCTTTGTTTACCTCACAACAGCTGGATCAGGTTTATTCTTAAACTGGTTTATTTTCCTCTTCTGTCTGTCTTTTTCTCCACCTCTTCCTCCTTCCCCTCTTCCCCTCTCCCCCTCCTCCCCTCTCCTCCTCACCCTCTCTTCCCCCCCATGGTGACTTTATGATGTGTAAATTAAACAGAAAATGTTATTGTGCATCTGAAGGATTTTTGGTAGAAAGTATTTTCAGCAAAGAGAGGAGACCACTGTGTGTGTGTGTGTGTGTGTGTGTGTGTGTGTGTGTGTGTGTGTGTGTGTGTGTGTGTGTGTGTGTGTGTGTGTGTGTGTGTGTGTGTGTGTGTGTGTGTGTGTGTGTGTGTGTGTGTGTGTGTGTGTGTGTGTGTGTGTGTGTGTGTGTGGGAGTAGGGGAGCAGAGTGTTGTGATCCTTAATAAGTGCACTCTCAGTACAGTACAGATTCTTACACGGTAGAGATAAATATGCACTAGTCCCTTAGCCCCTCCTCCCCTCCCCCTCCCCATCCCTCCATCTTTCTTTCTCTTGTCCTCCTACACATCCTGGTCTTTTCATGTGCAAAACAGATGGAGTGAATTGACATGCTAATGAGACAAGGGCTGCTTCAGAGCGGTCCTGGAGCCAAAGTGCACACACACACACACACATGCACACACACACATGCACGCATGCAGAAACACACGCATACATGTTCACACTAACAATTACAAGCTCACACATACAGGTAACTGCCTAAATAAAGGAAACACTTGAGTAAATGAGAGACACAAAGTATACTGAAAGTGTGGTTCCTGAGTTAATTAATCAGTTAACATCCCATCATGCTTAGGGTATAAAAATGCTGGACAGGCCATTTCTTTTAGCATTATTTTGTCTACCATGGCTATGCCACCGTAGGATGACAAGAATGGTCACTGTATGGGTTGATGAGCATGAAAACGATGTAAACCCTATGCCATGGCTGTCTCAGTCACCAGATCTCAACCCAATTGAACACTTATGGTAGATTCTAGAGCGCCGCCTGAGACAGTTTTCTACCACAATAAACAAAACACCAACTGATGGTGTGTGTACGTGTGTGTGTCTGTCTGTCTGTCTGTCTGTCTGTCTCTCTTCATGGGTGTCCATGGCCATGACAGCCAGTCATCCTCTTGAGATCAGTGATGGGGGAAAAGTGAGATGAAATGAAAGCATTGCTGGGATGACTGACTGGGAAAGACTCCTGGGATGGGACAGCTCATATAAAGGATGATGAAGAGGAAAGGACAGACGGGAGCTTCGGGAGAGATTTGGAGAGATAAGGGAAGAGTAGGAGCAGAGGTGGTGAAAGATGGGGAGAGGTGGGAGAGCTTTGGGGTGAATGGGATGAGTGGAAGGGACTGGGAGGGATGGAGAGAGAGAGCTGGGAGGAGAGGATGTTAGGGGACTGGGAGGGATGGAGAGAGAGAGCTGGGAGGAGAGGAGGTTAGGGGACTGGGAGGGATGGAGAGAGAGAGAGAGAGCTGGGAGGGAGAGGAGGTTAGGGGACTGGGAGGGATGGAGAGAGAGAGAGAGAGAGAGAGAGAGAGAGGAGAGAGAGAGAGAGAGAGAGAGAGAGAGAGAGAGCTGGGAGGAGAGGAGGTTAGGGGGACTGGGAGGGGATGGAGAGAGAGAGCTGGGAGGAGCTCAATGGGAGAACTGAGAGAGCAGTGAGAGAGGATGGTGGTGGGTTTAGGGTTGAGAGATCTGGTGGGACTGTTGGGGAAACAATGTAGTGTTTGGGAAGTAGTGTTGGGGAGTAGTGTTGAGGATTAGTGTGGGGTGAGTAGTGTGGGGGAGTAGTGTTGAGGAGTAGTGTTGGGGATTAGTGTTGGGGAGTAGTGTTGGGGAGTAGTGTTTGGGAGAAGTGTGGGGGAGTAGTGTTGGGGAGTAGTGTTGGGGAGTAGTGTTGGGGAGTAGTGTTGGGGAAGTAGTGATGGGGAGTAGCGTTGGGGAGTAGTGTTGAGGAGTAGTGTTGAGGAGTAGTGTTGGGGAGTAGTGTTGGGGAGTAGTGTTGGGGAGTATTGTTGAGTAGTATTGTTGGGGGAGAAGTGCTGGGGTAGAGGGGGAGCGTTGGGGGAGTAGTGCTAGGGTAGAAGGGGAGTGTTGGGGGAGTAGTGTTGGGGTAGAGGGCTGGGCTCTAGGGGGTAATTAAATGGATTCCCTCGTCTTATCTCTGTTGGATATCTCCCTCAGGCACATTCACAGTGCATGGCAATACAGTCCCATAGAACTCATTACATACACAAGCGCTCACATGCAGAGGTGTGTGTGTTTGTTCGTGTGTGTGTGTGTGCTGGTTCTCTCCAGCTGTAGCTCCAGAAGGCAGGGGGCTATAACTCCATCACCTCCCCACCTATCGACTCCCTTCGAGGGGATCAATAATGGAATGATGGCCCTCCTATGTCTTCACCATCCATCCATTGAGCGCATGTTAATGTTATGAATTATCGAGAGAACAGTTACTATTGATTGGCTGTGGATTATTGGTTGGCTGGATTGCAGGGGGAGGGTAGGGAGAGGCTGGGGAATGGTAGCTTTAGAGGGATGGGTCAAACTCTTCCAGCTAGGTTTAACTATCTACTAAGCACCTGACCCCTAAATGGGCCAGGTCAGAGGTGGCTAGAAGGGGCAAGGCTGGCAATTGGATGTCTGCCTCCCTTCCCTAGCCCCTTCCCTAGCCCCTCCTCCCAGCCTCGCTCTCCCTCTTTCTCTACCTCTTTCTTTCACTCTCTCTCCCACTCCCCCTCCTCTTCCATCTGCCTCTATGAAGCAGATCAGTGAACTGGTTCGTTTTCATTCCATTACCATGTATTACGTTTGATATGAGACATAAGGTGATTTCATACAGGATATCCCCTTATGATCCGGATCCTAGAGCGCTAAGTACCCCGATTTGCGCTATAAAGCATGTATGAAACGCAAATGAACCAAGGCTGAAACGAATCCTGGACCAGAGAGATTAGAGGGTCCAAGATCCAGGACCAGAGTACCAGGTATTGTGACGCGGTTGCGCGAGTCACGTGGCACTTTTTTGCCCGTTGTAAACAAGCTAGCTTGCTAACGTCATGTAGAATGTGCGTCTTGCTAATCGCACCCTGAAACTGTTATTTTCAGCTCTTGTGAAAGCAAAACATTTTCTGTAGAATTATCACAAACGCTCCAGGAAACCGAACTAAGGTATCGAATTTCATGTGAAAACACTCATAGACACAGATATTATTTGTGCAGGGGGCAGGAACCCCTGTTCTCTGGGAACATACATATTTTCCTTTCTATTTTCTATTTTCTATTCTCTCTCTCTCTCTCTCTCTCTCTCTCTCTCTCTCTCTCTCTCTCTCTCTCTCTCTCTCTCTCTCTCTCTCTCGCTCTATCTCTCTCTCTCGCTCTCTGTCTCTCTCTCTTTCTCTCTCTCTCTCTCTGTCTCTCTCTCTGTGTTTTCATGTGATCTGAGTGTGACCGTGGATGCAGAGGTGAAGGGGGATTATGGTCTGTACACCTGATCTAGTCAAGCTGACCCCCCTTGCCCCCCGCATCCTTCCTGGGAGCTTACACAAGCACACTAATGTAGACATCTGCACCCACACCCAAATACACACACACACATACATACACATTCACATCCAGACAAACACACGCACACAGAGACTGAACCCATATCCCATTTGTATGGCTTGGAACAGCCAGACGTTCTCACAGTGTCCATTCCACGGAGAAAGGGAAAAATACTTTCCCAGGCAACTCCTGGGCTTATTCAGCTCCAGAACATTCTGCTGAGTCCGAGAAGGTGTGTTGCTCCCATCGGGGGGAAAGGGAAGAAAGGAGAAACATTCCCGAAAATGGTCAGGTTTGAGTCTTCATGTGAAAGCTGTCCATGACACATTGCTATGACAGTGAGGGAGAAAGAGAAAGAGAAAGAGAAAGAGAGAGAGAGAGAGAGAGAGAGAGAGAGAGAGAGAAGAGAGAGAGATGAGAGAGAGAGAGAGAGAGAGAGAGAGAGAGAGAGAGAGAGAGAGAGAGAGAGAGAGAGCGAGAGAGAGAGAGAGAGAGAGAGAGAGAGAGAGGAGGAGAGAGAGAGAGAGAGAGAGAGAGAGAGAGAGAGAGAGAGAAAAGCTATGGAAGGACTCTGCTTTAACTGATGTCACAGTAAAAACTCAAGTGTTTTCCACTCCAACCTATGGACATTATCTTCCATTGATTCACCTCTCTTAAGTTGTGGTCATAAATTAGCACCTCGGCTTGTATC
The DNA here is from genome assembly GCA_023634145.1 of Thymallus thymallus. Lineage (NCBI taxonomy): Eukaryota > Metazoa > Chordata > Actinopteri > Salmoniformes > Salmonidae > Thymallus > Thymallus thymallus. Next base: position 30,361,136 of record CM042399.1, read on the forward strand.
CTCCTACTCTGCATCACCCAATCAACAGACTGCAAAAACACCAACCACTGAATTATACTGCCTCCACCACTAACACAAGCTGCTGCTGATGATGATGATAGCAACGATGATAACAACAATGACGAAGATGACAACAACCGACCAGGAAAATAGAAAGGAAAATGAGAGCAAGAAAAATTATGAAAACGACGCAAACAATTCTGTCAGCACCAATTCTATCAGCCTGTGTCACTGGGCATTACCGGACTAGTACTACAAAATACGTTTCTGTCTACCCTGAGACCAGTGTTCAGAGTGAAGTAAAGCCGCTGGGACTGTACTGAAGGCTGTTGAGATAAATAAGCAAAACACCATTGATCTGTGCTAATGGGGATGGCCGGGGCGTGGGCATGTGGTCAGTCAGGGGCAGCGGGGTAGAGCATCTGTCCGGGCCTAGTGGCTCTGTCCTGGAGGAGAGAAGGGGAGGAGCAGAGCCCTCTAACCCCACCTGTTCCTGGAAGGGGATCAGCATTCAGCGCCACCAGTCTTTAGTATGAATATTTCACGAGGCCTCTGCTTGGCTGTGTCTCTGTGTCTCTAAGCTGGTGGAAAAACATTAAAGGGTCATGGTATGTGGCGTCAAAGATCTGTAAGGAACCGTACAGTCCAGTATGACTGCTTCAGTGTAGGAGAACAGTCTCTTTAATCTGTCATTCAACAAAGGTTTATATCTATAATGGCTGAATAGGAGCATAATATGCATGTACAGTACCAGTCAAAAGTTTGGACACACCTACTCATTCAAGGGTTTTTCTTTATTTTCACTATTTTCTACATTGTAGAATAATAGTATAGACATCAAAACTATGAAATAACACATATGAATCATGTAGTAACCAAAAAAGTGTTAAACAAATAAAAATATATTTTAGATTTCATATTCTTCTAAGTAGCCACCCTTTGCCTTAATGACAGCTTTGCACACTCTTGGCATTCTCTCAACCAGCTTCATGAGGTAGTCACTTGCATTTCAATTAAAAGGTGAGCCTTGTTAAAAGTTAATTTGTGGAATTTTGTACCTTTTTAATGCGTTTGAGACAATCAGTTGTGTTGTCACTACAGACAACCTGGTTGTATCACAACCGGCCGTGATTGGGAGTCCCATAGGGCGGCGCACAATTGGCCCAGTGTTGTCTGAGTTTGGCTGGTGTAGGCCGTCATTGAAAATAAGCATTTGTTCTTAACTGACTTGCCTAGTCAAATAAATAAAAAGGGGTGTTATACAGAAGATAGCCCTATTTGGAAAGAGAAACGACAGTCCGTCATTACTTTAAGACATGAAGGTCAGACAATGCAGAACATTTCAAGAACTTTGCAATCGCAGAAACTATCAAGCGTTATGATGAATCTGGCTCTCATGAGGACCTCCAAAGAAAAGGAAGACCCAGCCTCAGAAATTGCAGCCCAAATAAATGCTTCACAGAGTTCAAGTAACAGACACATTTCAACATTAACTGTTCAGAGGAGACTGAGTGATTCAGGCCTTCATGGTCGAAAAGAAACCACTACTAAAGGACACCAATAAGAAGAAGAGACTTGCTTGGGCCAAGATACACGAGCAATGGACATTAGACCGGTGGAAATCTGTCCTTTGGTCTGATGAGTTCAAATTTGAGATTTTTGGTTCCAACCACCTGTGTCTTTGAGAGACACAGAGTAGGTGAACGAATTATCTCCGCATGTGTGGTTCTCACCTTGAAGCATGGAGGAGGAGGTGTGATGGTGTGGGGGTGCTTTGCTGGTGACGGTGTCAGTGATTTATTTAGAATTCAAGGTACACAGCATTCTGCAGCGATACGCCATCCCATCTGGTTTGCGTTTAGTGGGACTATCATTTGTTTTTCAGACATGATGGAGTGATGCATCAGATGACCTGACCTCCACAAACACCCAACCTTAACCCAATTGAGATGGTTTGGGATTTCTTTATTTAACCTTTATTTAACTAGGCAAGTCAGTTAAGAACAAATTCTTATTGACAATGACGGCCTAGGAACAGTGGGTTAACTGCCATTTTCAGGGGCAGAACAACCGATTTTTACCTTGTCAGCTCAGGGATTCGATCCAGCAACCTTTCGGTTACAGGTCCAACGCTGAGTTGGACTGCAGAGTGAAGGAAAAACCGCCAACAAATGCTCAGCATATGTGGGAACTCCTTCAAGACGGTTGGAAAAGCATTCCAGGTGAAGCTGTTTGAGAGAATGACAAGAGTGTGCAAAGCTGTCATCAAGGCAAAGGGTGGCTACTTTGAGGAATCTAAAATCTAAAATATATGTTGATTTGTTTAACACTTCTTTGGTTACTACATGATTCCATATATGTTATCTCAGTGTTGATGTCTTCACTATTATTCTACAATGTAGAAAATAGTAAAAATAAAGAAAAACCCTTGAATGAGTAGGTGTGTCCAAACTTTTGACTGGTACTGTATGTAAAGGAGAATTTTATAGCTGGTTGCAGACATTACAAACCAGAGAGAAGCTTGACATGCAATAAGAGGAAAGAAAAGGATCAATGGAAACCAGTGGTGTTGATTAGAGGAGGATGAACTAAGCTTACAGCAGGTTACATGTTGAGGGCTCATCACAGGTGGCAGTAAAAAGTACCTAACCAGCGAATAACAGCAACGCACACCTTTAATATGATCATAAATAGTGAGAAAGGAGCAAGACGGGTGCAACAAGGGGCTCTTGAATAAAAGTTGTTGCGTGAAAGGGCATATATCAGGAGGCAGCTATTAGGCTTGCCCTTTAGGGTTCCCGGGGAGTGGGAGTAGTTTACTCCTGTCTAGGTGATAGTGGGCTTTATATCACACAGTCCTGATCCTGCAACTCTCACACACACTCACACACACACACACACACACACACACACTCACACACTCACTCGTAAATGTCACCTATTAATCTGGGCTCAAGTGCTGCCTGGTGCACTTCACTAGCTAGCAGCTCAGCTCAGCAGAGGGAGTTCTGATGCGGTGTGTGCAACTGTACACACCTAAACACTGAGGGATATATGACAGTGCACTGCACAGAGGGATGTACAAACGCACACAAACACACACTTACACACTCACACACACATACACAGACACAGCTCTTCTATTCAATCAAACTATTACCCTAATCTAAACAGTTAAGCACACTTGGACTGGAGCTGTCTCTCTCCGCCTTTCTTTCTGTTTGTCTCACAAACTGCCAGCTCTTTCATTTCCTCAAACTGCCAGCTCTTTCATTTCCTCAGACTGCCAGCTCTTTCATTTCCTCAGACTGCCAGCTCTTTCATTTCCTCAAACTGCCAGCTCTTTCATTTCCTCAAACTGCCAGCTCTTTCATTTCCTCAGACTGCCAGCTCTTTTATTTCCTCAAACTGCCAGCTCTTTCATTTCCTCAAACTGCCAGCTCTTTCATTTCCTCAAACTGACAGCTTTCCCATTTCCTCAAACTGACAGCTCTTTCATTTCCTCACATCCAGATAGAGATAGCACAGAGAGGAGAGCTCTCACACTTCACTCCTCTCATCTCTTCTGCCCTGCAGGATATAAACTACCCTTCACCCTTTCCTCCATCCATCCATCCATCCATCCCTCCATCCCTCCATCCCTCCATCCCTCGCTCCACAGCTCCCCAAACCCCCACGAGGGCCATCCGCAGTGCACCCTGAAATATAGACCAGTGTAATGGCCCACTAAATTAACTCCTTGTAAGTGCGCTATAAGAGTGGTGGTAATTAGCATATAATAGGTGAGGGAGAGGAGATAAAGGGCCAGGCCTGCCCTAGGGGCCGGGGTATGGGGCTGGGACCCGGCATGTCTAGCAGCCTCTAATAGCACTGAAAAGTTCAGCCTTATAAACATGTCAAAGAGACGCCTGATTAAACGGCAGGGTCAGGAGATAATGGAGCCCTGTACCTGTGGGCTGCCCATCACTCCCCCATCACTCCCTCCCTCTCCCGTCACTCCCCCATCACTCCCTCCCTCCCCCGTCACTCCCCATCACTCTCTCCCTCCCCCGTTACTCCCCCATCACTCCCTCCCTCCCCCATCACTCCCTCCCTCCACCATCACTCCCTCCCTCCCCGTCTCTCCCCATCACTCCCTCCCTCCCCCGTTACTTCCCCATCACTCCCTCCCCGTCACTTCCCCATCACTCCCTTCCCGTCACTTCCCCATCACTCCCTTCCCATCACTCCCTCATCACTCCCTCCCTCCCCGTCTCTCCACCTATACTTCCCCATCACTATTTCTCTCCCCCGTCCCTCCCCATCATTCTCTCCCTCCCCCTGTCTCTCCGCCAACACTCCCACCCTCCCCTTCTCCCCCCCTTCACTTCCCCATCACTCCTTCTCTCCCCCGTCTCTCCTCCATAGACTCTGTCTCCCTCTTCCTACCCTGTCAGTTATTCTCCCACATTCTATGCCTGCATCCCCACATAACTCCCGAGTCAAATATACTCCCTCATTCTCCCCCTCTCTGTGCCTCCCCATCCCTGCCATGTCAGCCAAGCCCAGGTCTCCTTCCCCACTCTACTTTCCTGTGACACCCTCTGTCCCCCTGCCAAGCTCCGTCCCAGCCCAGGAGGGACAGGAGAGAGGAGAGAGAGAGAGAGAGAGAGAGAGAGAGAGAGAGAGAGAGAGAGAGAGAGAGAGAGAGAGAGAGAGAGAGAGAGAGAGAGAGAGCGAGAGAGAGAGAGAGCGAAAGCGAAAGCGCACAAGAAAGAGCGAGAGCATGCGAGAGAGAGCGAGAGCATGCGAGAGTGCGCAAGAGAGCGAGAGAGAGCGGGAGAGAGCGAGAGAAAAAGAGAGAAAGAGAGAGAGAGAAGCCCTACATGCATAATTCTGTCGGAAAATTCTTAAAGTACAAAGAAATACACCAACTAATGCATGTAGGGTAGAATTGGGCTGCTTTCCAGTGGTAACGAAAGTACAAACAAAAAAAGATGATAAAAATTTTGTCTCCATTTTAAAGCACTTCAAACCCAAGAGCTGAGTCCAGAAATGATCCCTTTCAGTCAGCTGGTGTTGGACCTAACCAACCAAGCTGACACCAGCACTGCTTCAAAATAAATAATTCAAATAAACAAAATCATGAACCAATCAAAGGACTCATATTTACAACATTGGAAAAACGAAACATAATCCCAAAGCCGACTAAATTGCTATCTGTCTCTGAACAGAGAATATGAATTGGCTGATTATCTCTACTTTATCAGAGATACGAAGCAGAGACAGATCCTTACCAAGTGCAGGCTGAGTGACCACCAATTGGCAATAGAACCCGGCAGACATAAAAAGACATGACTACCCAAAGAGGAGCGTGTATGTGGTCACTGCATTCCAAATGTTAACTTATTAAAGCCAGAGGAAAAACAAAAAACACTCATGGGCAAAGGAGCAACGGCTCCTCTTGCAGCCAAATATGGATGTGCCTGCCATAGCCTGAGGGACACTGAATAATAACATCTGCATAGTAAGCAGTAACTTACTTGTAATTAGTATTATTGTTATTACTATTATTATTATTATTATTTGTGGTATTATTGTTATTACTACTATTGTTAATATTATTGTTATAATTATTGTTATTATTATTGATGTGATTATTTATTCCAAATAGTAGTGGTACGGGTAGTAGGGGTGATGGTAATGATAGCAGTTTAGTGATAGTGATGGTAGTAGTAGTGTAAGGATCTACGTTCAGAGAGGTCTCTGGAAACCTTTATGGTTTTCTGGTTTAGTGTCCATGGACCTCTCTGGATAACTCTATGTTTGGTTTGGGTTTGGTCCCCAATTAGAGGCAGCTGCGTCGCATTGTCTCTAATTGGGGAGCCTATTTAAGTTCAGTTATTTCCCACCTATGTTGTGGGTTTTTGTGTGTGTTCCTTTGGTGCACACCTGTTCATGGTCACGGTCTCTCCTTTTGTTGTATTGAGGTTTTTTGCCTAAATAAAAGGAATGTGTTTGCACCACAGCTCTGCGCCTTGGGTCCTGTCTCATCGCAACCGTGACAGAAAAACCCACCAGTGCCAGGACCGGTTCTTAGCCCGGTGGCTTCAGTACATGTCCCCAGCGTGGTAGCGCTAGTGCCGGTTCCTAGCCTGGTTTTCACTGAGGAAATGAATTAGTCTGCTGTTAATGATAATACAGATGATTATAGATAGATAGATAGATAGATAGATAGATAGATAGATAGATAGATAGATAGATAGATAGATAGATAGATAGATAGATAGATAGATAGATAGATAGATAGATAGGGCAGGTGCAAAATGCCAGAATGAAAATACACAAAATACACGAAAGACAGATACACAATACATGATACATAGAGCGGCAGTATGAAAAAGTATGAAAATACAAGAAGTCTGGATTACAAAAAGCTATAAAAAGGACATTGCATAGTATGGGTGATTGGCTGAATATGTACACTATACATTGTTACAGAGTGTTAGGTGGAAGAAAAAATTATACAAATATTGCAAGTTGATATAGATAAATAAGGAGTATTTGCATGGTTAACTATACTATACAGGTCGATGGCAGAGAAATACTTAAATAGCTAGATGTGCGTATGATATAAGTGAGGGTAATAATAGTTTACTTAATATACAGTCTGGTAAAATGAACAGTTAAGTGAATATTTTGCCTGGTTAAATTAACTGTACAGGTAAATGAACAGTTAAATGTACAGGTAAGTGAATATTTGCATGGTTACACAAACTGTACAGGTAAATGACAGGAAGAGATACTTAAATAGCTAAATGTGTGTATGATATAATTTAGGGTAATAATAGTAATTCCCTTAAAATACAGTCCTTAGTGCGTAGGGTTTAATTACAGATAAATGCACATATTACACATTTGATATACTAAAAGCAATGAAAAAAGATACAACTGACAGGATACTAATATGCATTCCTGAGTGAATGACTACGTAAGTTCAGTCCAAGAACTACTTACAATATTGCACGTGATGTGATATAACAACTGTACATGAATATATATATATATACAGACCTGAATGAATAAATAAGTCCTGAGTGAATGAGTTATTACAGACCAGAGTTACTCACGGATGGATGCATAATTGTTCAACTAAAACCTTTTTCCAAGGTTGCTGTTGACGCATATCCCACGGTGGTTGTTGGGGTCAAATTTGTCTCCACTTTAGTGGATTGGGGGGATCAGTCCTTGGTTCCAAATATTGGGGAAGATGCCAGAGCTGAGGATGATGCCTTTTTGGGTTGGAGGGTTTGTATTTGGTCCTGTAGTTCATTCAATGTAATTGGAGAATCCAGTGGATTCTGGTAGTCTTTAATAGTTGATTCTAGGATTTACATTTGATTATGTATATTTATTTGTCTTTGTTCTTTGTTATAGGGTCAAAAAGATTGGAGAAGTGGTTTACCCATACATCTCCATGTTGGATAGATAACTCTTCATGTTGTTGTTTGTTTAGTGTTTTCCAATTTTCCCAGAGGTGGTTAGATTCTATAGATTCTTAAATTACATTAAGCTGGTTTCTGATGCCTTGTTCCTTCTTTTATCACAGTGTATTTCTGTATTGTTTTAGTGATCCACCATAGTGAAGGCGTAGGCTAAGGTTTTCTGGGTCTTTATGTTTTTGGTTGGATAGGTTTCTCAATTTCTTTCTTAGGTTTTTGCATTCTTCATCAAACCATTTACCATTGCTGTTAATTTTCTTCGGTTTTCTGTTCGAAATTTGTAGATTTGATAGGGAAGCTGAGAGGTTAAATATACTGTTTAGGTTTTCTACTGCCAAGTTTACACCTTCACTATTACAGTGAAACATTTTGTCCAGGAAATTGTCTAGAAGGGATTGAATTTGTTGTTTACTAATTGTTTTTTGGTAGATTTCCACACTACTTTCCTTCCATCTATAGCATTTCTTAATACTATTAAGTTACTTTGGCATTGATGCCTCATGGTTGAGCATGGCTCTGTTCAAGTAGAGTGTGATTTTGCTGTGATCTGATAGGGGTGTCAGTGGGCTGACTGTGAACGCTCTAAGAGACTCTGGGTTGAGGTCAGTGATGAAGTAGTCTACAGTACTACTGCCAAGACATGAGCTATATGTGTACCTACCATAGGAGTCCCCTTGAAGCCTACTTTTGACTATGTACATACCCAGCGTCAGACAGAGCTGCAGGAGTTGTGACCCGTTTTTGTTGGTTATGTTGTCGTAGTTGTGTCTAGGGAGGCGTATGGGGGAGGGAATGCTGTCTGCTACAGGTAGGTGTTGGTCCCCATGTGTGCTGAGGGTTCTGGCATTTAGGTCACCACAGACTAGTCCCTGGGGCTGGAAATGGTTGATCTCCCCCTCAAGGATGGAGAAGCTTTCATCATTAAAGTATGGGGATTCTAGTGGGGGGATATAAGCAGCACACATGAGGACATTTTTCTCTGTTGAGATAATTTCCTTATTAAGTTCTAGCTAGATGTAAAATGTTCCTGTTTTGACTAATTTAATAGAGTGGGTTAGGTCTGCTCTATACCAAATTAACATGTCCCCTGTGTCTCTTCCCTGTTTCACACCTCGTAGTTTGGTGGATGGGACTACCAGCTCTCTGTAACGTAGAGGGCAGCCAGTGGGTCCGTCACGTTTTTCTTGTAGGATGACGTCTGTATTTCCAATTTATTTGAAGAAGTCTAAGTTCCTGCTCTTTAGGCCAAAGGCAGATGACCTCAGACCTTGTATACTCCAGGATTAGATAGTAAAAGCTTTGTGTTCCATAGTGTCTAGTGTTGTTTTTGTGTGGTTTAGGCCCGGACCATCACAGTAGGTGTGAGCAGAGCTTCTCTTTCTCTCTCTTTCTCTCTCTCTCCTCTCTCCCCTTCTCACTCACTCTCGCTCTCTCTCCCCTTCTCTCTCTCTCTCTCCCCTTCTCACTCACTCTCGCTCTCTCTCTCCCCTTCTCACTCACTCTCGCACTCTCTCCCCTTCTCACTCACTCTCGCACTCTCTCCCCTTCTCACTCTCTCTCTCTCTCTCTCTCTCTCTCTCTCTCTCTCTCTCGCTTTTAATGTTTTGATGGGGGTTTGGCCCGGAGATGGGGCCATTGTTTGCTTGTCACATCTCTAATGCTATAGGAATAGACCTGCTGGACTTGCACAAACAGCACAGTGCTTTACAAACAGAACATTAAATAATAATGGTATTACTCATGTTGACGAGCTGTCAACACACACACACACACACACACACACACACACACACACACACACACACACACACACACACACACACACACACACACACACACACACACACACACACACACACACACACACCAGAGCCTCAGTAAGAACTAAAGATGTGATACAATTTCTACAGAAAATGTTATTAGAAGGTGCTGGAAAAAAGCCATTCACACTGCCAGTTGGTCAGGGGCTGAGGAGGAGGAGGTAAAAAATTATCCTGATCATTCACTCATTCATCACATATTCATCCACTTATTCATACATTAATTTCTTATTTCGCTCTCCCTCAAATTATACTGAACAAAAATGTAAATGTAACACGTAAACAGTTGTGTAAAGTATTTAAGTAAAAATACTTTAAAGTACTGTGCTGTACTTTACTATTTATATATCTTTGACAACTTTTACTTTTACTTCACTACATTCCTAAAGCAAATAATGTACTTGTTACTCCATACATTTTAGCTGAAACACAAAAGTTATTACATTTTGACAGGAAAATGGTCCAATTTACACACTTACCAAGAGAACATCCCTTGTCATCCCTACTGCCTCTGATCTGGAGGACTCACTGAACACAAATGCTTTGTCTGTAAATTATGTCTGAGTGTTGGAGTGTGACCCTGGCTATCCGTCAATAAAAAAAATATATAGAATTGTGCCGTCTGGTTTGCTTAATATAAGGAATTTGAAATGATTTGCACTTTTACTTTTGATGCTTAAGTACATTTTAGAAATTGCATTTACTTTTAAACCAAATACTTTTAGACTTTTACTTAAGTAGTATTTTACTGGGTGACTTTCACTTTTACTTGAGTCATTTTATATTAAGGTTTAAGTATGACAATTGAGTACTTTTTCCACCACTGCATGTAGTGTTTCCTGAGCTGAAATAAAAGATCCCAGAAATGTTCTATACGCATAAAAAGCTTATTTCTCTCAAATTTTGTGCACAAATTTCTTTACATCCCTGTTAGTGAGCATTTATTCTTTGCCAAGATAATAAATCCACCTGACAGGTGTAGCATATCAAGAAGTTGTTTAAACAGCGTGATCAATACCCTCCTCAGACAATCCTACAGGTGAAGAAGCCGGATGTGGAGGTCCTGGGCTTGTGTGGTTACATGTGGTCTGCAGTTGTGAGGCAAGTTGGATGTACTGCCACATTCTCTAAAACAATGTAGGAGGCGGCTTATGGTAGAGAAATTAACATTAAATTATCTGGCAACAGCTCTGTTGGACATTCCTGCAGTCAGCATGCCAATTGTACGCTCCCTCAAAATTTGAGACATCTATGGCACTGGACATTTTAGAGTGGCTTTTTATTGTCCCCAGCACAAGGTGCACCTGAGGGGAGGGGTATTGAAAAGTATTTATGTCTGTAATATAGACCTTTTGTGGGGGAAAAATATTTCTGATTGGCTGGACCTGGCTCCCCAGTGGGTGGGCCTATGCCCTCCCAGGCCCATCCATGGCTGCGCCCCTGCCCAATCATGTGAAATCCATAGATTAGGGCCTAATTAATTAATTTAAATTGATTGATTTCCTTATATGAACTGTAACTCAGTAAAAATGTTGCATGTTACATTTATATTTTTGTTCAGTATAGTAAATAAAAGCTTGGGGGGGGTTGTTAAACCGAGACAGGCTATAGCCGGACTGTGGCTGTGCATGCCTTTACTCATTCTAACAGCCGTTTAATAAATGTGATTGCAAATGGAACTTGTCACTTGCACTGGGGAGAGCCTGGCCCGTCAATACTCCTACTGGCAGGTGCCTGGGGTCACGTATAAGTCACAGAGTGATGGATATGTATCCAATAATTGATGTAGGGCAGCTGTTATAGTCCGTTTTTCTCCTGCCTCTATTGCTTATTAAAAGCTCTTGGCCTTAAGTATCAGCCAGCCAATTATAGAGTTAACAGGGCGGTGGGGGAGGCTGAAGGAAGGGCAGAAGGGTGCAGGGGGTTGAGTGGCCAGGCAGGACCCTCAGACACTGTGTGGGGCAGCTAAGCACAGAAGGGTGCAGGGGGTTGAGTGGCCAGGCAGGACCCTCAGACACTGTGTGGGGCAGCTAAGCATTGTAGCTACTGTAATAGTGTGCTGGAAGTTGAATAAATTAGCTTTGTTGTGGCTCTTTATATGTGTTTGTTTGTGTGGGTTAACAGGTTACGTGGGGGATGGAAGGTGGGGTAGGGTTAAAGCGGAAGCTAAGCACTGTGTCACCATGTCACTATGTCAAACACCATGTCCTCTTGGTTGAGACCTTACGAGAAACCCAAAACAAAGCCAAATGTATAGTTTAGTGAAACAAGGTCGCTATATTCACGTCGGGGGAATTTAGCGAAAAGTGTCAGCCTATTTGCAACGCACCTCCTTGTTACTGCATTTCCATTTTCCTTTTCATGTGTTGCAACTGCATTCAGTAGTGTCTACGAATCATATGATTATGAATAAATAAATGTATGAAAGCATGTATTCCTTATGTTAGATGTATTTAGTTCTGTCCTTGTGGTGTTCTTGTCTATTCATGTTCTGTATTATCTCATGTTTTATGTGTTTTGTGGACCCCAGGATGAGTAGCTGCTGCTATAGCAACAGCTAATGGGGATCCTAATAAACTATTAAAATACTTGCAACTGTTTTTTCTCTTCCTGTACAATTTAGTTCAGTTCACTTGAACCTTTTCACCATCTTTCCTAATCTTGAACTCTTCAAGCAAAGACATAATCAACAAACAACACTGTCACAATGACTAGTAACAGTTCAAGGTTGAAGGTCAAGGTTCACATACCAGGGGATGGCCCTCTGCTCTTGGCACGTTGGTTTGTTGTTATCTTCCTGTGTAGAAAGGACGTCCCTTGTTTAGACAGACAGTGACAGGACCCAGTGGTAACAGTGTGTGGGTGGCTGGGGCTCTGCACACCCTTGGGACAACACATCACTACATGCTGCCATGGGTTGATTTATACCATACCAACAATATTCATATTTTTTTATTGTGGAATTACTCCAATTGAAAAAACTGAAATGCAAGGAAATACTTGAAGTGCTTAGACTATATCAGAACTACAGCACCCACCATCTACACTACAATAGAATATCTGTCTCACCATCTCCAGGTTGGTCCTGCCCTCGCCTGGAAGATGTGGAATAATAGACATAATAATGTTACTCGCTGTGGGCACTAACCCCAACACTGTGAGGAAAGGGGGGAAAAGTTTGGATGTGACCGCGTAAGGCGTGTAGTAATTGTAAAACTCAGGAAAGAGCTGCAGAAGCAGATTTCTGACATGTAGCGCTGCTTTTCAGCTCTGATCAAAGGGTCCAGCTCTACAGCGGCCTGATAACCCAATCAATTCACTCCTTTTGTTTTTCGCTGAATGATGCACGTTTAGCTGTAACCTTCGGGCTAAGAATGACTGAAAGACAGACAGAAAGGAAAAGCAGAGAGAAACAGGGAAAAAAGGTGGTGAAGGAGAAAGAAGAAGGGGAGGAGGAGAGAAGAAGAAGGGGAGGAGGCGAGAAGAAGAAGGGGAGTAGGAGAGAAGAAGAAGGGGAGAAGGAGAGAAGATAAAGGAGAGGAGGAGAAAGAAGAAGGGGAGGAGGAGAGAAGAAAAGGCGAGGAGGAGAGAAGAAGAAGGGGAGAAGGTGCTGTCTGGGGGTGATAGCATTGGGCTCCCGAGCAAAGACGGATTACCGGGCACGTGCCCAGGGCCCAAAATCACAGAGGGGCCAGGCCCATTGCGGCAAAATTCACTTTGATTTTATCAAGCCTTTTTTTATTTTCCCTATATAATATAATTGGTTAGCTTAGTAACTATGTTTATGAAGTGACCAATCAAAATGCACGCTGCCTGACGTTTTAAAGGTCACACTGGAGAAAGCAAAGTCAAATCGAAAATCTAACTGTAGTAGACAACCTAGCTAGCTAAGATGTATCGTAAACTGAGTGGTTCGATGAAACGCAAAATTAAAAAATATAAAGATGAAAGAGAGACAGCATTATTAAAAAAGATGCCAGCTATTACTCTTTTTTTTTTAACTACAGAGGATAAAAATAACACGAATGTTACTCTTAGTGAGGATTTGGAGGCGAGCACTAGTCATGCACACTAGGGACACCTGCTGGTATAAATAATTCAGAGAATCCAAATAGTTATAGATCGCATGTCACCTGTCGGCGAAACGTTAATGTAGTAGCCATGTCTATGGTGTTCCTAAACTTTTTAAAGTAATGTATGTAGGTTACCCCTTCTGAAATGCTGTCACCAACTTTGTAGCCCCTTTACCAAGCACGTTTGGTGCTTTAATTTCATTGACAGTAGGCTACATCTGTTATTAAAGTAGCCTATTCAATAAGACAAAATGCACAAACTATAACCAGTTTCTGTCTAGCATAGCCCGAAGCCCCCGGACATAAATATATTTCTCACACATGTTATTAACATGGTAGTCCATTACAAATTGCTTTCACTCTCCTACACGTGAATGAAAAAGATGCGTTTCGTTTGACAAGTCGTAATGTTCGGTTGTGTTGGATTGAGCACTAAAGATGCTTTTGTGAATTAAGGATAATTCTTTACGCCAACTGTCGGATGAGAGTGCTTCTGTAATCCCCCCTCCCCCCAAAAACCTCAAAATGCCTGTGCAAATAATGTATCCATCCTTCAACTCGCAATATCTACTTCAGTAATAGCGTTAACGATTTAATTTGCAATGTCAACCGGCATTCATAATGACCGGCAGCCAAAAATGTTGATTTTAGCAGTAAAATAAGTGTGTCATGTGAGCGCGTGGATGGGGGGGTCTTCGAGCGTTAACCGTGCCCAGGGCCCTAGGAAGTCATAATCCGTCTCTGCTCCCGAGTGGCTCAGAGGTCCAAGGCACTGCATCTCAGTGCTATAGGCGTCACTACAGACCCTGGTTCGATCCCGGGCTGTTTCACAACCAGCCATGATCGGGAGTCCCATAGGTCTGCGCACAATTGGCCCAGGGGAGGCCGGGGTTGCCATCATTGTAAATAAGAATTTGTTCTTAACTGACTTGCATTGTTAAATAAAGAATAAATAAAAGGAGGGGAGGAGGAGAGAAGAAGAGAAGAAGAAAAGGAGGAAGCTACTGTAAAAAAATAAATAAAAATAAAAATAAAAAATATTCAATAAAGTTGTTGGTGAGTTTAATGGGTCTATAGAAAAGTATTATGGGGTACTGGAGGGTGGATGGGATCTGAATGGGAAGTGATTAGAATATGAAATGTTTTAACTGAGAGAGGAGAGAATGGAGAGGGTAAAAAGCGGAGGAGACGGAAGGGAGATTAAAAGATTACCTGTCTTCTATATGCGTCCTTCAGGAGCGCAGCGACTGTCTGCCAGACTGAACACCCCCCCGTCCCCCGGGCCCCGGCCCCCTACCCCATTCCCCAGCCCACCTGCTTCAGACAGTCAATGAGAGACAGACAGAGAGAGAGAGAGAGAGAGAGAGAGAGAGAGAGAGAGAGTGAGACTTCACTTGCTTTGGCAATGTTAACGTATGTTTCCCATGCCAATAAAGCCCTTAAATTGAAAAGTGAATTGAATTGAGAGAGAGTGAAATGAAGGAATCATTACATCACAACAACAGGGACAGTAATGTTAATGAGGGTTCTTAGACATCAGTCAATCAATGGGTCAGCCAATCAATCAGTCTGTATTTAGTAGGCACAGAGAGTGTCCTCCAGACAGACACACAGACAGGCTGGCACACACACACACACACACTGCACCTATGGGACAAACAGGCAAGCTAGCCGATAGTTGAAGGTTAGACCATGTTACACCAGACTGAGAAACAGACAATAACTTGTGAAGATAATTAAGCAAACAAAGCAAATGTGACAGACAAAGAGAAATAATGAGAGATAGAGAGAGAGAGAGAAAGAGAGAGTGAGAGCGAGAAAGAGAGCGGAGAGAGAGAGAGAGAGAGAGAGAGAGAGAGAGAGAGAGAGAGAGAGAGAGAGAGAGAGAGAGAGAGAGAGAGAGAGAGAAAGATAAATAATTGTCTTCCAAAAAAGGTTCAGTTGCCAGGACCACAAATACAAATTCCACTTAGACAGTGTTGCAATACAGCACTCAAAAAACAATACATACCTCGGCCTGAACATCAGTGCCACAGTTAACTTCCACAAAGCTGTGAACGATCTGAGAGACAAGGCAAGAAGGGCCTTCTATGACATCAAAAGGAACATAAAATTTGACATACCAATTAGGATCTGGCTAAAAATACTTGAAAAAGAATTCCAGAAAAGAGACGTTAAATTCTACAACCACCTAAAAGCAAGCGATTCCCAAACCTTCCATAACAAAGCCATGACCTGCAGAGAAATGAACCTGGAGAAGAGTCCCCTAAGTAAGCTGGTCTTGGGGCTCTGTTCACAAACACAAACAGACCCCACAGGGCGCCAGGACAGCAACACAATTAGACCCAACCAAATCATGAGAAAATAAAAAGATAATTACTTCACACATTGGAAAGAATTAACATAAAAACAGAGCAAACTAGAATGCTATTTGGCTCTAAACAGAGAGTACACAGTGGCAGAATACCTGACCCTTGTGACTGACCCAAACTTAAGGAAAGCTTTGACTATGTACAGACTTGGTGAGCATAGCCTTGCTATTGAGAATGGCCGCCATAGGCAGACTTGGCTCTCAAGAGAAGACATACTATGTGCACACTGCCCACAAAATGAGGTGGAAACTGAACAACACTTCCTAACCTCCTGCCAAATGTATGACCATATAGAGACACATATTTCCCTCAGATTACAAAGACCCACAAAGAATTCGAAAACAAATCCAATTTTGATAAACTCCCATATCTATTGGGTGAAATACCACAGAGTGCCATCACAGCAGCAATATTTGTGAGCTGTTGCCACAAGAAAAGGGCAACCAGTGAAGAACAAACCCAAATGTATGTTTATTTATTTTCCCTTTTGTACTTTAACTATTTGCACATAACATGTGGAACTTATGTGAGTGTAATGTTTACTGTACATATTTTTATTGTTTATTTCACTTTTATTTATTATCTATTTCACTTGCTTTCACTTTCCCATGACAATAAAGCTGTCACGTCCGTGCCGGCTACCTCGACAGTGCTCCTCCCGCTCGCTGGTGTACTAACCACCGGCATGAGGACGATGGCAGACCAATTCAAGCGCCCACACCTGTTTCCCATTCCCCTGACCACACACGCCCACACACATACACCGGTTCCCATTCACCCCATTACACTCCCTATTTAGGTTTCCCTTCCCCGTGTGTGGGGGTGGATTATTTTTTGTATTGTATGTGCACGTTATTCATTAAAGTGATCGCTACATTATTCTGTTTTGTTTCACCACCACCTTTTTCACGCCTTGCACGTTACAGAATAATCCACCGGCTCGTAGGTTGTTTTTCACTATTGTTTTTTTCCTTTTTGTGAATGTTTGCCCCTGTCCCTCACTATGAACACAGGAGAGCGCGATGGGGGACCCGGTCCTGGAGATCGGCTGACCGGCCTAGAGGATAGGTACCAGGTCATGGAGGGACAGATGTCGAAGCTCATGGACACTTTTCGTGAGCTCATGTCCCGCCTGACACCACGATCGGGGGGGGGAGGCCCAGAGCCAGGTGGGGTCCTCTCCCTCTGAGCGGCGTCCTCTCCCTCTGAGCGTGGGGTGCCTAGCGTCATCCTGGTAAGAGAGATCCGGAAAGCCTTGCCGGAGTGGTAGGGTGGCGACCCGGAGGGTTGTCGTGGGTTCCTTCTCCAATGTGAGTTGTATTTCGGCACCGGTTCCATTACCCATGTGACTCGGCCTCTCACCCTCACTTTCAACGGCTGCCATCGGGAGAGATTGGAGTTAATGGTGCTGACATCCTCCACACATCCGGTCATCCTGGGTCTTCCTTGGCTTGAACGACACGACCCCAACATCTCGTGGAGTAAGAGGGAGATCCAGGGCTGGTCCCCCAGATGCCGGAGGACCTGTCTCAAGCTGACCTGCGGAGCAACATCGGTGGAGAGCCCGGTATGCGCCCTTCAGTCCAACGGCCCGCAGGAATACGCAGACTTGGCGGAGGTGTTCTCCAGTGAAAAGGCTAGGTGTCTCCCTCCTCAAAGGTTGTGGGTCTGTACTATTGACCTCCTGCCTGAAGCTGTGCCCCCCCCGGAACCGGATCTACCCACTCTCTGTGGCCGAATCTTCGTCGATGGAGGAGTATATCTGGAGCAGGGATACATCCAGAGGTCCACATCGCCTGCTTCAGCGAGCTTGTTCTTCGTCGCGAAGAAGGACGGGGGACTCCGACCGTGCATCGACTATCGGGGCCTCAACGACGCGACCATCAAGTTCCGGTACCCGATGCCCATTGTCCCACCGGCCGTAGAGCAGCTCCAGGGTGCACGTTTCTTCACGAAGCTAGACCTCCGGATGTGCATATAACCTCATACACATTCGGGAGGGAGATGAGTGGAAGACCGCTTTTAGCACAACGTTGGGCAACTACGAATATCTGGTAATGCCGTACGTCCTGACCAACGCGCCGGCGGTGTTCTAGTCGTACTTGGACAAGGTGTTCCGGGACGGGGGGGGGGGAGACATGTCGTCATCTACATCGACGACATCCTGATTTACTTCTCCACCTACCCGGAACACGTGGCCCACATTCGTGCTGTCCCGAGACGTCTCCTAGACAACCACCTGTACGTCAAGGGAGAGAAGTGTGTCTTCCACCAGACATCCATCTCCTTCCTTGGGTATTACATCTCCCCGGAGGGCGTGAAGATGGAAGAACTGAAGGTGGGGGCAGTCAGGTCATGGCCAGTTCCAAAGACCATCAAGGAGCTCTAACGATTCCTTGGGTTTGCCAACTTCAACCGCCGGTTCATCCAAGGCTACAGCACCATCGCCGCTCCGCTCACGTCATTGCTGAAAGGCAATCCTCAGCGCCTCCAGTGGACCCCGGATGCAGAAAGGGCCTTCCAGTACCTGAAGGGCAGGTTCACCAGAGCACCCCTGCTCCGCCATCCCGACCCTCTGCTGCGCCATCCCGACCCCCCCCCCCCGAGGTTGGTGTGGGGGTGGTCCTTTCCCAGCGGAACGGGAGTCCCTCGAGACTGCACCCCTATGCCTACTTCTCGAGGAAGCTGTCTGCTGCGGAGAGGAACTATGATGTAGGGGACAGAGAGCTATTGGCGGTGAAGTTGGCACTAGAGGAGTGGAGACACTGGCTGGAGGGCGCACGGGAGCCATTCACAGTCCTGACGGATCATCGCAACCTGGAATACGTCAGGGCTGCTCGACGCCTCAACCCCCGGAAGGCTAGGTGGACAATGTTCTTCGCCCGGTTTCATTCATAATGACCTACCGCCCAGGCACCAAGAGCACCCGCGCCAACGCACTCTCCCGGATGCACGACCGGGGGGCAGACCAGGCCCCTAGGATTCCCATCCTGCCACCAGCATGCGTCGTGGGACCCGTGGTCTGGGACGTTGACCAGGAGATCGTGCTGGCAGGACGACGGGACCCGCCACCAGCGGCGTGCCCCCCCGGGGAAGACCTATGTGCCGAGGAGGGTGCGTGGAAGGCTGGTGACCTGGGCCCACCAATCCCCGCGACTGGACACCCGGGGTTTGTGAGAACAGTTGAAGCTCTTCGGGCGAAGTACTAGTGGCCTCGCATGTGGAGGACTGTGCGTCACTACGTCCAGTCCTGCTCCATCTGCGCACAGTCCAAGGCGTCCAGACAGGCTCCCGCGGGGAAGCTCCACCCGCTACCGGTGCCTCAGCGGCCTTGGTCCCATCTGGCAGGGGACTTTTTCACCGATCTACCCCGGTCAGATGGACATACGACCATCTTGGTGATCGTGGACAGGTTCTCCAAGATGGTTTGTTTTGTTCCTCTCGCCCGGTTACCCTCTTCATTCCAGGTCGCCGAGGTTCTGTTCCAGCAGGTCTTCAGGATATATGAGTTCCGGAGGACATTGTCTCCGACCGTGGGCCCCAATTCACATCTCGGGTCTGGAAGGTGTTCCTGTCCTGGCTAGGTGTCACGGTCAGCCTCACGTCCGGGTACCACCCTCAGACGAACGGGCAGGCGGAACGCAGAAATCAAGAGCTGGGAAGGTTCCTGCGGAGCTACTGCCTTGACAGGCCAGTTGAGTGGTCACGCTTTCTTCCCTGGGCGGAGAACGCTCAGAACTCCCTGTGCCAGTCCTCCACAGGTTTAACACCATTCCAGGCCGTCCTGGGTGGGCAGCCTCCTTTATGTCCTTGGACGGGTACCGAGCCCAGTGACATACATCTGTGGAGGACTGGTTTCGATCTGCAGAGGAGGTATGGTCCGCCACCCACGTCCACCTGCAGGAGGCAGTTGCCCGCCAAAAGAGGTAGGCGGACAGGCGGCGGAGCAAAGCTCCACGCGGGACCTTCCCCTCCGTCTGCCCTGCTGCAAGTTGAGCCCCCGGTATGTGGGGCCGTTCAAGGTCCTCCAGAAGGTTAATGACGTGTCAGTTACCCTCCAACTGCCCAACCCATATTCTAACATCTCTCCCAATTTCCATGTCTCTTTCCTCAGACCGGTGGTTCCTGGTCTGCTGGGGGAAGTCAGTCCTGCGGGGAAAGTCGGTCCTGATGCTGTGCCTCCACCGGTGAAGGTGGACGGGGGTCCGGCATACAGAGTGTAGACGGTGCTGGACTCCCATCGGCGGCGGGGTCGAGTCCAGTACCTAGTGGACTGGGCGGATACGGTCCGGAGGAACGCAGCTGGGTCCCGGACCGGCCCGCTCCTCGACCTCCGGGACGTCCGAATCACCGACGAGTGGCAGCGCCGGGAGCACTTGTATGTGCACGTTATTCATTAAATTGATCGCTACGTTATTCCAATTGGTTTCACCTACTCCTTTTTCACGCCTCGCATGTTATAAAAGCCCTTGAATTTAATTTAA
>CM042399.1:30383865-30406365 GCA_023634145.1 Thymallus thymallus
TGCAAACCTATCCCAACGCAATTAAAAGGATATTGAGTAGCGAAGTGGGGCCACCACTATATGGTTGGGGGATGGAGTGGGGGTAGCAGGCCCACGTGGGTAAGGGGTTTGACCTGTTTGGGCAGGGTTGATACCCCACTTCCCACACACACACACACACACACATAATTACACACATGCACACACACACGCACACACACAAAAATATGGAGAGATTTTAATTTACTATACTGTCCACCCAGTCTCAACTGTACTTCTGGTATTGTTGTGACTACTAGCACTGTGCTGACGGCTAGCAGTTATTAGGAGAGAGACAGGATGGTGGTCAGTCCATAAAAGGACTGTGGGAGAGTCAGCTGGAGTCTCTGTGGAGCTCTTCATTGGTCAATAACAGTGAGTTAGTGGCTACAATCAGACACTAGAAACACCTTCACCATCACCACCACCATCACCACCATCACCATCACCATCACCACCACCACCAACACAATCACCATCACCACCACCATCACCATCATCACCATAATCACCACTACCACTACCACTACAATCACCACCAACACCACTACCACCACCATCACCACCATCACCATCACCACCACTACCATCACCACCACCACCACCACCAATACCATCACTAACATCACCACCACCACCATCACTACCATCACCACCACTACCATCACCACCACTACATCCACCATCACCACCACCATCACCACCACTACCATCACCACCATCATTACAACCATCACCATCACTATCACCACCACCACTACCAACACCATCACCAACACCACCACCATCACCATCATCATCATCATCATCATCATCATCACCATACTACCACTAATACTACCACCATAACCATCACCACCATCACTACCTCCACCACTATCTTCACCACCATCACCACCACTACCACCACCATCCCACCATCCCACTACCACCCACCACCATCACCATTACCATCACCAACACCACCACCACCATCAACCCATCACCATCACCATCACCACCACCATCACCACCACCACCATCACCATCATCAACATCACTACCACTACAACTACCACCACCATCACCATCATCATCATCATCATCGTCATCGTCATCACCATCACTACACTAATACTACCACCATAACCATCACCACCATCACTACCACCACCACTATCTTCACCACCATCACCACCACTACCACCACCATCACCACCATCCCACCACCACCATCACCATCACCATCACCATTACCATCACCATCACCACCACCACCATCATCACCATCACCATCACCATCACCACCATCACTACTACCAACACCTTCACCATCACCACCACCACCATCACCATCATCAACATCACTACCACTACAACTACCACCACCAACACCACCACCACCATCACTACCACCACCACCATCACCATCACCACCACCACAATCACCACCATCATCACCATCACTACCAACACCATGACCATCACCATCACCATCACAATCATCACCATCACTACCACTGCCATCACCACCACCACTACTACCACCACCATTACCACAATCAATACCATCACCACCACCACCACCACCACTATCACCATAACCATCACCATCACCACCATCACCATCACCATCACCACCACGACCACTATCACCATCACCATCACCATCACCACCACCACCACCACTACTATCACCATCACCATCACCACCATCACCATCACCATCACCACCACGACCACTATCACCATCACCCCCATCACCATCACCATCGCCACCACCATCACCATCACCACCACCACCACTACCACCACCACTACTACTACTGAGCAAGAGGGAGATAGAGAGAGACTCCCTGTCTGACATTCACCTCAGGCTCTCATGTGATTTATCAGTCTTCCAACACCTCCATGGCAACAAAACCTCTACCCACAAATATCCTGCATAACAACCTGTGTGTGTGTGTGTGTGTGTGTGTGTGTGTGTGTGTGTGTGTGTGTGTGTGTGTGTGTGCATGCGTGTGTGTATGCGCATGCATGTTAAAGGAAACCAGACTAAACAGAGACGTGGGGGGGGGGGGGGGGGGGGGGGGGGGGTTGGGGATGTGATAACCTTTCAGTCTTCTGGGGTTTATGGTTAATACACAGGCAGTGCATACATATATCAGTGTTTACAGCTAGGGCAGACATGTGTGATGGGTGCATGTTTGAGATCATGTCTTAACCCACAGCCTGGTCTCACAGACTAGACGTAACATAGTAAAGAGAAATCAGGTACAATCAAATTAATATGATATATTATGTTTGGTATGATTACATAAGACAGAAGGTTGCAAAACGAAAGTAGGGTAGATGGTCGCAAATACTTAGCATGTTAGCTAACCCTTCACCTAACCCTAACCTTAACCCTTTAACCTTACTCCTAATCTTAACCTTAAACTTAACCCTAACTGTAACCCTAATCTTAACCCCTAACCATAACCCCTAGCCTAGCAAACGTTAGCCACAACAAATTGGCATTCTTAACATATCATACCTTTTGAAAATTGCAATTTGTAACATATCACACGAATTGTAATTCGGAACATATCATACAAAATGGATGATGGACAGGTTGAACCCCAGCACTCTTTGTCCCTCATGTACTTTACTCTGTCTGATGCTCTTTCTCTCCCACTGGTTGAAACAACACTGTTTCCACAAAATGTAAATGAAATTGCATTAAACCAACGTGGAATAGGCGTTGTGTCACGCCTGCTCCCGCTCTCTCCGCACTCCTGCCACCATCATTCCCCTCATCACGTGCATCAGCGATTCATTGGACTCACCTGGACTCAGTCACCTGTTTTATTACCTCCCCTATATCTGTCTGTTCTTCAGTTCTGTTCTTCTGCATTAATTGTTGTGTGTCGTTTTGTTCCCATGTCCAGACGATGTTCTTGTTTTGTTCCCCTGTCCATATGCTGTTCTTGTTTTGTTCCCCTGTCCAGACGCTGTTCTTGTTTTGTTCCTCTGTCCATATGCTGTTCTTGTTTTGTTCCCCTGTCCAGACGTTGTTCTTGTTTTGTTCCTCTGTCCATATGCTGTTCTTGTTTTGTTCCCCTGTCCAGACGTTGTTCTTGTTTTGTTCCCCTGTCCAGACGCTGTTCTTGTTTTGTTCCTCTGTCCAGATGCTGTTCTTGTTTTGTTCCCCTGTCCAGACGCTGTTCTTGTTTTGTTCCTCTGTCCATATGCTGATCTTGTTTTGTTCCCCTGTCCAGACGCTGTTCTTGTTTTGTTCCTCTGTCCATATGCTGTTCTTGTTTTGTTCCCCTGTCCAGACGTTGTTCTTGTTTTGTTCCTCTGTCCATATGCTGTTCTTGTTTTGTTCCCCTGTCCAGACGTTGTTCTTGTTTTGTTCCCCTGTCCAGACGCTGTTCTTGTTTTGTTCCTCTGTCCAGATGCTGTTCTTATTTTGTTCCCCTGTCCAGACGCTGTTCTTGTTTTGTTCCTCTGTCCAGATGCTGTTCTTGTTTTGTTCCCCTGTCCAGACGCTGTTCTTGTTTTGTTCCCCTGTCCAGACGCTGTTCTTGTTTTGTTCCCCTGTCCAGATGCTGTTCTTGTTTTGTTCCCCTGTCCAGACGCTGTTCTTGTTTTGTTTGATGTCTTCATTAAATGTTCACTCCCTGTACCTGCTTCTCGTCTCCTGCGTCTGGCGTTAGAGTTGACCTTTAGACCTCACACAAGCATTTCACATTCACATACACGACACACACACACACACACACACACAAGTGGACAGGTGCGCATACACACACTATACAGTACAAAACATACATACATACATACATACATACATACATACATACATACATACATACATACATACATACATACATACATACATACATAAATACATACATACATACATACATACATACATACATACAGGGACAAACACACACACCTGGGTTTTCTTACAGCTGCTTTCTCCCTCTCTGACCGCCCTGAAACCTGCTAGGCCCACAGCTGGAGACACACACACAGCCTGGCCTGGGTTTGGAGCGGGGCGGTGGTGCTAGCCAGGAGTCGCTACGCTGCTAATCCCAGCTAATGTGCTGTTGACAACAGCCCAATTAAACAGGCCTCCTGCAGAGAGAGAGGGAGGGAGGGAGGGAGGGAGGGAGGGAGGGAGGGAGGGAGGGAGGGAGAAGCAAAGGAGGGGTTGAGATTAAACAAAGGGAGGTAGGGAAAAATAAGGAGTGGGAGGGAGAGGTAAGGAGGGGTGATTATGGTGTGTTGAGGCGTGCTGGGCAGAGAGACAGAGAGACAGCCTGAAGCTGCAGGGAGCCTCACTACACCCAGCAGGACACACACTGAGCCTCATCACTTCTACTAGCAGGCTAGCCATATTACTGTCTGTCTATACTGGCCTAGAGCTAGCCTCATCACTTCTACTAGCAGGCTAGCCATATTAATGTCTGTCTATACTGCCCTAGCGCTAGCCTCATCACTTCTACTAGCAGGCTAGCCATATTACTGTCTGTCTATACTGCCCTAGCGCTAGCCTCATCACTTCTACTAGCAGGCTAGCGATATTACTATATGTCTATACTGGCCTAGCGCTAGCCTCATCACTTCTAATAGCACCTGCCCAGTGTTTCCCAAACTCGGTCCTGGGAACCCCAAGAGGTGCACATTTAGATTTTTGCCCTAGCACTACACAGCTGATTCAAACAATCAACTCATTATCAAGCTTTGCTTATTTGAATCAGCTGTGTAGTGCTTCTATTCTGGACCTAGCTCTAGCAGGCTAACACTACTATGCTACTACTGTCTGGCCTAGGGACTAGTGCTAGCATTCTGCTACTACTATCCTCCAAAAAACTATAGGCTTACAGTCTATAGCCTACAATACTGCAACTGTTCACCCTAGCTCAGCCTTGGGTTAGCATAACCAGGAAGCATGTTCGGAAGCATTTCTGCATCCTATACCTTACTTCATCTGTGTATGCAGATCAGAAGGAACTCAATTGATTTACACGCACACACACACACATGCACACACTAACACACACACATATAACAACTCAATTGAGGGCCACAAATCCTGGAACATAAATCTGGACTGGCAGGAAAATTAGACAGAGGGAGATGGAGAGAAGGGGAGAGAGAGAGAGAGAGAGAGAGAGAGTGAGGGAGAGAGAGAGAAAAAGAGAGAGAGAATGATAGAGAGAACGAGAGAGAGAGAGAGAGAGGAAGTGGGGGGGCGGGGGGGGGGGGGGGGGGGTTGAAGAGAGGACCAATATGTAAGGGAATAGGTGAGGAATTAAATAATGACCATAACGGGACAGTATAAAAACCACAGAGAAAGGGAGAAGATCTGAGTGAGAGAGAGCACAGCGAGAATTAAATAGAAATGCAATAAAGCAGCCAGTGTGAAATCAATCTGCTTAGAGTTTTGTTTAATAAAAATTCATGAAGGGCGGGTGGCCGAGAGCTCATAAGAAATATTGGTGGCAATGTGGGGATCGAGGGGAGGGGATGCTCCTATATGTGTGCGTGTGTTTGTGTGTGGGTGTGTGTGTCTGTCTGTGGTACAAAGGAGACAGCTGTCCAACATTGGAAAGGGAAGTACAGTTGGGCTGTATCTCTCACGTTTTCTCTCTATCTATCTATGTATCTATGTATCTATGTATCTATGTATCTATGTATCTATGTATCTATCTGTCTGTCTGTCTGTCTGTCTGTCTGTCTCTGTCTCTGTCTCTGTCTCTGTCTCTGTCTCTGTCTCTGTCTCTCTGTCTCTCTCTCTCTCTCTCTCTCTCTCTCTCTCTCTCTCTCTCTCTCTCTCTCTCTCTCTCTCTCTCTCTCTCTCTCTCTCTCTCTCTCTCTCTCTCTGTCTCTCTCTGTCTCTCGCTCTCTCTTTCCATCTCTCTCTCTCTCGTCAAGGTCCTGTCTGAATGAGGTATAACAGTGTTTCACTAACCCAGTATAAATCTCAGTCATGTAGACAGAACCTGATCTTTCGGTAGTTTATGGAATGTATTCTTGGCCAAAGCCACCTGTCTGCACAGGGTTGGACTAAAGTGATCTGTGTGTGTGTGTGTGCTTGCGTAGGTTTGTGTGTGATAGTTAAGCAAAGACATTTTTTTTCACCTCATTCACATGTGCACATGCACACAGACACACACATACACAGGATCCATCTGCAGGGAGGCCCTCGCTGCCCCTCCATCCTTTGTGGGTCCTCTCTCTCTCTCTCCTACACACAGTAACACACTTGTACACACAGCCTGTTCCACCTCCGCTGCTGCTACCAGGCAGGTCTCAGGGTCAGAGGTGAGGGGTCAGGGGTCCGATCATAGCGGTGATTTAGTCTCCCTGGTCATATGACATGAGGTCAGGGGCAAGACGATTTAGATGATGAGACTTCCTCTCTCTCTTCCTACCTTTCTCTCAGCTTGTCTCTACTATACTATGACATGACTTGATGTGTGTATCCTGCCTGGGTATGCATTACACTGACTGAACAGAAACCCTGTGTATCCTGCCTGTGTATGCATTACACTGACTGAACAGAAACCCTGTGTATCCAGCCTGGGTATGCATTACACTGACTGAACAGAAACCCTGTGTATCCTGCCTGTGTATGCATTACACTGACTGAACAGAAACCCTGTGTATCCAGCCTGGGTATGCATTACACTGACTAAACAGAAACCCTGTGTATCCAGCCTGGGTATGCAATACACTGACTGAACAGAAACCCTGTGTATCCAGCCTGGGTATGCATTACACTGACTGAACAGAAACCCTGTGTATCCAGCGTGGGTATGCATTACACTGACTGAACAGAAACCTCTGTGTATCCAGCCTGGGTATGCATTACACTGACTGAACAGAAACCCTGTGTATCCAGCCTGGGTATGCATTACACTGACTGAACAGAAACCCTGTGTATCCAGCCTGGGTATGCATTACACTGACTGAACAGAAAACCTGTGAAACTAAGGCCAAGGTCAATGTTGTGACCTTGAAAAGGAGGTCAAAGGTGAACCAGGAGCTGACTACTGAGATTCCAGCACTTACAACAATGGGCTACTTATTTTTTGCTACTATGCAGCTCACTCTGCCTGCAACCTGCTGCTTTCCTTATGGCCCCCACAAATACAGATTCCGGAATATTCAAGAGCGCACGTGCATAGGATGGAGGGGTGGGTGTTCGTATGTGGTTGTGTGTACGTGTGTGTATGCGTGCGTGTGTATGTATGCATGCTTGTGTGATAGTTAAGCCCCCCCCCCCCCCCTTTGCCTCCATGGTGTGTCCTCTCCCTATCCCAGATCTCCATGGTGTGTTCTCTCCCTATCCCAGATCTCCATGGTGTGTTCTCTCCCTATCCCAGGTCTCCATGGTGTGCCCTCTCCCTATCCCAGGTCTCCATGGTGTGTCCTCTCCCTATTCCATGTCTCTCATAAGGACCTGTTCCTGGCCTACAGCCTTTCAGCTCCTTCCTTCCTGTCCTATTGTCAGAGCAGGCTGGGGGAATCCCTGTGCTCTGATACGGGGCTCTACAA
This sequence comes from Thymallus thymallus, assembly GCA_023634145.1. Lineage (NCBI taxonomy): Eukaryota > Metazoa > Chordata > Actinopteri > Salmoniformes > Salmonidae > Thymallus > Thymallus thymallus. Next base: position 30,391,420 of record CM042399.1, read on the forward strand.
CATCCCATCTCTGATGTCCTCTCCCCTCTCCCTCACCCTTCCTCACCCTTCCTCACCCCATCTCATCCCACATCAAACCTCCTCCTCTCACCCTGCCCAACTCTCACTCCACTCAGGAAGAGACACCGCAGGGTGAAGGACAGGGCAACGCTTTCCTGCACCCGCTACACACACACATACACACGTGTACATGTACACACACACACACACACACACACACTACACAGTGAGGGATGCTGTGTCTTTAAGAGCAGTCGGAAAAGGAGGAGGGAGAGAGGCAGACAAATCAGGTGGTAATGAAGGCTGCTCCCAGACAGCTGTGATGAATAACACTCAATACCATTAATTGGAACAGTCCCTGTTCATTTAGCTAAATCATTACTAGGGCTAAATTAGACTGGGGCCCTATAGCTTGACTAGCCTCTTCACTGCCTGACTGGGGCCGTATAGCTTGGCTAGCCTCTTCACTGCCTGACTGGGGCCCTATAGCTTGGCTAGCCTCTTCACTGCCTGACTGGGGCCGTATAGCTTGACTAGTCTCTTCACTGCCTGACTGGGGCCCTATAGCCTGGCTAGCCTCTTCACTGCCTGACTGTGGCCCTATAGCTTGGCTAGCCTCTTCACTGCCTGACTGGGGCCGTATAGCTTGGCTAGCCTCTTCACTGCCTGACTGGGGCCCTATAGCTTGGCTAGCCTCTTCACTGCCTGACTGGGGCCGTATAGCTTGGCTAGCCTCTTCACTGCCTGACTGGGGCCCTATAGCTTGGCTAGCCTCTTCACTGCCTGACTGTGGCCCTATAGCTTGGCTAGCCTCTTCACTGCCTGACTGGGGCCGTATAGCTTGGCTAGCCTCTTCACTGCCTGACTGGGGCCCTATAGCTTGGCTAGCCTCTTCACTGCCTGACTGGGGCCGTATAGCTTGGCTAGCCTCTTCACTGCCTGACTGGGGCCCTATAGCTTGGCTAGCCTCTTCACTGCCTGACTGGGGCCGTATAGCTTGACTAGCCTCTTCACTGCCTGACTGTGGCCCTATAGCTTGACTAGCCTCTTCACTGCCTGCTGATGGCTCTCTTCTCTTCAGCCTCCTCTTTAGTTCTCATCTCTCATTTCCTCTCTCTCTCTCTCTCTCTCTCTCTCTCTCTCTCTCTCTCTCTCTCTCTCTCTCTCTCTCTCTCTCTCTCTCTCTCTCTCTCTCTCTGTCTGTCTGTCTGTCTGTCTGTCTGTCTGCCTGCCTGCCTGCCTGCCTGTCTGTCTGTCTGTCTGTCTGTCTGTCTGTCTCTCCTCTCTCTCTCTCTCTCTCTTTCTCTATCTCTCTCTTTTTCACTCACTCTGTCTCTCTCTTTCTCTCAATTCATGTATGTATGTACATTTCAAATGTCATATTATGTGCAAATAGTTAAAGTACAAAAGGGAAGATAAATAAACATAAATATGGGTTGTATTCACAGTGGTGTTTGTTCTTCACTGGTTGCCCTTTTCTTGTGGCAACAGGTCACACATCTTGCTGCTGTGATGGCACATTGTGGTATTTCACCCAGTAGATATGGAGTTTATCAAAATTGGGTTTGTTTTAGAAATATTTGTGGATCTGTGTAATCTGAGGGAAATAAGTATCTCTATGGTCATACATTTGGCAGGAGGTTAGGAAGTGCAGCTCAGTTTCCACCTCATTTTGTGGAAAGGCAGCCTTTCTCAATAGCAAGGCTATGCTCACTGAGTCTGTACATAGTTAAGCTTTCCTTAATTTTGGGTCAGTCACAGTGGTCAGGTATTCTGCCACTGTATACTCTCTGTTCTTGTTTGCTCAGTTTTTTTGATAATTCTTTCCAATGTGTGAAGTAGTTAACTTTTAGTTTTTTCTCATGATTTGGTTGTGTCTAATTGTGTTGTTGTCCTGGGGCTCTGTGGGCTCTGTTTGTGTTTGTGAACAGAGCCCCAGGACCAGCTTGCTTAGGGGACTCTTCTCCAGGTTCATCTCTCTGTAGGTGATGGCTTTGTTATGGACGGTTTGGGAATCGCTTCCTTTTAGGTGGTTTTAATGGCTCTTTTCTGGATTTTGATAATTAGCGGGTATCGGCCTAATTCTGCTCTGCATGCATTATTTTGTGTTTGACATTGTACACTGAGGATATTTTTGCAGAATTCTGCATGCAGTCTCAATTTGGTGTTTGTCCCATTTTGTGATTTCTTGGTTGGTGAGTGGACCCCAGACCTCACAACCATAAAGGGCAATGGGTTCTATAACTGATTTTTAGCCAGAACCTAATTGGTGTGTCGAATTTTATGTTCCTTTTGATGGCATAGAAGGCCCTTCTTGCCTTGTCTCTCAGATCGTTCACAGCTTTGTGGAAGTTACCTGTGGCGCTGATGTTTAGGCCGAGGTATGTTTAGTTTTTTGTTTGCTCTAGTTAAGAGCAGCAAAAAAAAAGTTGGATGCATGCCAGTAAAGCCACTACACAACACAACACTTAACAATACATTAATTGCACTCTAACAGTGACAAACGGTGCCCACAAACTGTTAGGGCCTACATACATAAAGCAGAATCCCAACACCTTACCACTGCTACACCTGGCTATCAGCGGAGCCTTGTCTGGCAGCGAAACAGTTCATTCAGCCTCATTTACTGCCTTTTTAAAAAACATAGCTGATATGGATGACTTGCTTAAAGAAATGTGGTTTCTAATGACAATTGAAATTTACAAACTATGGCATAAGGGGACAACAAGCGGATAAGAGGCAATCCGTAGTTTGATTAAGACAATAATAAGCGAGCTAGGACGGATGTAATCAATATAACTATTTGTGTAGCACTTTTGAAATGTACAGCGACAGAATTCAGAACATGGGCCGTTCTTACAGTGTTCTCCCTGTACACCAAGTCAGAACTGTAAGATAAATAAAGGGGCATATAAGCATACACTGAAAGCTCTTACAATATTCAATGATTACATTTTTCTAAAACAGGTTATAGGCTACTTGTGCACCACCAAGTCAGAACAGTGGTCGAAATTAAGAAGGGAAAATAGACCAAATTATTAGGGTGAGTCACATGGGCTACTAACAGCTTACTACACAACATACACTTAGTACTCCTTTCTCAGCTACAGTATACATATCCCTCTGGAATATTACATAATTTATGCAGCAGCATACAATACATTTTTGGACTCATCTTGTTGTGCTGTGCTCACTTGAACAGGAAGGTGGCGTGACAGTCCTTCCTGGGCACATTTTGTCATCAAAGTCTAGCATTCTCTGGATTTATGGTGCTTTAAAAAAAAAACTGGGAACTCAAACAAAACTGGGTTGAATCATGGTGACGTAACTCTATAAAGATTTACAATTCCGAGTTGAACGTATTTTCCCATTTATTCCCAACGTCCCAGTTGTCTTGAACTAAAGTTTGAGCGAGCCACAAATCATGCTTCATTGACAGCATGGCCAATGTTGAATGTTAATCATTTTAAACTTGAAAAAGAGCCGCTTAATCCCAGATTTGGGACCACACAGACACTCTACTGAATAGCAGGCTAGTGACTGTTTTGCAATGTTTGCAGTTAGCCACTGTCACTGATTCCTTCCAAACCACTCATTGTTGAATTTGCGATTTCCAACTTTTTGTGTAATGTTCATGTCCAATGGCCGATGAGCACCAATATGCTTTATCTACAATTTCTCTTCATTATTTCTCTTCATATGACAAGGATTAAAACGGATTTGCCAGCAGATTGTCAACTTGATTCATGATGATGACTGCTAGCTAAGATTTTTAAAGTATGATGTTGACATGATCAGTCCAATCAAAGCTACTGTAGATATAATGTGATTTGACGTAATTTTATCTGTGGCCAATGACCTTGAGCCTTCTTGGATGGGCACTACTAATGTAACTCTATGGCAGCACCCAAGGGGGCTTGAAGTTTGAGGTCTACCCTTAGACTTGGTGGTGACGTAGTGAGTGACAGAACACTGAGCCAATCACGGCCACCACAGAAAGCACTGAGCTAGGCTGAAAAACCTGTATTTTGGAGCTGCCTTACTCAAGAAAACAAAAAAGAGGCCATGTTTGTATTAACTCAATCATATATATATATTTTACATTGTTTGCAAACTGATATGTGACACGTATTACAATTTTGCCAATTTTAACCGCACACTTCATCTCTCTTCCCTCTCTCTCTCTCTCTCCCTCTGTCTCTCTGTCTTTCTTCCTCCCTCTCTCTCTCCGTCCTCAATCCCTCTCTCCCTCTCTCTCTCTCTCTCTCTCTCTCTCTCTTCTTCCCAGCAGCTGTTCAGTAGTGGTAAAGCAGCAATATAGCACTAATAGTGAGACGATCATTTGCTCACGTTTAATGTGTGTTGTTATTACACATCACAGCTGCTTAGGGGCGCCTTGGTTGCTCTGCTGCTCTTAACTGAATACATGTACAGCCGAGGTCCACAGAAATCTCCACACAACACTGATTAATTGTACCCATGTGTTAGAGATCTCTGTTCATGTGTTATAACCAAACCTCTCCAGTATAACCCAGTAAATATGGGATCAATGATGGAAATACTATTGCATTTAATCATACCTGCATTTAATCATACCTGCATTTAATTAAACCTGCATTGTGTTAAGTAGTATATTGTTTTCCTTGGTCACATGAAATCACAAGTAGTGTAATCAGAAACAGCCAGTCTATTTCTCAGTCTCACAGTGTCTCTGTCCAACAGAACGGATTTTCTGCTCCTTGTTCTCCAACAGAGTACACAGAATACACAGATTAGAAGTAATTTGATTCAGGTTGCTTTTGTTCAAAGCAACAAAAATACCTTCATGACAATCGTTATTAAAAGTGTTTTTTTGGAACAATTCATGTGATCTCACGAAATTCATATGTTTTTTCCGTAAGGAAGCTAAGCAAAATGGTGGAAATCCATCCAAACCATTCACCTGTTAAAGCTCAAGAAGGAAAGGAGATAAGAAAGGAGAGGAGGAAAGGAGAGGAGGAGAAAAGTCAATGAGGAGGGTGGAGACTGCATGAGGCATCCGTGTAACATGATTGATACAGAAACATATTTTATTAACCAAATTATCAGTCTCTGTTTCCTGTGATGAGAACGATTAACTTCACTTAGTCATAATAATTATCAAGTAATTAATGCACAACACTTTCCATCCCACAGTTTAATGGGAAAATGTTAATTGATATCAGTAATGTAATTAATTTTTAAATTATCAGTGTTCGTTGCAAGATTAAGGCCTAGATTCAATCTGATCAAGCATTAACGGACGAAAGCTGACAGCCGCACAGCTGATGTTTTGGTGGTGTCGGAGGTGGAACTGCGTTGGAGCTGTCAGATCATCACGAAGCCACACCCATCCCACTCACGTTAGAAGTTCAAAACTAGAAAGTGTAGGTTATATAGAAATAATGACGCTCAAATTGAAATCATTAAATTAAATAATGAGGATTCTATGCAGAATCGAGGTGTAGATTACAACTCACATTCCATTATTTGAACTTGTAAACAAGCTGCATGATATTTCTCTTAATGCGACTCTCGTGCAGCCAATGGCAATGTTCGCTTTAGGTATAATGCCGGTAGCTGCTTGTAGATTTGACAGCTCTAACGCAGTTCCACCTCTGACAACATCTAAACAACAGCTATGCAGATGTTTTCTAAAGTGTATCTGATTGAATCGGGCCCTAACTTTTTATTTGGAGGCATTTCATGATCCTTTCCCCCAATTCAAGTGCAGTGAATGACGCGCACCTTAGAAGGCGTGTTGAAGGCTGTGGGCATGTCTTGGGGCGACACTAGAAATAACGGATTATGTGTAAAATGAACCATTATTACATAATAAAGAGGAATTCATTTTAAATCAATATAACACTAATGACTTATATTTCCTTCCAACAGCACAGGAACAGAAACCACAGCCCTAACTTCCTGTACTGTCCTGTCCTGTACCTCAGTGTGCCAGGAGGAATTAGAGCTACATACAGGTTAATGAGCCTTACGTAACCCAGGACCATGGGAACCATTCAGCTCAGTTTGGGGAAGAGAAAGATCAAAAGAAAGGGATGAAGAGGGAGATAGAGGGGGAAAAGCCACCACCCATTCTGGATGTGAGCTCTCTCCCTTTTTGAATGCAATTTCTCTGGTGAAATAGTATAAATTAAATTACAAATTATTGTAAAGTTAACATTATATATTCATAGGATACTATATATATGTATTTTTTATGAACTGCATTTGACACTAATATAATTTGAGTACCCATGTAAATGGGTTATAAATGTGTTATAGATATTTTATAGGTAGGGTATAGGAGAAATAACAAAGGCAGACACCACACCTTGATCTTATCAACTTAATGTGTAGATACACAGAGAGGAGAGAGAAAGGTCAGTGGCACACTGTGGTGCCTCTATGGTCATTGGAGAGTGTGTGTGTGTGTGTGTGTGTGTGTGTGTGTGTGTGTGTGTGTGTGTGTGTGTGTGTGTGTGTGTGTGTGTGTGTGTGTGTGTGTGTGTGTGTGTGTGTGTGTGTGTGTGTGTGTGTGTGTGTGTGTGTGTGTGTGTGTGTGAGTTTGTGTGTGTGTGTGTGTCATACCTTTTATATACAATATCTGTCCATTTTAGTGAAAACACACTAGTTCACACAGTCCCACAGAGCATCGCTCCCTCTCGCTGAGGATTAGTCTGACAGCTCACCCGTGATAAAAGTCAGTATTCGGTACCCATCCATGTCTGACGGCGTTGGGAGAAGACATGGAAACCGGCCACTAGAGGCAACAGTTTTGCTAGGGTGTTGTCTACGGGGATGGCGGATGTGTGTAAGCATTTGACTCTGATTCTAAAGGTTGTTTAAATCCAGCGATACAAAGTTGTTTTTTAGATTTTTGCTTTAAGCCTATCACAAACCTTAACCCTTAATTTAACCATTCGGAGTTAATGCCTAACCTTAATATTTTGTAGTTAATGCCTAACATTAATATTTTGGAGTTAATGCCCTAACCTTAAAATGTTGTAGTTAATGCCTAACCTTAATATTTTGTATTTAATGCCTAACCTAATATTTTGGAGTTAATGCCTAAAACCTTAATATTTTGGAGTTAATGCCTAAACTTAGCCCGAACCTTAAAAATTCAGAGTTAATGCCTAAACTTAATTCTGACGTGGAAACTGTGAGAGCTAGTTGGGATTACCTGTGTATGTGTGTGTTCCTTCATGACTGAGTGCTTGTCTGTGTGTTTGTCTGTGTGGGTTGATTCTTCTGTGTGTTTGTGTGTGTGTGTGTGTGTGTGTGTGTGTGTGTGTGTGTGTGTGTGTGTGTGTGTGTGTGTGTGTGTGTGTGTGTGTGTGTGTGTGTGTGTGTGTGTGTGTGTGTGTGTGTGTGTGTGTGTGTGTGTTTCTGTGTGCATGTACGCGAGTGTACGCGTGTGTGTGTGTGTGTGTGTGTGTGTGTGTGTGTGTGTGTGTGTGTGTGTGTGTGTGTGTGTGTGTGCCTGCATGTGTATGTGCGTTGCAAAAAAATGCACAAAAAAAAATTCTCAGTACTGTGTTTTAATCTGGGGAGATTAAGAACCTAATCAAACTTGTCTGGCCTGATGGGAGAACATTGAAAGATAGATATGGTACTTTACACAGTTGATTAACCACCAGCAGGCAGGTTGTGTGTGCGTGTGCATGTGTGTGTGTGTCAGCAACAGACAGGGTGTGAAGATCTTTCACTGTTCTCATTAGGCTAACCAGGTTTGTCACATGCTAACGACAAAGCACCGGATGTTTTCTATATCGTATGTGTGTATGTGTTCCTTCATAACTGAATGATTGCCTGTGTGTGTGTGTCTGTGTGTGGGTTGGTTATTCTGTGTGTGTGTGTGTGTGTGTGTGTGGGTTGGTTCTTCTGTGTGTGTGTGTGTGTGTGTGTGTGTGTGTGTGTGTGTGTGTGTGTGTGTGTGTGTGTGTGTGTGTGTGTGTGTGTGTGTGTGTGTGTGTGTGTGTGTGTGTGTGTGTGTGTGTGTGTGTACATGCCTCTAGAGAGGTTGTGTGGAAACCCTAGTGTAACTGTGTCGTGGCCCGGTGCCATGGCCAGGGTGACCTAGAGAGAACACAAAGAAGAAGCTGTAGTGTATGAATGCATATCGCTGGAACAGAGCCAGGCCGCAGGTCAAACATCAATTTCAATATGGCAGCCAAGGTGTCTCAATACAGAGTAACAACTCACAGCAAGCACCTTGCGGGACATTTTTCAGATCTACGTTACCTGTGCTCAGGGGCGCCGTATAGGGGGGGGAAAGTTAGGATGATTCTAAGGGCCTGTGACTGACAGGGGCCCTAAAATATTATTCCAGCATTAGGTAAAAACATTTGGAGCCAATGTTATATATTTTCATGGGGCCCAAAATCCCTGGAGGCTCCCCTGCCTGTGCTATGTCTTGTGAAAATAAATCATATGCTATATAGATAACATCTAATTGATGAATTGATAGATAAGTGATGTTTCAACAGTAACACATTAAAGTAACAGTCACACGCTGTCTCTTCTGGGTCTTGCCAACCTATCAGCCAATCAGTTGAGAGGTCCCAAAGGTGTCACTCAATATATCCTCCCCAGTGTAAAGACAGAAGGGCTAAAGAGACCATACACACTTTATGAGGCCAGATAAGGAAGCAGAAAGGCAGGGGAAAATGTGTAGGTGTGTGAACCATGGTGGGGACAAGCGTGAAAGTTGCATGTATGTATGTGTGTGTGTCTGTGTGGTGGAAAGAAAGGGGGACTGAGAGAGAGAGAGAGAGAGAGAGAGAGAGAGAGAGAGAGAGAGAGAGAGAGAGAGAGAGAGAGAGAGAGAGGGAAAGAGAGAGGGGGGGGAGAGAGAGAGAGAGGGAGAGAGGGAAAGAGAGAGGGGGGGAGAGAGAGAGAGAGAGGGAGAGAGGGAAAGAGAGAGGGGGGGAGAGAGAGAGAGAGAGAGAGAGAGGAAAGAGAGAGGGGGGGGAGAGGAGAGAGAGAGGGAGAGAGGGAAAGAGAGAGGGGGGGAGAGAGAGAGAGAGAGAGGGAGAGAGGGGAAGAGAGAGGGGGGGGAGAGAGAGAGAGAGAGAGAGAGAGAGAGAAAGAGAGAGAGAGCAGCAGCCTCTATCCAGTCTGGTGGAACTTCTCTCCTCTCAGCGTATTTAGTTGTGCTCCCATTCTTCCATTAACTTCATTAACAGATGAGCCGCGGCGATTAGCCATGCTTCCCGCTGATTCAGCGCCCACACCCCCACCTCTCCCTCCCTCTCTCTCTCCCCTTCATCACTCCCTCTCTCCCACACTCCTCCTCCACTCCTGTACCGCTGGGGGGCTGTAAGAACACTTCTCCAGCTGACACCCCATCACAGAGAGGAGGCAGAACCATTACCATCTCACTGAGGTACACACGCACACACACACACAGTGTGTATTCCTCTCTCTACTAGCTATTCAGTAAGCTAAACATCTTTACTGCTCTCCGTGCCATCCTAACTAAGCCCTGTACTTCTAAGGTGGGCAGTGTCAAGGGGACACTAAGCCTGGGGGTGTAATGTACCATTAGCTACGCCTGTGCCTTTAGCCAACACACACACTAAGAACAGACTTTTCATCCAGTAGAGATAGAAAATAAGAAGAGACAGATTATCTTTTTGTGTAAAATGAGAATGCTATTGTTTCTCTTCAGTCCCCGTTTCTCCCATGTTTCCGCCCTGAAAGTAATTTAGGTTTAAAAGTCCAATGTCTAGACTGTAGACTACCAGAGCTGTCAGCTCTGACACGGGAACCTTCCCTGACAGCGTTTATCCGTCTGAGAGACGGAGGACTGTTTTGACTTTTGATCAGTAATAATCATGCAACAAAGACGACGTGGCTTGGAGTCTTTCTCCTTTTCCTATCCCATTGGAGATCTGAGAAACAGTCACTATGGTTTCAGCTCGCACGAAACAACAACAATAACCAATAACAATAACAACAACAATAACAACAACAACAACAAAAATACTTAAAATGCGTAAGATGGGAGAACTTACGGGCTTGGCAGATCAACTGGGGATAAAGGTGTGTGTGTGTGTAAGTGCGTGCGTTTCAGGCTTTGAAGTGGCCTGAGGTTCCCAGGATGGAGCATCTTCACCCTCTCTGACACAAGGTGTTTGTCATTAATAATTGACACCCGCCGTCTACCACCCGCCCACGTCCACCCTCCCACCTCCCACCCCCCCTAAAAGGGGAAATCATCTTTCAACCTGTGTTTTCCTGCCACTGTATCATGTGTGAGGGCAGAGAGGCAGGGAGGCACACATCACACACACACATCACACACACATCACATCACACGTCACACACACATCACACACACATCACATACGTACACGACAACATCACAGCGCTGACTCCAAACGCCAGGCATATGCAGATCTGACACACCGCTCCGACAAATTAATTTTACCTCTCACTCCTCTCTCAGCGTCTCTCTCCATCTCCTCCTCTCTCCATCACTCTTCACACTGAAGATGAGACGAGCCAAGACATCTGGCTGTGTGTCAAAATAATATCATTTAATTTGTTACATGATTAAATGGCTGCTCTGCACCGGGATACTGGGATGCATCCACTTTACTTTCTTTCTTTCCCTTTGTCTCTCTCTCTCTCTCTCTCTCTCTCTCTCTCCACTTCCCTCTCCTTCTCTTCTAGACCCTCTATGTATTGGCTTTTGTTTTACTTTTGTGTTGCTAGACATTTTTGGCATTTAAACCATAGTTATTAGTCAAAAAGGAAATACAGGGTTCCATCAGCAAAACATTCTAATCTGCTCAGATTTAAAATAAGAACACACAAACGTATAGACAGTTATTCAACGCCATACAGCTCACACAAGTACACACACACACACACACAGAGAGAGACTTCTCCCTGTTAAGAGCAGCCTCAGTCTGAGAATCAGGGGCCAGTTGAGCTCAGTTCTCCATCGACTGCTGCTGCCTGTCTGTCCCTCACATGAGTAAGAGCTATGGCTAAAAGCTGGCGCATAATTTGTACTTTTAATGGCAGAGCCTTCCATTCCTGTGACATGGTCTAATCAATAACAGGCCTGTCTTAGGCAGCCCGCCACTCCGCTGGCGTTTTATTAATTTTCAACAGGCTCACTAACTAGGCGACTGCTAGCGAGAGGCATTTCACACAGGATAATAGGCACACTGGATTGATAGGTTCATTCCTAACATGCTCTAACCCCCATCCCTCTCTCTATACCTCCCTTTCTAACATGCTCTAACCCCCATCCCTCTCTCTATACCTCCCTTTCTAACATGCTCTAACCCCCATCCCTCTCTCTATACCTCCCTTTCTAACATGCTCTAACCCCATCCCTCTCTCTATACCTCCCTTTCTCCATCTCCCTGTCTCCCTCTTTATCTTTCTATCCTTGTATTGCCTCTCTCTCCTTTTCTCTCTCTCCTTTTCTCTCTCTTTCTCGCTCTCTCTGTCTCGCTCTCAGAGAGTGATTTAAGGAGGAGTTGGGGATGTTGTGTCTCTTTCGTCTGGGCCTGAGCAACTGGAGCAATAGATAAATAAAGAAGGGGAGAGTGGGAGTGAGGAAGGGATGGAAAGAGGGAGGGATGGAGAGAGGGATGGAGAGAGGGAGACCCTGACCAGACAATAGCAAGCTGTGACCTGAGAGTGTCAACACATCAGTATCTCTGTCCCCCAGGTAGACCAGACACACAAGTACTGCATGGTAAATACAGAATATAGAAATACATGTAGAGACAGACAGAAAGACATACAGACAGACAGACAGATAGACAGACAGACAGAAAGACACACACAAAGATACAGACACACACATACACTCAGGCAGACACAAACAGATACAGACACACATACGCATACTGAATACATTATCCAACCAGACGGCCCGATCCATCACCCAGGCAGCCCTCAGCAATCAATTCACCACTGAGCGCGCCCAGAGTGACATCACACAACGACGGTACAGACACATAAAGCCATACCATGGCAACAACAACTAGTTTCCGAATTTACAAAAATAGATTTTCAAAAAAAAAAAAATAGCTCTCCCTTTCTCTAGTTAAATAAAGGTTAAATTTTTTTTTATTTTTTTTTTATAAAGATTATTATTATAATTATTATTTGCTCATATATTAATCAGTTAATGTACTACTTTCCTCATCAGATAGACTCAACATGGATTTAGGCTGGATAGCAATCAGACACACAAGGTGTTTAAACTTGACCTTTATAAGAAAGTTTATTAAATAAAGTTTTCCCCGATCACAAAAATAGTTCTCTCTTCCAGACAGTGAGTCACGTGGCCTTGGCTTTCTATATAAATCAGGAATCGAGGCATTCAGTTACTCTTTGATTGAACATTAGAATTGGCAAAACAAGTGACATAAGCGACTTTGAGCCTGGTATAATCGTTGGTGACAGGCGCACCGGTTCCAGTATCTCAGAAACTGACAATCTCCTGGGCTTTTCACACCCGACAGTGTCTAGGGTTTACCGAGAATGATGCGAGTCCTGTGAGCGAAAACAGCTCGTTGATGAGAAATCGAAGGAGAATGGCAAGAATCGAGTAAGCTAACAGACAGCAAATAATGGCGCAGTACAACAGTGGTGTGCAGAACGGACGCTCCGAAAGCACAACTCGTCAGTCCTTGTCACGGACGGGCAGCAGACGACCACACCGGGTTCCAATCCTATCAGCTGAAAAGAAGAAGAAGTGTCTCCAGTGGGCACGCGATCACCAACACTGGACAATTGAGGAGTGGAAAAACATTGCCTGATCTGACGAATCCTGGTTCCTGTTGCGTCATGCTGACGGCAGAGTCAGGATTTGGAATAAGCAGCATGAGTCCATGGCCCCATCCTGCCTGGTGTCAACGGTACATGCTGGGGGTGGTGGTGTAATGGTGTGGGGAATGTTTTCCTGGCACACGTTTGGTACCAATTGCGCAACATTTGAATGCCACAGAATTCAGGCTGTTCTGGAGGCAAAGGGGTGTCCGGCCCAGTACTAGAAGGGTGTACCTAATAAACTGTGTATGTTGTCCTTTTATTGTGCTTTCAGGACATTCCATAGTATTGGAAGCAGGGTTCTTCCATTGGAGGAGCTCTTGATGACAACATTACCTAATTAATAGCAGAATCGTCCTGTTCATCCAATCAGATTTAGGCAAACAGACAGACACATATTCACTCAACCTTATTTATTTTGGCATGGAAACCACTTTGTTTTGTTTTTGTTTGTTGGACCTGGATGCTGTGTTACTGATTAAGAACAGGTTAATGATATAAACTGCCTATGAACCTCTAGCTTTCCGTTTTGCATCTCGAGGTATGTCTGTCAGTTCAGGAGTCGAAAGACAAACAGAAAGAAGAGAGTTGAATGCCGAAACAACCCAAGTTGTTGTGGTGATATTAAAGGTCCTGTGTGTGATTGTCAGAATATTTCCTCCCTACTTCCTGCTGCTAACTGCTCCCCTCTCTTATCTCTGATCATTGTCATGACGATTACCTAATATGTAATTATGTCCAGTTATACACTCCTATACAGCACACTGCATGTGGCTCGGGGCAGAAGTAGTGGGGAACTAATGTTGTGCAGTACATTGGCAGGAAGGTGTAATTTGATATTCGACCAACAACCTTGCATGTGGATGTTGTCCTGTCCTCCTGTGACTAATGATCACATGAGGGTGGAAAGTTCTGGCATCATCATGTTCTGGTTGTTTTGTTCCCCCGGGTCACAACCAAGAAACCAAAACATGTAGTCCGTGACAGGGAGAGGCTTGAGTCATATGTGTGATAGGGGGATAGGGTCAGGGACGAGAAGAGGAGTTAGAGGGAGGGATGGAGAGAGGGAGGATAGAGGGATGGATAGATAAGGAGAGGAAAGGAGAAAATAAGTGATGCATGTTTACCAGTGGAACAGAGGTGGAAGGAATGCATCTGGGTTGAACTTTGTCTGTCTCAATATTCAAATAGCGTCATGTAATCCCTTCTACAGTTTACTTTCTTGTTTCCTTTATAGCCAAAGACCAGACAGATATTTTGTTCCTGTGATAGGTCGAGATCATCCTAACAATCGGTGTGTGAGAGAGTAGGAGAGAGAAAGTGTCTCTGCCTGGCCATATTGTGTGTGTGTGTGTGTGTGTGTGTGTGTGTGTGTGTGTGTGTGTGTGTGTGTGTGTGTGTGTGTGTGTGTGTGTGTGTGTGTGTGTGTGTGTGTGTGTGTGTGTGTGTACGTGCGTGTGTGCGTGTGTGTGTGACCTAGTGGGCAGTGCTCTGGGACTGAGGTGTCTAAGCACGCCTGTTAGACTGGAACCCATAGCCGTCAATCAAACAGGGGGGCCATGCAGATACTACCTGTCAGCAGGCCCACAGGAAAATGGATGCCTGAGAAAGCCATAACTATGATAAATTTACTTCTCCAATTCCACCAGTAGCCCCCACTCCTCACACACAGAGAGAGAGAGAGAGAGAGAGAGAGAGAGAGAGAGAGAGAGAGAGAGAGAGAGAGAGAGAGAGAGAGTGGGAGACACGGCACCACACATATACAGTACACACACAGTGACAAACACATAGAAACACACACACACAGTCAGACACACACAGACACACATACACATCACACACATCCACCTCCCCCCACACAGTGGCCCCCTTCCTAGATCCTCCCTCCAGCCGTCTGTATGTGACTAATGTATGCGGTAAAGCTGCTCGCTACCACGCCGCTCACCAGCGCGCCACCACCCTGATCGGCTCATCCATCTCCACGTCTTCGCCCCACACCGCATTCAAATACATTTGTCACCGTACCTTTATGAAATATTGATGACAGGACAGAGAGGGAAAGGGAGGGGGTAGAGGTGTGTTAGGAGGGGGAGAAGAGAAGGGCAAGAGGAGGAGGGGTGG
>CM042399.1:30411365-30484785 GCA_023634145.1 Thymallus thymallus
CTCCCTCACCATCCATCCATCCCTCTTATATCTATCTCACCATCCATCCCTCCTCTCTCTACCATCCCTGTCAACAGTTGGTATACTCTTTGCTGAATGTGTCTCTCTTAAATATGTCACTGTATCTGGAAGTGACAGAGGGAACAAAAGAACAGCGTCCGTATCTCACTCTCATGAAGGGAACTATGAGAACAATGAGGACCTAGATTCAGCGGTGGAAAAAGTACCCAATTGTCACACTTGAGTAAAAGTCAAGATATCTTAATAGAAAATGACTCAAGTAAAAGTGAAAGTATTTGGTTTTAAATATACAGTACCAGTCAAAAGTTTGAACACATATACTCATTCAAGGGTTTTTCTTTATTTTTACTATTTTCTACATTGTAGAATAATAGTGAAATAACACATATGGAATCACATAGTAACCAAAAAAATGTTAAACAAATCAAAATGTATTTTAGATTTTAGATTCTTCAAAGTAGCCACCCTTTGCCTTGATGACAGCTTTTCACACTCTTGGCATTCTCTCAACCAGCTTTGTGAGCTAATCACCTGGAGTGCATTTCAATTAACAGGTGTAACTTGTTAAAAGTTCATTTGTGGAATTTCTTTCCTTCTTAATGCGTTTGAGTCAATCAGTTGTGTTGTGACAAGATAGGGGTGGTATAAAGAAGATAGTCCTATTTGGTAAAAGACCAAGTCCATATTATGGGAAGAATAGCTCTGTGAAGGTGTGCGTTGAGGAATAGGAGCCAGGCGCAGGAGATGGATTCTGACGAAAGGTAATTTAATAATCCTTGGAGAGTCCCACAACAAGTGGTAACAATATACTAGTCAGACACAACCGTATCAGAAACACTCTTTCTACAGGTAAAATACCTGGGAAAACAAAACACGGGCGGAACCCGGAAAACACACAGGTGTAAATCAAACACCCCGATAATAGGAAACGAACAACAGCGTACGACCTTACAATATCACACAAAGACATGGGGGAACCGAGGGTATATATAACAGAGAATAATGAGGGGATGAGAACCAGGTGTGGGTAAAGACAAGACAAAACAAATGGATAATGAAAAAGGGAGCGGCAGTGGCCAGAAGGCCGGTGACGAAGAGCGCCGAAGCCCCCCTGAACAAGGGGAGGCGGCTGCTTCGAAGGGAGTCGTGACAAGCTCAAATAAGCAAAGAGGACCGCCACAGGAAACAGAGAACCAGAGTTACGTCTGCTGCAGAGGATAAGTTCATTAGAGTTACCAGCTTCAGAAATTGCAGCCCAAATAAATGCTTCCCAGAGTTCAAATAACAGACACATCTCAACATCAAATGTTCAGAAGAGACTGTGTGAATCAGGCCTTCATGGTCAAATTGCTGCAAAGAAACCACTACTAAAGGACACCAACAAGAAGAAGAGACTTGCTTGGGCCAAGAAACATGAGCAATGGACATTAGACCGGTGGAAATCTGTCCTTTAGGTCTGATGAGTCCAAATTTGTGATATGCAGAGTAGGTGAACGGATGATCTCAGCATGTGTGGGTCCCACCGTGAAGCATAGAGGAGGAGGTGTTTTATTTTTATTTTTTTCACCTTTATTTAACCAGGTAGGCCAGTTGAGAACAAGTTCTCATTTACAACTGCAACCTGGCAAAACACCTCCTGATGGTGTGGGGGTGCTTTGCTGGTGACACTGTCTGTGATTTATTTAGAATTCAAGGCACACTTAACCAGCATGGCTACCACAGCATTCTGAAAATGGATGCGTCATCCCATCTGGTTTTAGCTTAATGGGACTATCATTTGTTTTTCAACAGGACAATGACCCATCACACCTCCAGGGTGTGTAAGGGCTATTTGACCAAGAAGGAGAGTGATGGGGTGCTGCATTTCAGATGACCTGGCCTCCACAATCACCCGACCTCACCTCAATTGAAATGGTTTGGGATGAGTTGGACCGCAGAGTGAAGGAAAAACAGCCAAGAAGTGCTCAGCATATGTGGGAACTCCTTCAAGACTGTTGGAAAAGCATTCCAGGTGAAGCTGGTTGAGAGATTGGCAAGAGTGTGCAAAGCTGTCATCAAGGCAAAGGGTTTGTTTAACACTTTTTTAGTAACTACATCGTTCCAAACACACACAGCCTCCCCTCAGCTCCCCACCACACACAGCCCCCCCTCAGCTCCCCAGTCCCCACCACACACAGCCTCTCTTAGCTCCCCAGTCCCCACCACACACAGCCTCCCCTTAACTCCCCAGTCCCCACCACACACAGCCTCCCCTCAGCTCCCCAGTCCCCACCACACACAGCCTCCCCTCAGCTCCCTAGTCCCCACCACACACAGCCCCCCCTCAGCTCCCCAGTCCCCACCACACACAGCCCCCACTCAGCTCCCCAGTCCCCACCACACACAGCCTCCCCTCAGCTCCCCAGTTCCCACCACACACAGCCCCCCCACCTCAGCTCCCCAGTCCCCATCACACACAGGCAGAAAGTGTAGGAGTGTATATGTCCACCTGTGTTCAGACAGGATGCGTCTTGCCCCTCGCTCCTCACTGCTAGAGCCAACCAACCAACGGGTGGGCCTCAGATTTGTGTCTCTTTTAGCATCCAGCCCCCTTTCCTTTTCCAGCTCAGCAGCTGAGAAAGTGCCAATCCCACAGTTTAAAGGCCCCACTGGCCCCGCCAGCATGATAGATAGTTTAAAAACGAGGACATGTGTTTAAAAAAGGAGGAGAGTAGAGGGGGAATGGGGGGTGGATAAAAAAGCCACACAGCAGCAGCTGTCAGACAAGAGAGAGACCAAGCTAGCATGACCAGACTCCAAACAGAGAGAGTTAGAGGAGAGAGGGGGAGAGAGAGGAAAGAGGGAGAGAGAGATATGGAGAAATAGAAAGACAAACTTTCTGTCAGGATAGTGGCTTGGCTTTGGAACATTCTCAGCCCATTTAAGGAACTTGACAAAATAAAGTAATTTTCTTGGTATTTTATTACTAGATAATGTTCTAGGACCGCTCTCCAAATGGTTTGAGATTGGAAATGTTCTCAAATATTTCAGAGAACATTAAGAAACAACATTTAAAATGCACAATTTGGATCCCTCCATAGCCTCAGAGGATCTAGATGTTCTAACCTCTCTGGATAACAACCAAATTATGATAACTGTACTTTATTACGTATTGGAACATTTACATTACTGTGTAGTGGAAAAATCACCCTGGTTAATTATTTAGTCATATCCCAGTTTACCTACACCTAGCAACTTATTTTTTGTATTATTTGAGCAAGAAATATTCCATTTTATTTGGAAAGGCAAACAAGACTAAATTAAATGGGCCTATTTATATAATGAATATGAATTCAGAGGGCAGAAATGATTATATATTAAAGCATTAGACCTCTCACTAAATGCTTCAGTCGTACACAAAAGCTATACTTAAATCCAAACTGATTCTTTAGCAGATTAGTAAGAATGGCTAACCCCGTGTTGAAGAATGGCCTTTTCCCCTTTATTCAGAATCTAAACTCTCACTTTCGGTTATTTGAAAATGAAATAATCTCCAAAATATTGCTATTTTTAAAACAGGCCATAGAAAGGTGGTTGCAATTTCAGTTTAATCCACCAGAAAAGACAGAACAAATACTACAACAAAAATTATGGTTGTGATATTATACTATTATACTAATTGATTAAAAAAATGTATTTTTGGAAGAAATAAAAAAAACTCTATTATTTGTAAATTATATTTAAATAAATTGGACTGGTGGAGTTAAGTCACACATGCAGCTAACAAAAATATATGTAAATGTCTGCTCTATCCAAAATTACAACCAACTAATTGCAGCGTTACCGCAAAAATGGGAGAGGCAAGTGGATGGGGGAGAAAGTAAGGAATTTGTCTGTCGGCCCAGAAGCCTTAAAGACCAAAATTGGTGATATTTATCACCAAAACTGTGATAATAAAAAAGTATACCAGTTTCATTCAAGGACCAAAAAATGGATAGCTGTGCCGTACAGATTGCGATAGTTGGGAAGAGAGTTTCGGTGTACCGATGGTTTATGAACAAAACAACTCAATGTTTTAATAATTATACAAAATTCTTACAACCAATAGGATTGTATATATATGGGGGATACAACCATCCCAGCTCTGCAGATTTTTTGGTGAAGAGACAGAATAATTAGATCATTTGTTTTGGTACTGTCAATATGTAGCTTGTTTTTGGTCGCAGGTTGAGGAATGGCTGAAGAATTGCAACATGTACCTCGAGTTAACTCTGCAAATCTACACACAATACCCCATAATGACAAAGCGAAAACAGGTTTTTAGAAATTGTTGCAAATTTATTACAAATAAAAAACAGAAATACCGTATTTACGTAAGTATTCAGACCCTTTGCAATGAGACTCTATATTGAGCTCAGGTGCATCCTATTTCCATTGATCATTACTTGTTTTCTATAACCTGATTGGAGTCCACCCGTGGTAAATTCTATTGAATGGACATCATTTGGAAAGGCAAACACCTATAAGGTGCCACAGTTTACATTTCTGCAGCATTGAAGGACCCCAAGAACACAGTGGCCTCCATCATTCTTAAATGGAAGAAGTTTGGAACTACCAAGACTCTTCCTAGAGCTGGCCTCCGGCCAAACTGAGCAATTAAGAGAGAAGGGCCTTGGTCAGGAAGGTGACCAAGAAACTGATAGTCACTCTGACAGAGCACCATGAATCCTCTGTGGAGATGGGAGAAACTTCCAGAAGGACAACCATCTCTGCAGCACTCCACCAATAAGGCCTTTATGGTAGAGTGGCCAGAAACTCCAAGCCAACCCGCTTGGAGTTTGCCAAAAGGCCACCTAAAGGACTCTGGTCTGATGAAACCAAGATTGAACTGTTTGGCTTAAATGCCAAGCGCCACATTTGGAGGAAACCTGGAACCATTCCTACAGTGAAGCATGGTGGTGGCAGCAACATGCTGTGGGGATGTTTTTCAGCGGCAGGGACTGGGACACTAGTCAGGATTGATGGAAAGATTAACGGAGCAAAGTACAGAGAGATCCTTGATGAAAATCTGCTCCTGAGTTCTCAGGACCTCAGACTGGGGCGAAGGTTCACCTTCCAACAGGACAACGACTCTAAGCACACAGCCAAGACAACACAGGAGTGGCCCGGCCAGAGGCCGAACGAACATCTCTGGAGAGACCTAGCTGTGCAGTGATTCTCCCCATCCAACCTGACAGAGCTTGAGAGGATCTGCAGAGAAAAATGGGAGAAACTCCCCAAACACAGATGTGCAAAGCTTGTAGCGTTATACCCAAGAAGACTCGAGGCTGTAATCGCTGCCAAAGATGCTTCAACAAAGAACTGAGTAAAGGGTCTGAATACTTATGTAAATGTGATATTTGTTTGATTTGTTTTTGGAAAGATATATATATATTATACATTTGCAAAAATAAATAAAAACCTGTATATACTGTATATTTTTGTAATAATATATATATACAGTGGGGAGAACAAGTATTTGATACACTGCCGATTTTGCCGGTTTTCCTACTTACAAAGCATGTAGAGGTCTGTCATTTTTATCATAGGTACACTTCAACT
Source organism: Thymallus thymallus (assembly GCA_023634145.1). Taxonomy (NCBI): domain Eukaryota; kingdom Metazoa; phylum Chordata; class Actinopteri; order Salmoniformes; family Salmonidae; genus Thymallus; species Thymallus thymallus. The sequence goes on from CM042399.1 coordinate 30,416,967, forward strand.
GTGAGAGACGGAATCTAAAACAAAAATCCAGAAAATCACATTGTATGATTTTTTTATAATTAATTTGCATTTTATTGCATGACATAAGTATTTGATCACCTACCAACAAGTAAGAATTCCGGCTCTCACAGACCTGTTCGTTTTTCTTTAAGAAGCCCTCCTGTTCTCCACTCATTACCTGTATTAACTGCACCTGTTTGAACTCGTTACCTGTATAAAAGACACCTGTCCACACACTCAATCAAACAGACTCCAACCTCTCCACAATGGCCAAGACCAGAGAGCTGTGTAAGGACATCAGGGATAAAATTGTAGACCTGCACAAGGCTGGGATGGGCTACAGGACAATAGTCAAGCAGCTTGGTGAGAAGGCAACAACAGTTGGCGCAATTATTAGAAAATGGAAGAAGTTCAAGATGACGGTCAATCTCCCTCGTCTGGGGCACCATGCAAGATCTCACCTCGTGGGGCATCAATGATCATGAGGAAGGTGAGGGATCAGCCCAGAACTACACGGCAGGACCTGGTCAATGACCTGAAGAGAGCTGGGACCAGTCTCAAAGAAAACCATTAGTAACACACTACGCCGTCATGGATTAAAATCCTGCAGCGCACGCAAGGTCCCCCTGCTCAAGCCAGCGCATGTCCAGGCCCATCTGAAGTTTGGCAATGACCATCTGGATGATCCAGAGGAGGAATGGGAGAAGGTCATGTGGTCTGATGAGACAAAAATAGAGCTTTTTGGTCTAAACTCCACTCGCCGTGTTTGGAGGAAGAAGAAGGATGACTACAACCCCAAGACCATCCCAACCGTGAAGCATGGAGGTGGAAACATCATTCTTTGGGGATGCTTTTCTGCAAAGGGGACAGGACGACTGCACCGTATTGAGGGGAGGATGGATGGGGCCATGTATCGCGAGATCTTGGCCAACAACCTCCTTCCCTCAGTAAGAGCATTGAAGATGGGTCGTGGCTGGGTCTTCCAGCATGACAACGACCCGAAACACACAGCCAGGGCAACTAAGGAGTGGCTCCGTAAGAAGCAACTCAAGGTCCTGGAGTGGCCTAGCCAGTCTCCAGACCTGAACCCAATAGAAAATCTTTGGAGGGAGCTGAAAGTCCGTATTGCCCAGCGACAGCCCCGAAACCTGAAGGATCTGGGCCAAAAATCCACAAGAAAACTATAGTAATGTTCAGAGAACGTTCTAAGAATGTTGTTTCAGAACATATACATTCCGTTCTCAGCATCAACAAAACTCTATATCCTCTATCTTGTTAAGTGTGTTCAGGTGTGAAAGTGATCTTAACGAGTGCTTGTTTCCTTTGAAATGGGGTCTGCTTGAATAGACTAAAATGAACAGCTTTGTATGCGTAAAAAACATAGCTTGTTAGCTCAATCTTAGTGGTACAGTGGATTAATTCCATGAATAGAAGATTATAGGTTTGAACCTCAATGATAGACATTAATTATATAAACACATTTATTTTCTATCTGTGCTTCGAGTGCAAAAAAGTTAACCCAAAATAAGCTAGCAGTGTTCTTAAAAGTCTTATTGAAAGATTTATTTAACATTTTTTACGGATGTTATTAAAAAAACTCAAAATAAATTTCCATTCTCAGAGCGTTAATAAAACCTCCCATGAAAACTTTCAAGGAACCAGAGTAAAACCATCTCAGAACCTCCATGCAACCTAAAACAAACATTGCCAGGAAAGGCAACATTTTCACTGTAACGTCTGCGCTGAGGAGTCGGGAAGCAAGTTCAGGGAGTGAATAATTTAATAAATAAACGAACATGAACAAAACAAGAAACACAAAACAAAGCACAAACACGAAGCAGTCAATAACACCTAAGGAAAGAACCAAGGGGAGTGACAGATATAGGGAAGGTAATCAAGGAGGTGATGGAGTCCAGGTGAGTGTCATGAAGCGCTGGTGCGCGTGACGATGGTGTCAGGTGTGCGGGATAATCTGCAGCCTGGTGACCTAGAGGCTGGAGAGGGTGTATACGTGACACACTGCCGTTCTAAGAAGGTTAAAAAAAATACAAAAAAAACAGCATGGAAACTTATGGCTTCGTTCCCAGAACCAATGGGAAACTAAAGTCCCCACAACTTCCCTAGGAACCAATTGTGCTAGCTGGGGAGTTGCTGGGTAAAGAAAAAAATGGGGGGGAAACAAAAAGGACTGAGAGAGCACATAAAGCAGAATGAATAAATTAATGAATGTAATGAGAGAGATGGAAAACAGGGGGATTCTCTCTTTCTCCCTCTCTCTGGGGAGGTCTATCTGCCAGGTTGAGTGGACATTGACAGAGTAACACTCTCCTCTGCCACACCAATGGAAATCAATTGTCCAGTAAGTGTAATATTTTACCTCCTCCTGCATCATTCCATCCCATAGCCATCCATTAACCCTCTGTTGCCATCGTAAACAGGTGTACTGTAAATGTGTGAGAGCACGCTCATGTGACTATGTGTGTGCGTGTGTGTCTGAGTGGGGACTCAGTAAGCAGCTCTCCCTGCCTGGCATGTAACTGCAGTCATAGGAGTATTAATCTTCCAGCAGTCACTCCTTCTCTGGGCCCCGACGGGAGGCCCCCAGGGGCCACACACACACACAGGAAGTGATGCATGAGCGGTGTGGCAGAGATGAATGGTGATGTGTTTAGGATCTGTTTAATAACTGTTGAAGAGAGGCCTGAAGGTGAGGCAGACACACAGCACATCCCCATGCTTGCAAATGGACCCCAGCTCACTAGGGCCCAAATTACAGCCTGCTTGACTGCACTTGACTGAGAATGAGAGGAGAGTGGGGGTCTGTCTCTGACAGGGTCTGTCTCTGACAGGGTCTCTCAAACAGGGTCTGTTTCTGACAGGGTCCGTCTCTGACAGGGTCTATCAATTTTAATTTCAATTTAAGGGCTTTATTGGCATGGGAAACATGTGTTAACATTGCCAAAGCAAGTGAAGTAGATAGTAAACAATAAAAATGAACAGTAAACATTACACTCAGAAGTTCCAAAAGAATACTGTGTTGTAACAATGTGCAAATAGTTAAAGCACAAATGGGAAAATAAATAAACATAAATATGGGTTGTGTTTACAATAGTGTTTGTTCTTCACTTGTTGCCCTTTACTTGTGGCAACAGGTCACAAATCTTGCTGCTGTGATGGCACATTGTGGTATTTCACCCAGTAGATATGCGAGTTTATCAAAATTGTTTGTTTTCGTATTCTTTGTGGATCTGTGTAATCTGAGAGAAATATGTGTCTCTAATATGGTCATACATTTGGAAGGAGGTTAGGAAGTGCAGCTGTTTCTTGTTTTTTCCACATAGCCTGTCTTCTCTTGAGAGCCAGGTCTGCCTACGGCGGCCTTTCTCAATAGCAAGGCTATGCTCACTGAGTCTGTACATAGTCAAAGCTTTCCTTAAGTTTGGGTCAGTCACAGTGGTCAGGTATTCTGCCACTGTGTACTCTCTGTTTAGGGCCAAAAAGCATTCTAGTTTGCTCTGTTTTTTTTGTTAATTCTTTCCAATGTGTCTAGTAATTATATTTTTGTTTTCTTATGATTTGGTTGAGTCTAATTGTGTTGTTGTCCTGGGGCTCTGTGGTGTCTGTTTGTGTCTGACAGGCTCTGTCTGTGACAGGGTTTCATTCTGACAGGGTGACTTAGCTGTTGACAGATGTGACTCTGAGATTTACTGAGGGTTACACAGTAACATGTGATGACATAGGATGATAACATTAACACACAGGTGAGAATGGTCTGTTCTCCGGTGCTCCTGATCTTTCCTTGTGACTATGAGACAAATAGTTTAACCCAAAGCGGAGAGACAGACGCAGACCCAGACCCAGACCAAGAGACATACAGAGAGAGAGAGAGAGAGAGAGAGAGAGAGAGAGAGAGAGAGAGAGAGAGAGAGAGAGAGAGAGAGAGAGAGAGAGAGAGAGAGAGAGAGAGAGAGAGAGAGAGAGAGAGAGAGAGAGAGAGAGAGAGAGAGAGAGAGAGAGAGAGAGAGAGAGAGAGAGAGAGAGAGAGAGAGAGATCACAAACACAGCCCTGGCCAAGGCTCCCTGTAAAACACCAACATTTACTGGCCACACATAAACTGGCCACACTGTCTGGCCACACAGACTGGCCACACTGACTGCCCAGACACCTTCTCCACTCGTCTTTTCTATTTCTATGTCTTCTCCCCTTCTTCTATTCTCTCGTTCTCTCCTCCTCTCCCTCTCCTCTCCTCCTCTCCTCATCCCCTCTCCTCTTCTGTCTTTTATCCCCATTCACACTACAGATGCAAAAGAGTGTTGATATTTATTTATTTAACCTTTATTTAACTAGGCAAGTCAGTTAAGTACAAATTCTTATTTACAAAGACGGCCTACCCCGACCAAACTCTCCCCTAACCCGGACGACGCTTGGACAATTGTGCGCCGCCCTATGGGATTCCCGATCACGGCCGGTTGTGATACAGCCCTGGATCGAACTTGGGTCTGTAGTGACGCCTCTAGCACTGCGATACAGTGGAAAACTGATCCTACATCTGTGCCTATTGGCAACTTCTACCGAGAGTGGGCCAGACTGTGGTAGAATCACAGAGGAAAACTTTGGAAAAAGAAACAGAGAAACCCAATCAGTTATTAGATTATACACTCCTATTGTTCACTGGTTCAATGGCATTAGAAGCGTGCAGGGAAATAGTAATTTCCTTGTTGTGTTTTGGTTTGTTATATAATGAATGGAAGGGTCTTTAGAGACACATTGCTTCTTCTGTTTCGTGTTCGCTGTTCACAAGAGATGAGAAAGAGATGTTTATTTTAATCTTCTGCTACTCATGTAATGGTCATGAAACAATTGTTTTGTATCATTTCTCTTTTTCTCTATCTCTCTCTTTTCTAAAAGTGTGTGTGTGTAAATGTGTGTGTGTGCGTGTGTGCATCTTTGCGAGTGCATGTGTGTGAGCGTGTGTGTGTGTGTGTGTGATTTCGCTGCTTGGCAGGTAGAAGGCTGTGAGTGCAGCCTATCACAGCCGGGCCCTGATTACTCTCCACCATTCATCAAAGTGTCACCGCCCTGACAGACGCTAATAAATATACTGCCACGGCCCCCCGTTCGCACCTGGCAGCGCAGCGCTCACACAGCACACACACACACACACACACACACACAGTACCCCCCCACAGCAGTGAACACGGTGCTAGCCACAACACAACCTAAAGCTCATTTGCTAATTGCTGCTTTTCCCATCAATTCTGCTTCTGTCTTGTTCCATGTCAACAGGAGTGGGAGGGGGAGGGAAGAAATATATTAATAAAGGAATGATATAAATAACCACTAGGGAAACATGTTTAGATTAGACTGCCACCACAGGGTTTTTCTTAACCAGTCTTTTTTTTTTACATGGACGCTATGATATGCAAAATCTTTCTTCCATTTCCTTTTAGAGCTCCCTGTTTAATGACCCACAGTATAGTATACTGCACACACACACACACACACACACACACACACACACACACACACACACACACACACACACACACACACACACACACACACACACACACACACACACACAACACACACACACACACACACACACACACACACACACACACACACACCTCTCACTAATTCCCGGCAACATTTAATGAAGTTGTCTTTATTGCACTGTGTGACAGGCCTTTTCCTCAACAGCAGGTTTAATCCACCCCCACTTTCTTTTTATCTCTCTCTTTCTTTCCCTCTCTCTCCCTCTCACATACGCACAGACACACACACACACTCTCACTCACCCACCTCTCTCACCCTTCTCTCTCTCTCCATGCGTTCTACTCTCTGTCATTGTGTCAATAGGGGAGTTGTTGCTGGCAGCACATTAACCATGTCAATGTTTACAATCAAAGGTCTCCACCTGGGAGAGGAGAGGAGAGGAGAGGAGAGGAGAGGAGAGGAGAGGAGAGGAGAGGAGAGGAGAGGAGAGGAGAGGAGAGGAGAGGAGAGGAGAGGAGAGGAGAGGAGAGGAGAGGAGAGGAGAGGAGAGGGTGGTACTGAGGAATGAGATGTTAGATGAGTGACTTCTGGGATGCTGGATAAGGGGGCAAGTAACAGAATTTGGTAGTCTTTTCAACCCACAACCATCTATTGATTTTAACGCAGTAAACCTATATAAAGAAGGCAAAGTGGCAACGCTTAAAGTTTCAGCAAAACATTTATCTTCTCTTTTCCTAGCGACAACTAAAACTTCCCCACAAAAATGTGCATTTGCATATAATTGCTGGTTAGTTTGACAGGGATGCTGTACTTTTCCATTTGTAATCAGTTACACACACACACAGATACACACACAGACACACACAGAGACACACACAGACACACACACAGACACACACACAGACACACACTGACACACACACAGACACACACACAGACACACACAGACACACACACACACAGACACACACACAGACACACACACAGACACACACAGACACACACACAGACACACACACAGACACACACAGACACACACACAGACACACACACAGACACGCACACACAGACACACACACAGACACACACACAGACACACACACAGACACACACACAAACACATTACTATTTTACTGTGTAAAGGAACTAAAGATTTATAGTCTTTCCCTTTGTGAGTTTCAAGTTAGGTCTTTCTCAGTCTTTCTGTCTCTCTCTCATTCCATCACTAGCAGACATGCTGCAGCTCCCCCTGTTGGGAGACAGATGAAGCATGTGAGTGTGTGTGTGTGTGTGTGTGTGTGTGTGTGTGTGTGTGTGTGTGTGTGTGTGTGTGTGTGTGTGTGTGTGTGTGTGTGTGTGTGTGTGTGTGTGTGTGTGTGTGTGTGTGTGTGTGTGTGTGTGTGCAGCATTGCCATGTAGGGTTTTGAAGGCGGAAGTGTTTGCTCCTGCCATGGGCCATGCTTGCATTGCCAAGCAGAGTGTGTGTATATGTGTGTATGTGTGGTCATGCCAGGCCTTGGGCATGCTGGGGCAGCAGATGGCATCACTGCAGCGCCGGCCACCCAGGTGAACGGGGGAGAGGAGGGAGGAAGGAGGAGGAAGAAGGAGGAGGGGGTAGGGGGGAGGTGAGTAGGGGGAATAGGGGTGTGGATAGGATCAGGGCAGGCAGATTCTGTTGTATTGTGTTGTAGTTCTAGACAGGGTCTCTGTTGAGTTCCCATTGGCCAGGGCTGTGTGTTGGCTGGTTGGTGCTGCTGGACCAGGTTGGACCAGGTGTGGAGTGGGAGAGGACTGGGAGGACTGGAGCTGTTAATTAGAGAGAGGTGATTAATGGGACAGGAGAGAGGGAGCACTGTGTTTGGGACTGACTGGACTGGACGAGTGGGGACAGGGGAGAGCAGGGTAGGATGGAGAGTTTGGGAGAGGTTGAGTAGTTGGTAGTTCAAAATGAACATGAGTCAAAAAAGTATCTTTGCATGCATTAACACATTCAAACGTGTGTGTATGTGTCTCTACTGAATCACGTTGCTTCTCTACCCTGGGATCCAGTGCGTTATTGAGATGTACAGAGTTACAGCGTTGTGACAAACTCTCCTCCAGGGATGTGCCGTGTAAACACCAATCATTTGGCAGATGCAGAGTAAATTGGCATGGTATCCCCGGGTGGTGCGCCACACACACCATTATCAGGATGGAGACTAATCGTATGTCGCCTCCCATATGAGGAGCAGTTAATTCACACAGAATCAAATGGCAGGAGAACAGAGTGAGGAGGGGGAAGAGGAAGGGGGAGGTTGGAGAGATGAAGAGATGAAGAGATGAAGAGAAATTAGGAGATAAGAAAGAATGGTGTTGGGAAAAAAGTGGAAGAGAAAGTGTGAAGGAAAAGAGAGAGAGAGAGAGAGAGAGAGAGAGAGAGAGAGAGAGAGAGAGAGAGAGAGAGAGAGAGAGAGAGAGAGAGTAAATATTTGTGCAAACTTTGAATCTGTCTGTTTGTTTTTCAAACGGTTGTTCAAAGTTAAAACTTGTAACTTAAAGCTAAAGTGTAAATGGGTTTCATGTTTTATCTGATCTCTTAGCTTGGATTTTTTTAGGATGGAGAAGAGGATTGCGCAAACAACATGTAGAGATAAAGGAGAAAATTGAGTTGAGTTGAAGAGCACTGAAGGCAATACAACATTTATGAATGTGGTTCCACAAAGCCTTGACAGTGGGATAGTTTTACAGCCCCTGAATTTTTTTTAAAGATGACACTTACAATGATTCATTAATGTAAAGTTTCCCCATCCTCACCTCAATTCAATCTGGAGGCATTGTAGTGGAGGGCCATTACAGCCAAACCTCTATCTCACTATTATTTCCTGTGTGATTGCCTGCTCTCTCTCTCTCTCTCTCTCTCTCTCGTCTCTTGCTCGTCTCTCTCTTGGTGGATACGATTAAGGAAGAAGACTAAAAGACTGTGATGGACAGAAGGAGAAAGAGGAGGTTTAATCTCCTACAGACGGAGGGAGTGAGGGAGCGAGGGAGGGAGGGACAGCGACTGAAAGGGGGGAGAGACATAATTTCCATGGATACAGCTCCTAAATTAATAGTCTGCCATGATGGCCTTTTGGATAAGATAAGTAGTGTTATAATAAGCGTAGGGCTGTATAAAAAAACAGACTTGGCTGACAAGCCAGGGGAGACTTATTCAAACCGGCCTCTCTCTCGCTGTCTCTGTGTGTGTGTGTGTGTGTGTGTGTGTGTGTGTGTGTGTGTGTCTCTCTCTCTCTCTCTCTCTCTCTCTCTCTTGCGCTCTTTAACTGTTACTAAGGCCTGTGCTTTTAACCCCTTTAATTTATTAAAGTGAAAATAAATGTTCACTGTGAGAGGAGAGGATGTTACGGTGCGGAGGGTGGATGTAGAGATAGGAGGAAACTGGGGAGTAAAAAGGAAGATAAAATAAGATGGAGACAGAAAGACAAAAGGAGAAAGGAGACTGTGTAGTGGAGGGAGATGGAGATAGAGAAAAGGAGAAAGGAGACTGTGTAGTGGAGGGAGATGGAGAGAGAGAAAAGGAGAAAGGAGACTGTGTAGTGGAGGGAGATGGAGTGAAATAAAATGACACCGTAGTGGAGGGAGATGGAGAGAGAGAAAATGAGACTGTAGTGGAGGGAGATGGAGAGAGAGAAAATGAGACAGTAGTGGAGGGGGATGGAGAGAGAGAAAATGAGACTGTAGTGGAGGGAGATGGAGAGAGAGAAAATGAGACAGTAGTGGAGGGGGATGGAGAGAGAGAAAATGAGACTGTAGTGGAGGGAGATGGAGAGAGAGAAAAGGAGAAAGGAGACTGTGTAGTGTAGGGAGATGGAGAGAGATAAAAGGAGAAAGGAGACTGTGTAGTGTAGGGAGATGGAGAGAGATAAAATGAGAAATGAGACTGTGTAGTGTAGGGAGATGGAGAGAGATAAAAGGAGAAAGGAGACTGTGTAGTGTAGGGAGATGGAGAGAGATAAAAGGAGAAAGGAGACTGTGTAGTGTAGGGAGATGGAGAGAGATAAAATGAGAAAGGAGACTGTGTAGTGTAGGGAGATGGAGAGAGATAAAATGAGAAAGGAGACTGTGTAGTGGAGGGAGATGGAGAGAGATAAAATGAGAAAGGAGACTGTGTAGTGGAGGGAGATGGAGAGAGATAAAATGAGAAAGGAGACTGTGTAGTGGAGGGAGATGGAGAGAGATAAAATTTGACTGTAGTGGAGGGAGATGGAGCGAGAGAAAATGTGACTGTAGTGGAGGGAGATGGAGCGAGAGAAAATGTGACTGTAGTGGAAGGAGATAGAGAGAGAGAAAATGAGAAAGGAGACTGTGTTGTGGAGGGAGATGGAGAGAGATAAAATTAGACTGTAGTGGAGGGAGATGGAGCGAGAGAAAATGAGACTGTAGTGGAGGGAGATGGAGAGAGATAAAAGGAGAAAGGAGACTGTGTAGTGTAGGGAGATGGAGAGAGATAAAATGAGAAAGGAGACTGTGTAGTGGAGGGAGATGGAGAGAGAGAAAAGGAGACTGTGTAGTGGATGGAGATGGAGAGAGAGAAAAGGAGATGGAGGGAAAGTAACAGAGTTGAAAAGTAAAAAGGCTCAGAGGTAGATGGAGAGAGAGAGAGAGAAAGAAAGAGAGATAGAAACAGGGGAGAAGTAGATGGAGGAAGAGAGAGATGTAGAGTTGGAAAGAGAACATGCAAAGCTGTCATCCATCATGATGTCACAACACAAAAAGGAGGAGTGCACAGTTACTGCTAATCACAGACACATCTATCACATTCAGGAGGTACAGTCTCTCTCTCTCTCTCTCTCTCTCTCTCTCTCTCTCTCTCGATCAACAGTTTGCTCTCAATAATGAAAGACATGTTCTCTCATTCTCTCAAATCGAGTTCTTCTCTCAGGCATAATTTCCAGGTCAGAAGAGAGACGTTTCATAAAGTCCAATAAAAGCTTATGGCCAGAGGATGGGTGACACACACACAAACACAGATAAACAGAAAGGAGCCCACATTAAACTCACAGTAAAAGTTATCAGAGCAGCCATTATCTATTCTCCACACAGACAGAGGTCAGGGGTCAGGAGTCTGGCCTCAGAAGAGAAGGAAATATCAGATTTCTGAAATATTAAATATTAACATATGCAAAATAACATTATGGTAATGATGAAATGTCGATATTGCCTTCTCTTATTTGTTTCACACACACTGACACACTCACATACACACACTCACACATACTCACACACTCACACACACTCACGCGTACATTTATGGACTTCCAACGGATATCCGACATGATTGATTATCAGACAAAACTTCACCATGTGTTACAATTACCCTAATCCCAAAAACATGCTTGGATTTAACTTTTTTGTTTATTCCTGTATTTTCTTGAACACAGACATCTTTCCTCGCAGTTCTGGCAGCATCACTGTTCTCTACCACCCCCTGCTTTGGGATAAATTCAGGTGGATTACGCCAATGTGTGTGTGTGTGTGTGTGTGTGCGTGCCCCCACCTGCTGCTGGTAGCTTGTCAACTCCTTCCTGTGTTGGCGACCCCTGTGTGTGGTTGTGTTAGTATGTGTTACCTGCTGAGCAAACATGTTAGTGTGTCTGCTCTCACAGTGGGCCCACAGGGAGGGAGGGAGGGAGGGAGGGAGGGAGGGAGGGAGGGAGGGAGGGAGGGAGGGAGGGAGGGAGGGAGGGAGGGAGGGAGGGCAAGATGGTAGAGGAGAGGAAGATAAGAGTGGAGATGGTGAAGGAGAGGAAGATGAGAGTGGAGATGGTAGAGGAAGATGAGAGTGGAGATGGTAGAGGAGAGGATGATGAGAGTGGAGATGGTAGAGGAGAGGATGATGAGAGTGGAGATGGTAGAGGAGAGGATGATGAGAGTGGAGATGGTAGAGGAGAGGAAGATGAGAGTGGAGATGGTAGAGGAAGATGAGAGAGGAGATGGTAGAGGAGAGGATGAGGGGAGAGGAGATGGCAGAGGAGAGGATGATGAGAGAGGAGATGGTAGAGGAGAGGATGAGGGGAGAGGAGATGGTAGAGGATGATGAGAGAGGAGATGGCAGAGGAGAGGATGAGAGGAGAGGAGATGGCAGATGAGAGGATGATGAGAGAGGAGATGGTAGAGGAGAGGATGAGAGGAGAGGAGATATTGCCTTCTCTTATTTGTTTCACACACACTCACACACAATCACACGCACGCGTACATTTATGGACTTCCAACGGATATCCGACATGATTGATTATCAGACAAGATGGCAGAGGAGAGGATGATGAGAGTGGAGATGGTAGAGGATGATGAGAGTGGAGAGGAGATGGTAGAGGAGAGGATGATGGGAGAGGAGATGGTAGAGGAGAGGATGAGGGGAGAGGAGATGGTAGAGGATGATGAGAGTGGAGAGGAGATGGTAGAGGAGAGGATGATGGGAGAGGAGATGGTAGAGGAGAGGATGAGGGGAGAGGAGATGGTAGAGGATGATGAGAGTGGAGATGGTAGAGGATGATGAGAGTGGAGAGGAGATGGTAGAGGAGAGGATGATGGGAGAGGAGATGGTAGAGGAGAGGATGAGGGGAGAGGAGATGGTAGAGGATGATGAGAGTGGAGAGGAGATGGTAGAGGAGAGGATGATGGGAGAGGAGATGGTAGAGGATGATGAGAGTGGAGAGGAGATGGTAGAGGAGAGGATGAGGGGAGTGTGGCAGGAAGCTTCACCACACGTCTTAGGAAGTAGATGTTGAGTGATGTGATGTTAGGTAGGAGGCTGTATGATAGGTGTATGTGTGTTGGGGTGTGTTGGGTTACAGAGGGGATTGGGTTGCTGCGGTGTGTTTTGAAGGGAGGGGGATGCCGCGGTGTGTTTGGATGTGTAGGGGTGTTGCGGTGTGTTTGGATGTGTGGGGGTCTCGTGGTGTGTTTGGCTGTCTGGGGGTGTCGGGGTGTGTTTGGATGTGTCAGGGTGTGTTTGGATGTGTGGGGGTGTCAGGGTATGTTTGGATGTGTGGGCGTGTCATGGTGTGTTTAGATGTGTGGGGGTGTCGGGGTGTGTTTTGGAGGGCCACAGGGCAACCTCTCAGAAACTCCACTAATTGGGACCGCTGGGTGTTGCCCGAGGCTGTTCTCTGGCTAATATCATTAGCTAATCTGCTGTGTGTAGTCCCCCTTGCCCTCTCAGTCTGTGCTCTGCACTCCAGCACCATAACCACCAGCAGACACCCACCCTCAGCCGCCTCCCCAAGCCCACAGAGTGCTGAGTCCGGGTTTGTGCTGCTAGAAGGGCCCCACATCTGGGCTCCACTGACAAGGAAGATTAATACCTCAGCATCACACACACACACACACACACATTTCTGAAACACACTCATACACACACAGACCTTCATCTCTGGTATAAACACACACACACTACTTCACCACTACAACTACTTTTCAATACATACTGTACACAAACCCACACCATCCTCCCTCCCTCATCCTCCTCCCTTCATCCTTCCATTTCTCCATTCTCTGGACCACTCTACCCTCCCTCCCTTCCTCAATCCCTCCCTGCCTCCCTCCATCCCTCTTTCCATCCCTCCCCCACTTTAAATATAATCTCCAGGCCACAGAAAAACAACTTTCTGCTGATGCGAATACTCCTTCATCCTCCCTCTCTTCCTCCCATTCCCCTCACACACCTTTGGTTATGGAGAGCATGCAGGGCTGAATTTGAGCCCTGAGCGTTAATGCCTTCCCTGCATTTGAGGGTCTGGTTGAACAGCATCCTGTATGGGGCACCCACCAGCCAGAGAGATATTCCTCCATGTTTCACTACACTCCTATAGCATGGTAAACCTCCACCCAAAAGATCAAAGAAAACCTATTTCAATTAATGTACACTATCAGTCCATCATGAAGATAAACTTGTTTTAAACTTATTTTTTTTAAACATGAAGTGACTAATTTAGAACTATTGGAGGGAATTGTGAAAAACATGAAATGGTGAAACTGTTAACTATTAGATTAATTTCCCCTTGAATAAGAGAAGCCTGTGAGGAAAACGGGAGTACAGTGTGCCCAGATGTGTTCTGCCCCCCCCCCCCCCCCTCTCTCTCTCTCTCTCTCTCTCTGTCCACAGTGGAAACTCCCTTGCATTCCCGGGAGGGGGTGGAGAGTGGAGACTGTGTGGTTTGGCCCATAGGAGAGTGTGAGAAGGGTGAGGGGAGTTGACGTAACCTCATTACACTACAGTCACCTGGGTCTGACTCACACACCACACCTGTCTATGAGGAAAGCAAGCAGAGCGCCCACTGTGCGAGAAAACAAAAATGGGATAGAGAAAGAAAAAATTAATGAGAGTGTAACCCCAGAGATAGGATCACATAAAAGGGTGATCACTTAGGCAGTGACCCTCCTGGCAGATACCCCCATACCTAAAGAGTTCCTTGTGTCAGCACATTGGCTGCCTGTTGTGTGTGTGAGAGAGAGAGAGAAAGTGGTGACATAGAGAGAGAAAGTGGTGACATAGAGAGAGAGAGAGAGAGAGAGAGAGAGAGAGAGAGATAAAGTGAGGGGGAGAGCAAGAGAGAGAAAGAGAGAAGGGATAGACATCAAAGGAAGAAGAAAACGTAAAGGAGAGACAGCCCACTTGGCACAGACTTCAATTCAACATTGGTTTAATGTAATTTCATTGAAATGACATGGAAACAACATTGACTCAATCAGTGTGAGCCCAGTATTAGCTTCCCCAGCGAGAAAACCAAAAATGTCACTCAAACAGAAAGAACTAACAAAGAGTCACTGACCAACAACCACTGAAAGAAACTTAAAGATAAGAATCAAGCCAAAAAGGTGGAGCAAAACAAAATCAGGTAAAGGATTGTTTGTCTAGAACTAAAAATATGGCCCGCCAACTAAAGGTGCTAACCCTCCGCATCTATCATGATAACTGGAGCACTGGCTCAGCCACTCTTAAATAGCACCTGGGCCAGCACAGGTGATACACCTTCCGACTAATGAGATGGACAGGCCAGCACAGGTGTAACACATACAGACTAACGAGGTGACACCATTGCACTCATTAATTCTATGTGTTGGGAAATTAAGGAAGTGTGGCGCTCCACTAGCACTAAGCTTAACACCAAGCAGCAAGGGTAGCAAAATCCCACATATCTCACAGTGACTGACAGTCAAGTATCTAGCTACTCCTTCATCTCAATGTTGATAAATATTGAGATGCTCTGACAGATGTCAAATAAGCTTCCATAAATTGGTGTATTAATTTAATAATAATAATTTAATTATTAATGACATGTTTGTTTAATTGATGTGGTGCTTTTGGTAGAATGAATAAACACCATGATTCTTCATCAGTGTCTGCTTAAAATGCATTCACGTTGTCTAGAATAGTGGTTATAGATTTACATATTTGTTGAGAACTTTTTAAATATACATTTATATGTATTGGTGAGTCATAGATTTATAATGGATTAAAAAAAAAGGGAGGAGAATAACATCAAATAATATTTGATTAATTTAGAATGAAGAATTATTGCTTTCATAGAAATATACAATTTCTTATTTTGATCTGTGTTGAATAAAAGCAGAGAAGAAAATGCATAATGTAAGTAATACTATTTTAACAAAATAATAGCAATACTTTTACTAAAACATTATAACATCTCCCTATGACTCATATGATAATAAAAAGGAAACATTTGTGAGCACTATAAAAATGAATATCTGTTGTAACTGGGAAATAACATGATAAAACTTGTAATTTTATTTGGTGTATTATATTGTCGGTGTAATCTGCCCTCTCCTCCCTATCGGCGCGACGAATCCTGTGTCCTTATAAATAATTCATTTTTTAATCCGATTTCCCAGTGCGATTCTCACTGTATTAGTCACATATTCAATAACGCCACTCTGTGAATAATCTGTGCTGCATGTGTTCCTTCCCAGGTTCCCCTGTGTTCCCAGGAAAACCTGCTGTCGGAATTCTGCCCAGCATTCCGGAGCATTCGTGATAGAGAGGAGGGTATAAAGGAGGGGGAGAGAGGAGGGGGAGAGAGGAGGGGGAGAGAGGAGGGGAGAGAGGAGCAGTCAGAGCCATCATCACTCAATCTGTGTAGTGGATGACAGGGAACAGACGCATACATACAGTATCTACTACACATGCATGTTTAGGACTACCTGTCTCCTCTCTAATACCCATCTCTCCTTTGTTCTGGCTTTATTTTACATACTCACATTTATTGTGGAATTTTGTGGGTTTATATTTTTTGAGTGTCTAAAAATGTTGTGTTTTGTCCTTGTTCGAAAATTAGAGTATGTGTGAATTTAAATTGATATAAATATTTGTATGATTGTTGTAATGAAGTCAGTAAACAACTTAACTTGTATGGGAAAAACAACAACTAATCTTGGTAGGTAGGGGATGGAAGACTGCAGAATGTGTAGTTGGTGATTCTACACTATGTCTACCCATTTAGTCAGATTCTTACAGTATTTTGATTTCCTCTTCATGAAATACAAATAAATCAACAACAGTTAAAAAATAAATATAGGTCTACCCGTTTTAAAAAACTATGTGATCTTATATAATTTAAATCCCAAAATGATGAGAGGAACTGGGTTTGGGAACTCTCCCGATACATCCTGCCCCAAAACACAAAATGTAAAATAAAAGAAGAGCTCTATTTTTCTTTGGAATAAAATAATGTAAAATTCCTCCGTAATATTCAAGGATTATATTTTCTCAAACCAGAAAACAAGCCCAAAACCACTACTTATAGGAGACGGGTTCACCCTAAGTGTTCTAAGATTCTAAGAAGGGGTTGTGTGTAACTCAGAGCTGTGTGTTGCTATCCCAGCCTCGGGCCCTATATCTCCCAGTCTAACTGTCTGCATGAAGATGATCAGAAAACATGCAACAATACAACCGCAGCACATTACAGAGGAAGACTGATAATTTTTTTGTTGCTGTGTTTGCGTTGCTATTTTCTTACAAAAATATCTATATACTTTACCATTAGACAAGAAACAGGTTTACTTAGGACATAAATTAGTAGAGGGTACCACTGAAGCAACGGTTGGAATAGATAAATCTATCCCACCAAAACATTTTAATAGACAGGAAACAAATCCTACGCCACAATACAGGAGAACCCCATCTATAGACCATCCCACAGGATGGCAATACATCACATTAACATGATGCCACAACATGGATAAGTCCATGTGACTAGCATGCTATGATATGAGTAGAGGAGAGTTCAATCACACAGCGTTTCTCCTAAAGCCTAGTTAATTGAATGATAGGCTGTAACATGAGCTTCATAATGAAACCAACACTATGGACAGTGAGCTGTAGTGGAAGCAGGGTGGACTTTTAAACACTGCTTTTATAAGCCAGGAAAACCCGAGAAGGCACTCTTCAACTCTCCCAGCACTTTATTAGATTGTGTGTGTTATTGGGGGTAATAGAGAGAGAGAGAGAGAGAGAGAGAGAGAGAGAGAGAGAGAGAGAGAGAGAGAGAGAGAGAGAGAGAGAGAGAGAGAGAGAGAGAGAGAGAGAGAGAGAAAAACACTCTTTTACACCATTTATGGTAAACGTTATAATCACTAGATGCCGTAATTTTTACAATATTAATGATATTATCGGAAGTGAAACCAGACAACCTGAACCCTTACATCTGTGTTGGGGAAAACTACACAACCATAGTGTTTAAAAGAGTCCAAAACGTCTGTCTCAACTGTCAACTGTTAGCCATACCATAATTTGTCACTAATAAACTAAACATAACCTGTGAACACTGAACACGGGACTACACACACACACACGAGATGAGAGAGAAAAGTGTGTGACTGCATGCTATAGCCCACAGCAAGTGGATGAATCATCTAAAATCACACACACACACACACAACCATCTAAAATCACACACACACAACCATCTAAAATCACACACACACAACCATCTAAAATCACACACACACACAACCATCTAAAATCACACACACACACAACCATCTAAAATCACACACACACACACACAACCATCTAAAATCACACACACACACACACAACCATCTAAAATCACACACACACACACACACAACCATCTAAAATCACACACACATACACACAACCATCTAAAATCACACACACACACAACCATCTAAAATCACACACACACACAACCATCTAAAATCACACACACACAAACATCTAAAATCACACACAACCATCTAAAATCACACACACACACAACCATCTAAAATCACACACACACACACACAACCACACACGGAGAAAGCCCTAGTAGGTGAGACACACTACACAGACCTCTAGCACCTCTTAGTGTCAGTAAATGATAACCAGGTTGCTCTTGGTAAAATGTACTGTAAATAGTTCTCATATCTGGGTATAATAAAGGTTAGTTCAAGAAATGTTTGTATTGATTCTTTTTCAGAATTACATTTTATTAAATCTTGTTAGAGATGGGCTCTGTTCACTCAAAACAACAACTACACAAACCCTAGTCCTAGCATGAAGTCAAAAAACACTGATCTAAGGTCAATTTCTCACCTACCCTCAAGCAGTTATGATTAGGATTCAGGTGGTCTAATCTGGTCCTAGACCTGTACCTATGGGCAACATCAACCCGTAGGTTGACTCTAACCGCTGTGTCTCCATCCCATCACTGGGCCTCTAAATAGTTCTTATTAAAAACGGGAGAAATGAGTGCTAACGCTTTTCTGCAATCTTGCACGTCCTAATTTGGCACTGGGGGAGATAACACACCTGCCAGCCCACTGCTGACAAGGCTGATTCCTCAACTGTTGTTGTTTGTGCTGTCGGATGAAGGGAAGGTGAAGACGGGAGAGAGGAAGAGAGAGAGGGAGAACAGGATAGGGGGGGGGGGGGGGGGGGGGTCCAGGTTGGGAGACACAACACACACACGCACACACACACACCACACACACACACACACACACACACACAGATCCCTGGCTGCTGCCAATAACATGCAGTCCCAACATGTGAAAACGTTGACTGCTGCATGATTGATGGTAGTTATTTATGGCTTTTTCGAACCCTCCTCCTCTCCCCCTCTTCCTCATCCTCCTCTTCTTCTGCTCCCCCTCCCCTCCCTTCATCGCCTCCCCCTCTCAGAAGAAGTGAACATGATTAATAATGTGTAATGTTGCTCTAGCGCCGTCCTGTCTATCATTCCTGCCTCTCTGACATGTAGAAATACCTGAATACACAACACACTGGAACAGGCTGCACTGAGCTGAATAGAGCTGCATAGAGCTACATAGGGCATCACAGGACTCCATAGGGCTTCATAGAACCTCACAGAGCTTGATATAGCTTCACACGACTCGACAGGGTTACACAGAGCCTCACAAAGCTGAACAAAACTCACATAACTCTGGATTTACCAGAATGCATACATTCCAATCATTATTAAAAGACTACCGCTACTTCTGTTAAGTTACATATACTTCTGTTAATTTACATATACTTCTGTTCATTTACATATACTTCTGTTCATTTACATATACTTCTGTTCATTTACATATACTTCTGTTCATTTACATATACTTCTGTTCATTTACATATACTTCTTCATGCCTACTGATCTAAACATGGTTCACTTACTGTATATCTACCACATATAAAGTATATTTATGCACATAAAGTATTTGTATACATGGATGTCTCTTTATGTTTCTCCATCTATGTTTAGCTGGTGGGTAGCAGGAGAGTTATATAGATACATACATGAAGATGAAGACATATGAATAAGTGTGGAGTGTGGTTCTGGGGGTCTGCTATTACTGCCACACTGTCAGCCTCCCATCCATCACCCGCTAATCCTGTGTGTGTGTGTGCTTGTGTGTGTGTGTGTGTGTGTGTGTGTGTGTGTGTGTGTGTGTGTGTGTGTGTGTGTGTGTGTGTGTGTGTGTGTGTGTGTGTGTGTGTGTGTGTGTGTGTGTGTGTGTGTGTGTGTGTGTGTGTGTGCGTGCGTGTGTGTGAGAGTGTATGTGTGTGTGTGTGTGTGTGCGTGTGACCTTACAAAAAAGACATGTGAAATTGCATTTTTACATGTGAAATAGCTGTTTTCAAATGTTGAGCTTAAATTTCAGGTGAAATAATTTTTTCACATGTATTACATTTAGAGTTAACTCCACCTTCTTTACTTGTGAGGAGAATTACATGTTTTCACCTCGCATGTGAATTGCAGTTTCAGATGTGAAATGTGTGGTTTCACATGTAAAACAAAATTGACTATGCAGTTCCACAAAAACATTCACATGTGAAAAGATCTAATTTGCAGGTTCACATTTTGTGAAAAACAATCAAATGAAAATGCTTTTCCACATATGAACTTGCAATTCCACATGTGAAAGTAAGATTTTCACGTGGAGTTTTCTTACTGTGAAAATCTAATTGCCAGTTTCACATGTAAGAAAACTCCACATTTACTCCAATGTTTGTAAACAAAGTAAATATAAACAAGCACTGTATAGCCTAAAAACATAGTTAAAACTATAATTTTGATATCATGGATGATCAGTCCTGGCATCCTTAGCATAGTTTATGGATTTGAAAGTGATTGCATTTATATTGCCCCATCCCTCAGCTTTTTACCTTAAATGTGGCGGGAAGGACACTTTGTTAATGTTTAAATTAAGGATTGCCGCTTTAAACACCTTTAGTAAAGTAATACTGTTGTTACTGTATATGGTGCAATCCTGTGTGCGTGCATGTGTGTGCGTGTGTGTGTGTTTGTGTCCGTGCGTGTGTGTGTGTGTTTGTGTGTGTGTTGTGTGTGTGTTTGTGTGCGTTTGTGTGTGAGTTTGTGTGTGTGTGTGTGTGTGTGTGTGTGTGTGTGTGTGTGTGTGTGTGTGTGTGTGTGTGTGTGTGTGTGTGTGTGTGTGTGTGTGTGTGTGTGTGTGTGTGTGTGTGTGTGTGTGTGTGTGTGTGTGTGTGCGTGTGTGTGTGTGTGTGTTTGGAAGAAAAGGAGGAGAGAAGAAGAATCTAAGAAGGCTGGTGAAAGATTCCAGGCTGCATCACATCCGGCCGTGATCGTCGTCCTGGTTTGGCCAGGGTAGGCCGTCATTGTATATAACAATTTGTTCTTAACTGACATGCCTAGTTAAATAAAGGTTACATTTATCTTTAAAGAAAGATAGATTAGAGATGGAGAGGAAAGAAAGGAAGGAAAAAAGAAAGAGAAGAATTAAAGATAGAGGAGAAGAAACAGACTTTTAAAATGACATAACCTTTATATCTAGCAGTAGCCACCAGTAGAATAACCTGAGTACTAACCCAGTCAATGACATAACCTTTTTTATCTAGCAGTAGCCACCAGTAGAATAACTTCAGCACTAACCCAGTTATAGACGGGTGGGTAGTTAGATACAGTCTTTAATCTCCCACCCTAGTAGCTCAGACATACCAGTAGAATTGTCAAACATTTGCCCGCCGACAGTACTTAACACCTCTGAACAGAGTGTAGGCAGTCAATCTCTTTCATGTTCACACAGCAAAAACCTTGAAGTCGTCAGCCACTCAGCCTTGATAAAATACTCCAAACTGGCCAGATGGCCACTGCTAAGTAACTATCAAGCAAGATTAAGAAAGAAACAATTTAATTTATTCTCCATAATACCATACTGTCAGTGCCAGCCTATAGCCAAATGTTTAGCTAACATTAGCATATTCGCTAGCTAGCATAACATAGATAGCTAGCTAAGGACACAGCACTAACTCGGCAGCTAACAAAGGCAGCTGTTTCATGGAAACTAATCTATTATGATTTAAGTATAACCTAGCTACAGTGGTTAGCTAGCCTGGAGGAAGTATTTGTCAAGATGTTGGCCACTGACGAGCATTACGATTCTACAAGTAGAAAAGGCAGGTACGTTGCTACTGGGTCGGCACGCAGCAGGTACTGCTTTTGTTCTAGCAAGAGAAGGAATGGCCTCCCACTGTGGTAAGTACCTATCGGCAGTGAGATTCTCTGTGTGTTTCATGCTTTAGTCCTTTAGCTCTGGTGATGACAGGGTCCTTAGAACTTTAGAGCAGACATCATTACCTTCAGATTACAAGACACACACACAGAGAGAGAGAGAGAGAGAGAGAGAGAGAGAGAGAGAGAGAGAGAGAGAGAGAGAGAGAGAGAGAGAGAGAGAGAGAGAGAGAGAGAGAGAGAGAGAGAGAGAGAGAGAGAAATCACAGTCTACCTGACCAGAGCAATACTCAATTGTGAGGTATCAAAGCCAAAGGATCTGCACGATATTAATAAATGCTATAGATGGAAGGAAAGTAGTGTATAAACCTACCAAAAAACAATTAGGCAACAACAAATTAAACTTCCTGGACAAAACATTTCACTGTAATAGTGAAGGTGTAAACTTGGCAGTAGAAAGCCTAAACAGTATATTTGACCTCTCAGCTTCCCTATCAAACCTAAAAATGTCAAGCAGACAACCTAAGACAACCTATGAAGAATTCAATAACCTAAGAAAGAAATTGAGAAATCTATTCAACCAAAAACATAGAGACACAGAAAACCTTAGCCTACGCCTTCACTATGGTGAATCACTAAAACCATACAGAAATACTGTAACGAGTACGCTTGGAGTCGGGAAGCAAGTTCAGGGAGTGAATAATTTAATAAATAAACAAACATAGAAAAAAACAAGAAACACGAAAAGTGTACAGACATGAAACCGAAACAGAGGCAATAACACCTGAGCAAAGAACCAAGGGGAGTGACAGATATAGGGAAGGTAATCATGGTGGTGATGGAGTCATGGTGAGTCTGATGAGGCGCTGGTGCGCATAACAATGGAGACAGGTGTGCATAATAAAGAGTAACCTGGTGACTTAGAGGCCGGAGAGGGAGTATACATGACAAATACACTACAGAAAAAGAAGGAACAGAAAGTCAGAAATCAGCTCAATGTGTTTGAAGAATCCATGGAATCTAACCACTTCTGGGAAAATTGGAACACACTAAACATACAACAACACGAAGAGTTAACTATCGGAGATGTGTGGATAAACAAAAAAAAATTAACAAAAATAAATAAATAACATATATATGATCAATTACACATCTTATAATCAGCTATTAAAGACTACCAGAACCCATCCTCAGCTCTGGCATCTTCCCAAATATTTGGAACCAAGGACTGATCAACAAAAGTGGAGACACATTTGACCCCAATAACTACCATGGGATATGTGTCAACAGCAATCTTGGGAAAATTCTCTGCTTTATCATTAACAGCAGACTCGTACATTTCCTCAGTGAAAACAATGTACTGAGCAAATGTCAAATGTGCTTTTTACCAAATTACCATATGACAGACCACATATTCACCCAACAAATTTATGGAAAGTGGTGTTGGGGATAAAACATACAACATTATAAAATACATGTACACAAACAACAAGTGTGCTGTTAAAATTGGCAAAAACACACACATTTCTTTGTGTGGGGTGAGACAGGGATGCAGCTTAAGCCCCACCCTCTTCAACATATATATCAACGAATTGGCGAGGGCACTAGAACAGTCAGCAGCACCTGGCCTCACCCTACTAGAATATGAAGTCAAATGTCTACTGTTTGCTGATGATCTGGTGTTTCTGTCCCCAACCAAGGAGGGCCTACAGCAGCACCTAGATCTTCTGAACAGATTCTGTCAGACCTGGAGACAGTAAATATCAGTAAGACAAAACAAATGGTGTTCCAAAAAAGGTCCAGTTGCCACGAGCACAAATTCCATCTAAACACTGTTGCCCAAGAGCACACAAAAAACGAAACATACCTTGGCCTAAACAGCCACACCACAGGTAACTTCGACAAAGCTGTGAAAGTTCTGAGAGACAAGGCAAGAAGGTTATGGTTGTGAGGTCTGGGATCCGCTCACCAACCAAGAATTCACAAAATGGGACAAACACCAAATTGAGACTCTGCATTAGAATTCTGCA
Organism: Thymallus thymallus; assembly: GCA_023634145.1. Classification (NCBI taxonomy): domain Eukaryota; kingdom Metazoa; phylum Chordata; class Actinopteri; order Salmoniformes; family Salmonidae; genus Thymallus; species Thymallus thymallus. The sequence goes on from CM042399.1 coordinate 30,440,492, forward strand.
AAAATATCCTGGAGCTGAACCTGGAGAAGAGTACCCTAAGCCCAAGGACAACAACACAATTAGACGCAACCAAATTATGAGAAAACAAAAATATAATTACTTGACACAAAAACAGAGCAAACTAGAATGCTATTTGGCCACTGTGACTGACCCAGAATTAAGGACATCTTTGGCCATGTATTTTACTTGCTTTGACAATGTAACCATATATTTCCCATGCCAATAAAGCCCCTTAAATTTAAATTGAAATTGAAATTGAGAGAGAGAGAGAGAGAGGTGTGGTGGGGAGGAGTGGTGTGGAGGGGGCAGGACAGAGATCATTACCTTTACATTATTTATGTATGGCCAAACCACAGAGGACACTCAGGGAGGGAGGGAGGGAGGGAAGAGAGAAAGAGAGTCAGAGACAGACAGAGTGAGAGTTAATGTTAACATACTGTATGTTTCCCATGCCAATAAAGCCCTTAAGTTGAAAATTCGAGAGAGAGAGAGAGCGAGAGAGAGAGAGAGAGAGAGAACGAGAGAGAGAGAGCGAGAGAGAGAGAACGAGAGAGAGCGAGAGAGAGAGAGAGAGAGAGAACGAGAGAGAGAGAGAGAGAGAGAGAGAGAATGTGTGCAGATGCTCTTCCTTTTGACCAAAATACTTTATAACACTCCTGAGATGTCAAAGATTTCAAAAGCAAAGATTAATATGTGAAATAAGACTTAATCTTGAGATATGTATACATTCAGTTTTTTTTATTAAGCGCTTTTATCTTTCATCTAAACTCCTTAACTGCAAATCATTGGAAATAAGCAATCAGGAGCCAGAAAGGGAAAATGAGCAGTTTGGTGAAATTGAGAACAGAATTAGGGAGTGTGTTGCGTGTTTCATTAAATGGTCAATATATCTTGTGTTTTCTGGATCATTTAAGCCCCATTACAGAGCACTGGCACCGCTTTAATTTCTAAAGTGCCTTTCAGAGGCAGCACCTCAGGCACACACACACAGAGAGTTCTACACAACCACACACACACACATACAGGCCTACACACACACAGGCCTACATACACACTGCAGCTGGAGCCAAGGCCAGGAACAGAAAAGCCAAGCCCAAACACACATACAGCCCAGGCAGTGCTTTACAGAGACATATGCAGCACCAAAAGCTACTTTTCTACATCACATTCTATTTTAGTTTCCCATGCTCTTTTTTTGTATTTCTTTGGCCTCTCTCTCGCTGTAATAGACGGTAGCAGTCTTGCGGTGGCTGGGGTCCTGTCTTGGCTGCTGGACCCATTGGACTTGCCATCTTGGCCTGCGAGTGAACCCTGAGACTGTAACAAGAGCCAAGGTCAGACCGTGCGTGAGTGTGTCCATGTGTGTGTGTGTGTGTGTGTGTGTGTGGTTACTGACTTAGGGGTGTCAGTGATGGTGTGAACACAGAGCAATTACACAGGGGCCCGGTTACACAGGAGGGGGGATAACTGTATGTGTGTGTGTGTCCATGTGTGTCCATGTGTGTCCATGTGTGTATGGGTCAGGAATGTAAGAATGTGTGCTGAGCCAGCTGTAGGTCCTGAGAGGTACTGTTGGAGAGAAAGAGAGGAGGGGAGGAGTGAGGAGAGGAGGTAGAGGTGGAAGAGGAGGGGAGGAGAGGAGAGGAGGTAGAGGTGAAGAGAGGGAGGGGAGGAGGTAGAGGTGGAGAGGTTGTTGTTCGGAGCAATTGATACATTTCAAATAGAATGTACTTCCTGTCCTGAGCTCTGTGGTTGTGGTGCTTAACACTTCAGAAACCAGATACACCCCTACATCCTCTACAGAGAGAGAGAGAGAGAGAGAGAGAGAGAGAGAGAGAGAGAGAGAGAGAGAGAGAGAGAGAGAGAGCCATGCCAATAAAGCCATTTGAATTGAATTGAAATGAGAGAGAAAGAGAGCGAGAGAGGGGGGGGTGATACAGGACAGAGGAAAAATATATATCTGATGGGCTGAAAGAGCTGATTTCTCAGTCTGCATTTGTCGTTTGTTCATCACTCGCTTTTTATGGGGATGACTTGCAGTTAAATGAACAGCTGAGAGGCACAACTGAGTCAAATGATCAAATGATCCTTTACCAAATACACACCATGCCAGCTTTGCCACAGGAAAACCCTTCCTCCTCCTTATGTAGTCAATAGAAAAGGGGAGCTATTTCGACATTGCGCAGCGGCGAAAAACACCAAACTGAAATCATCCATCACTATGCAATAAAAAGGCCTGGAGCACTGAGAGTGGGAAAGGAGAGCGAGATGTTTGCATTGCCCCACTGGGCTTCTTCCTATGAAGGAGTAAATGTGTAAATGTTAACAAATGTTTTTTTTATTAGACGAATTGGTTCATTAAATAACATTATAAAAACAAAAAATGCACCATTAATTTCTCCCCTAACAGCCGTTAGTACATGGTTGTCTCCGTCCTTGCCCTCGTCTACATTTAGCCCCATGGGGCGGCAATTCCAAACCCATTCCATCCCATTATGCAAATCAGCCAATCGGGAAGTAGAGAACCATGAATACATGTTTGGGGCCGGTTGAGTCTGAATGAAAACAAATGACTTACTAATCATCTGTCGTTCACAGAGGGAGGACTGGGCTTTAGTCAAGCAAGCAGCGCTCCCACTGTGTGTGTGTATGTGTTCAGGTTTCTGTCTCTCCCTTACAGTAAAGAAAATATTAGATGAGTTAAGTGATAACGTGATGGGATCAATCAGAGGCTAAGAGAAAGGACTGGACTGAACATATAGTATCTACACTATGCTAGAACATCAACAAAAGAGATAGGACTGCACAGAACATAGATCTACACTGTGATAGAACACTTACACGAGAGATAGGACTGCACAGAACATAGATCTACACTGTGATAGAACACTTACACGAGAGATAGGACTGCACAGAACATAGATCTACACTGTGATAGAACACTTATCCGAGAGATAGGACTGCACAGAACATAGATCTACACTGTGATAGAACACTTACACGAGAGATAGGACTGCACAGAACATAGATCTACACTGTGATAGATCACTTACACGAGAGATAGGACAGAACATACAGTAGATCTGCAATAGAACAACAACGAGTACCTGTGATACCAAAGACTGCACTCTGCTAGAACAGCAACACGAGTTTCTGACAACAAAACAAATGCCCCCCACCCCAAATATACACAATCAAGCCAATTCCAAAGTCGATTCCTGCACGTTCACATTACGAACATACAAAACACACACACACACAAACACACTCAGCCGTAAGCCCATCCCAGAGTTGACCCCTTGCCCTTCCCCCTCACACACTATCCATCTACAACAATGGTACCACATGCACACACGCACATACACACGCAAACACACACACACAAACACACCTCATCACACCCTCTCCATCTCCGACAATGCCAGCCAGCATGACTAATGCAAAGTAAAGGTTCACCTATTCATCACTGTAGCGCTGAGGGAGGGGCTAATTATACAACACAGGATTATGACATTCTCCTGTTGTTTATTTATCCTGGAAGACATGGCATCGCACAGGAACAGCACCGGCTGGAGGGGGGACAACAAATAAAGAAACAACCCTAGCAGCTTCCGTGTGTGTGCATGTGTGTGTGTCTATGTGTGTGTGTGTGTGTTTGTGTGATTGTGTTCTCTGCTCATAGGCATGATTAATCCAGTGCAGAGCGAGGGGATTTTGACCCTAAACAGAAAAGTGGTGTTGAGGCTGAGAGAGAGGGAGGCTGATTTATTTTGGGACCTCCTCCTCCACATTAATTATCTCAGAACAGGTGCAGGCCCCAATTCCTCTTCTACAGCTGCAGCCCCCGCCCCCGCCCCCGCCCCCACCCCGCCCATATTGTACAAATACACACAGTCCTGTCTCGAAGACTCTCATAAACACATACACACATGCACACACACACACACACCCTGCCCCACAGTGTCTGGGTGGCACACAGAATACCAGCAGTGACAACAGTGAAAGATTACACTTCCCGATTTAGCCCTATGACACATAACATAAACACACAGACACACACACAGACACACATGCGAGCGCAGACACACACACACACACACACACACACACACACACAGAGGGAGAGAATAAGAGTTTGTCCCTGTAATGCCCTCGTCCTGAAAGAGTCTCCTTACAACATCAACTAGTTCCCAACCTTCTCCTTGTACCCTCTTCCTCCTCCTCCCCTGCTTCCTCCCCTACTCCCTCCGTCCTCACTCCTCTTCTCTGCTCCCTCTCTCCTCTCCTCTGCTCCCTCTCTCCTCTCCTCTTCTCTGCTCCCTCTCTCCTCTCCTCTGCTCCCTCTCTCCTCTCCTCTGCTCCCTCTCTCCTCTTCTCTGCTCCCTCTCTCCTCTACTCTGCTCCCTCTCTCCTCTCTTCTGCTCCCTCTCTCCTCTCCTCTGCTCCCTCTCTCCTACGCCATCCTTGTGCTCTTTTGTGATGTTATGTTTGTTTTTCCAAAGGGATCCAAAGGGTATTTCTCAAAGGGATCTGTACACACAAGAGGAGAGAGAGAGAGAGAGAGAGAGAGAGAAAGAGAGAGAGAGAGAGAGAGAGAGAGAGAAAGAGAGAGAGAGAGAGAGAGAGAGAGAGAGAGAGAGAGAGAAAGAAAGAAAGAAAGGGAGAGGGAGAGAGGTGTGGTGGGGAGGTGGGGTGTGGTGGGGTGTGGTGGGGAGGAGTGGTGTGGTGGGGAGGAGGGGTGTGGTGTGGTGGTGAGGAGTGATGTGGTGGGGAGGAGTGGTGTGGTGGGGAGGGGGGGGTGTGGAGGGGAGGAGGGGTGTGGTGTGGTGGGAGGAGTGGTGTGGTGTGGAGGAGTGGTGTTGTGGGGAGGAGGGGTGTGGTGGGGAGGAGTGGTGTGGAGGGGAGGAGGGGTGTGGTGGGGAGGAGGGGTGTGGAGGGGAGGAGGGGTGTGGTGTGGTGGTGAGGAGTGGTGTTGTGGGGAGGAGGGGTGTGGTGGGGAGGAGTGGTGTGGAGGAGGGGTGTGGTGGGAGGAGGGGTGTGGTGTGGTGGTGAGGAGTGGTGTTGTGGGGAGGAGGGGTGTGGTGGGGAAGAGTGGTGTGGAGGTGGGGTGTGGTGGGGAGGAGGGGTGTGGAGGGGAGGAGGGGTGTGGTGTGGTGGTGAGGAGTGGTGTTGTGGGGAGGAGGGGTGTGGTGGGGAGGAGTGGTGTGGAGGAGGGGTGTGGTGGGAGGAGGGGTGTGGTGTGGTGGTGAGGAGTGGTGTGGTGGGGAGGAGTGGTGTGGAGGAGGGGTGTGGAGCGGAGGAGTGGTGTGATGGGGAGGAGGGGTGTGGTGTGGTTGTAAGGAGTGGTGTTGTGGGGAGGAGGGGTGTGGTGGGGAGGAGAGGTGTGGTGAGGAGGAGTGGTGTGGAGGGGAGGAGGGGTGTGGTGGGGAGGAGTGGTGTGGCGGGGAGGAGGGGTGAGGTGGGGAGGAGTGGTGTGGAGGGGGCAGGACAGGTGTGGAGGGGAGGAGTGGTGTGGAGGGGGCAGGACAGGTGTGGAGGGGGCATGACAGCTGTGGAGGGGGCAGGACAGGACCTTTAGAATAGAGATCATTACCTTTACATTATTCCCAACACAACAGAGGACAACATCAGTACTGTATTTCCCCAGCCATGTCACCTGTGTGGCCAGACAGACAGACAGGTTAGGTTATGACAGGTATATATGATCCAGCACCAGAGCCCGTACAGCTCTGTGCTGTGGCCTTGCCGAAGAATTGAGACAGGGGACAGAATTGTCTGTGTGGCATGATGAAGACTGCACTCAAAGTGATGGGAGCCTGCGTAGCCCTGATTGGTCCCTCAGTGGATGTACTGTACATCCAGAGTGCAAGTGTGTGTGTGTGTGCTCTCCTCCTGCCCCTTCTACCCCACACCTTCCTCCCCTCCTCTCCTCTTTTTCCCCTCTCCTCCTCTCCTATCGCTTCTTTCACCCCTCAACTCCTCTTCTCCACCTCTTCTCTTCTCCACCTCTTCTCCTCTCCTTTCAACCTCCTATTCTCTCCTTTCGCTCATCTCCTCTCTCCACTCCTCTCCTCCTCGCTCGTCCCCTCTTCCTCTCCTCTCTTCTCTCCCTTCCTCACCTCGCTCGTCTCGTCTCCTCTCTCCTCTCCCTTCCTCAGCTCTCTCATCTCCTCCTCGCCTCTCCTCCTCGCTCATCTTCTCTTCCTCTCCTCTCTTCTACAATCCTCTCTCTTCCTCTCCTCCTGAACATTGTCTCTTCATCGTAATGTCATTTCTCCATTACAGATGGCTGTGGGGTCTGGCTAGCATGCATCAGAGGCTGGGGAGCAAGGCCCATCACCGCTGCTCTGTCTCGTTCATTTATTACCCAGTTTGTTTGCACCCTTATCCGCGGCCTTGCCCCGCATGACCATCCATCAAACACACACACAAACACACACAAACACACACACCTGGCTGCTGACTGCCTGTACGCGTCATGAAGACACACTCAACGAGAAGATACACCCTCGTGTGCTCACATAACGCACACTCACCTCTCTGCCTCGTACACCCAGACACTCCTCCTTTCCACTCTCACTCACCTCTGTTACTCACACACTCTCAACCCTCCCTGCTGTTATTCTGTCATGTTCTATTGACACTTCCCCAACACCTCTGCTCTACATCTCCTGTAGTCTGCTAACCTCCTGTAGTCTGCTAACCTGTAGTCTGCTAACCTCCTGTAGTCTGCTAACTTCATGAGAGTCAGAGCGGGACAGAGAGTGCCATTATTTATCTAATCTCCGTCCGTCAATATGCATCAATAAGTTCTATCTAACAGATGAACCAGTCGCTACCTTCACAAGCGCCTGTCCATTGAACTCAATATGCATCAATAAGTTCTATCTAACAGATGAACCAGTCGCTACCTTCTCAAGCACCTGTCCATTGAACTCAATATGCATCAATAAGTTCTATCTAACAGATGAACCAGTCGCTACCTTCACAAGCACCTGTCCATTGACCTTGTGGTCCCATAAGTCTGTGATAGAAGCTGTCTTGAAGAGCAGAGAAGGAGATGGACAAACTGTTTTCAATGATCGTTTATAAACAATGCAGTGCAATCTATGCCGTGGGAAGACTATATCAATGCACCAAATGAATGCACGTTTTCTTGCTTTGCAGCTATCTCAAACAAAAATCAAATGATCTATCGCATACCACTTTCATTATTAAATATATTTGCGACACTCAAAAATTAATATCTTAAAGATTCTGGAGGTAACATGCGTTACATGTTGACTTCTGACACCATCACATTGTTAACCATCCATCCTTTACCAGCTCTCACAGTCTCATGTCAGAATTAGACATTCATCCAGCTTTCTCAAATGTCAGATTTCGAACTCTGAATGGTTAAGGGTTAAGGTTTTGGACAGGTTTAAAACAAAAATAAGTTTTTATTGCTGGATTTGAACTTGGAACCAGAGGCAGATGCTTACACCCATCCACGGCCATCCTAACGCTAACACTAACTCATTGGGGTGGCAGGTAGCCGAGTGGCCTGTAATTGAAAGGTTGCTGGATCGAATCCCTGAGCTGACAAGGTAAAAATCTGTTGTTCTGCCCCTGAACAAGGCAGTTAACCCACTGTTCCTAGGCTGTCATTGTAAATACGAATTTGTTCTTAACTGACTTGCCTAGTTATATAAATAAAAACCTACTTGAAGGTAACAGCACTCAGTGTTGCCCCTAGTGGCCTATTTCCAAACATGGATGGACGTTGAATACTGACTTGTATCACGGGTGACCTGGCTGCCATCTTCACCCCTTTCAGTGGCCCAGACAGCACTGTGCCAGATGCATGGATTTTCACGTTGTCTCAAGGTCCAAAAAGCATCACCTTCCTGTAAAATGTTCCTTTACTAAAACCATATTTCCTTCTGATATGGAGCATGCAGCAGGAATCAATACAGTTAATTGTGTTTACTAGAGTTTAAAGATCGTTCAGAGCGACAGCATAGAAGTATGTCTGGTGGATGAGAGGAGAAAGGAAAATAACAGGAAGATGTACAGACAACGCAAACAGGTATAGTGTGAAGATATACATATTTTCTTAATCATTCATTTAGGTTTTATTCATTTTTAGGTGTAAACTTTGCCCCAGGGCAAACACTTAGTAAATCTATCCCATGGGGCTTAGAGGATGGACAGACAGAAGGGTATAGAGGGGAAAGAGAGTGGACGAGATGGGAAAGAGATGGGAAAGAGATGGGAAAGAGAGTGGGAGAGATGGGAAAGAGATGGGAAAGAGAGTGGGAGAGATGGGAAAGAGATGGGAAAGAGAGTGGGAGAGATGGGAAAGAGATGGGAAAGAGAGGGGGAGAGATGGGAAAGACATGGGAAAGAGAGTGGGAGAGATGGGAAAGAGATGGGAAAGAGATAGGGATAAGAGGGGCCATTATTGTATTTAAGAATTTGTTCTTAACTGACTTGCCTAGTAAAATAATGGTTCCATAAAAAATAAGGAGAGAGAGGGGAAAATAGAGGGGAAATCGAGGGGAAGAGAGGGGAAAAAGAGGGGGAGAGAGAGGGAAAAGAGTGGGAGAGAGGGGAAATAGAGAGGGAAATAGAGGGGGAGAGGGGGAAATAGAGAGGGAAATAGAGGGGAAATAGAGGGGGGGGACATATAGGGGGAAATGGAGGGGAAATAGAGGGGGAGAGAGAGGAAATATAGTTTAAATAGAGGGGAAATAGAGGGGGAGAGAGGGGAAATAGAGGGGGGAGAGGGGGACATAGAGGGGAAATAGAGCGAAAATAGTGGGGGAGAGAGTGGGAAATATTGTGGGAAATGGAGGGGAAATAGGGGGGAGAGAGGGGAAATAGAGTTTAAATAGAGGGGGAGAGAGGGGAAATAGAGGGGGTAGAGTGGGACATAGAGGAGAAATCGAGGGGAGAGAGGGGAAATAGAGGGGGAGAGAGGGGGAAATAGAGGGGGAGAGAGGGGGAAATACAGGTGGAATAGAGGGGGGAATAGAGGGGAAATAGAGGGGGAGAGAGGGTTCATAAAGAGGGAACAAGGGGAAATAGAGGGGGAGAGGGAAATAGAGAGGGTAATAGAGGGGGAGAGAGGGGAAATAGAGAGGGAAATAGAGGGGGAGAGAGGGGAAATAGAGGGAGAGAGAGGGGAAATAGAAGGGGAGAGAGGGGAAATAGAGGGAGAGAGAGGGGAAATAGAGGGGGAGAGAGGGGGGAAATAGAGGGAGAGAAAGGGGAAATAGAGAGGAAAATAGAGTGGAAATTGAGGGGAAATAGAGGGGAAAATAAGAGGGAAATGGGGGGGAGAGGGAAATGGAGGAGAAATGGTGGGGGAGAGAGGGGAAATAGAGGGGCAGAGAGGGGAAATAGAGGGGGAATAGAGGGGGAGAGAGGAGAAATAGAGAGGGAGAGAGGGGAAATAAAGAGTGAATGAAGGGAAATAGAGGGGGAGACAGGGGAAATAGAGGGAGAGAGAGGGGAAATATAGAGGGTAATAAAGGGGGAGAGAGGGGAAATAGAGGGGGAGAGAGGGGAAATTGAGAGGGAAATAGAGGGGGGAGAGGTGAAATTTAGAGGGAAATAGAGGAGGGAGAGGGGAAATAGAGGGGGAGAGGGGAAATAGAAGTGGAGAGAGGGGAAATAGAGAGGGAGAGAGGGGAAATAGAGGGAGAGAGAAGGGAAATAGAGGGGGAGAGAGGGGAAATAGAGAAGGGAATAGAGGGGGAGAGAGGGGAAATAGAGGGAGAGAGAGGGAAATATAGTGGAATATTTTATAAACTAACATAAACATTTAAATGCACACACATTATTCACACGAACACTGTACAAACAAACAGTGTACACACAAACACACATACACACACATCCAGAGCCACACAGCCACTGAGAGACCGAGGGAGGCTTGAACTTGGACAGACATGGCATGTTTGGGGGCCAGCTGCCAAAGAATGAAGGATCTTCCTCCAGATTCACTTGTTATTGTGCTGTCCGGGTGACAAGTATACCTATAGACTGAGTATTTATTTCCAGAATGTTTTGTTCCGTTTTCCTGCAATGATGAATGTTTCTTTTATAAATCCATCGCTGGGGCTTTTAAACCATAAACAATATTTCTCCGGCCCCAGATTCCTTGTGCAGCAGTCTTGGGGAACCTTGAGTCTTCCCACCTCTGATTTAATGGCTCGTAATTCCTGAAAGACCATCCTTCTTCCATATACGCCGCTCCGATGCTCCAGCCTTCCGTTAGGTTACAGCACCGTTCCGGCAGCCCTTCCCCCTGCTCTGTGCTCCCTCCCAGCCTCTGCTCCCCTCCGGGCCTCCAGGCGAGACGGAGACTGTAACCGGCCGGGGACTAGAGTAGAAACCCCTCAGCCAGAAAATTCAGCCAGGTCCCCCCCCCCCCCGTCACTGACACTGGCACCCCTGCTCTGGGCTGTTACCCATAGACACAGATCTAGGATCAGATTACGTATACCCTTGTTTTAACAAGGGCCTAGTGGCCTTAGGGTAAGAAAAGGTATGGATTAGAAACCAGGCTGCTTCTCCTTTAGCCAACTCCTCTCTTGTTTATCCGATTGAAATGCAGTGGGTTCAAATATTCAGTTCAATATTTAGGCTTTGTGAGTTTCTGACTAGAACAGTTGTGGGTTTCTGACTAGAACAGTTGTGGGTTTCTGACTAGAACAGTTGTGGGTTTCTGTCTAGAACAGTTGTGGGTTTCTGACTAGAACTTTTGTGGGTTTCTGACTAGAACAGAGGTGTAAAGTAGTTAGCAGACAAGGGAGGGAGGTTGGGAAGAACACACATGCTCCAGCTCATTTTAAATAGCCAGTAAATACACCACACTGGCAGTCAACAAAGTAAAACAACAAAAGAGAGCAACAAGAAAACAATCACTAGGCCGGTATCTCTAATTGTCTTCCTCCCCGTGCGTCATGTTTAATCCCTGGTTCCTCGCCTGGCCTTCATTAACTATGGATGAATTAATTATCCTGCATAGTCAACCCAGGAGATAAAACACATCCTATTCCTCAACACATTCTCTCTCTCTCTTTCCTCTCTCTATCCTCTCTCCCCTCTCTCTCCTCCCTCTCTCCCCTCTCTTTCCTCCCTCTCTCCTCTCTCTTTCCTCCCTCTCTCCTCTCTCTCTCCTCTTTCACTCCTCTCTCTCCTCTCTCTTGCCTCCCTCTCTCCTCTTTCTCATCTCTCTCCTCTCTTTCTCCTCTCTTTCTCCTCTCTTTCTCCTCTCTCCCCTCTCTTTCCTCCCTCTCTCCTCTCTCCTCCCTCTCTCCTCTCTTTCCTCCCTCTCTCCTCTCTCTTTCCTCCCTCTCTCCTCTCTCTTTCCTCCCTCTCTCCTCTCTCTTTCCTCCCTCTCTCCTCCCTCTTTCCTCTCTCTCTCCTCTTTCACTCCTCTTTCACTCCTCTTTCTCCTCTCTTTCTCCTCTCTCCCCTCTCTTTCCCCCCTCTCTTCCCTCTCTTTCCTCCCTCTCTGCTCTCTCCTCTTTCTCTCCTCTCTCCTCCCTCTATCCTTTCTCCTCTCTCTTTCCTCTCTTCTCTTTCTCTCCTCTCTCCTCCCTCTATCCTCTCTCCTCTTTCTCTCCTCTCTCCTCCCTCTATCCTTTCTCCTCTCTCTTTCCTCTCTCTTTCCTCCCTCTCTCCTCTCTCCTCTCTCTTTCCTCTCTCCTCTCTATCCTCTCTCTCTCCTCTCTCTATCCTCTTTCTCTCCTCTCTCTATCCTCTCTCCTCTTTCTCCTATCTCCTCTCTCCTCTCTCTCTCCTCTCTCTTATCTCTCTCTCCCCTCTCTTTCCTCCCTATCTCCTCCCTCTCTCTATCCTCTCTCCTCTCTCCTCTCTCTCCTCTCTCTCCTCTCTCTTTCTCCTCTCTCTCCTCTCTCTCTCCTCTCTATCCTCTCTCTCCTCTCTCTTTCTCCTCTCTCTCTCCTCTCTCCTCTCTCTTTCTCCTCTCTATCCTCTCTCTCCTCTCTCTTTCTCCTCTCTCTCTCCTCTCTCCTCTCTCTCTCCTCTCTCCTCTCTCTTTCTCCTCTCTATCCCCCCTCTTTCCTCCCTATCTCCTCTCTCTCTCATCTCTCTATCCTCTCTCTTTCTCCTCTCTCTTCTTTCTCTTCTATTATATCTTGTTTTCTCTTAATTGTATTGTTTGTTCGTCGTGTCGATAGCAGGATTAATTTCACTATAGATCAGGCTTATTGAGCGTCTCGTCAATGTTATTTCATTTCTGTACGGTGCTAATTATAGGAGAACAGGGCAAAGCAAATTACACTGTTACATGCCTCGCTTGCTTTCCAATAAAAGTGGGAGAAAACAACATTAATTCCCTTTTAGTTGCCCTGTTTGGTGAAGTCAATTCAGCCGGTTATCTGTGTGTCTATCTATCTGTGTCGCCATGCTGGGCGATATGGGAGAGAAAGGCTAAAAGTGAGGGCTAGACCTGGTGTGTCGTCTCTACTTCTAAATGACATTCATTATTCTAACCCTTTCCCCTCTGCCAAATGCCATCTCTCTCTCTCTCTTTTTATCTCTCTCCCTCTCTCTCACTTTTTGTGTCTGTCCCTCACTCCAACCCCCCTTCCCTCTCTCTTTTCTTGGCTCTCTCTTCATTTGGGAGGAGGTGGAGGGTGAAGTTCATAAACAATTAACCGTCCCAGTAAGTGATACACTTGAGCACTAACAGACCTGAAAAGGCATGTGGTATAAATAAATTAATAAATTAATAAAATGTGTTCATTAACTGAAGGAAGGTTAGACATGGCCTGGAGCTAAAGCCAGAGCACCTAGAACAGTCCTTTTACAATGACAGAATCTAGAACAGAAAACTGTCAATGAGATATCAATCCATATTAAGTATGAGAATGTGTTGATATCACCTACAGCAAGTACTGGTGATTCTGCAGTCTCTTGTACATTTTTTACTGCGTGTTTCTGTGTGTTTTGGATTGTTTTTAAAGAATCTAATTATACTTTACAGTAAGATAGACATTAAAAGAAAAGAAAGACACACACAGCTCCAACAGTTTACAAGGCCAGCCTTTTGTCCTGCGCTAGCCTAACACAGTTAGCCCCTAGCCTACCTCCCTCCCTCCCTCCCTCCCTCCCTCCCTCCCTCCCTCCCTCCCTCCCTCCCTCCCTCCCTCCCTCCCTCCTTTCCCAGTGCAGTCCTCTAATGAACTGAAAGGTCAGAGCACTAGTAAAACTATTAGCAGAAATGAATCTCTCAGATGTGTTAATGCACTTTTAATTCCTGTTAGCAAATTTCATCCCCCAGCAGTTTGCTGGCTGCTAATGAGAAATAAAACGTTGTGCTCTGAGGGAGGGGAAGGGGGCTGCAGGGTCGACGGTCCGACTGTTCTACAGCTCCACACACACACACACACACACACACACTACACCGCACACACATCTTACACAGACACACACACACACACACTACACCACACGCACATATTACACAGACACACACAGTTCCAGCATGTGCAAACACACATACCGTGGGCGCGCTGGGTGTTATTCACGGGCCGGGGCCCGTTCTCAGCCCTGTGATTCTGCAGGGTTAATTAAAGAGCACATCTCCATCTGTTCTCACTCAGGCTCAACTCTATCTCACACACACACACACCCTCTCCATCACACACACACACATACTATACCACTTTATTTCAATCTCCCCCCACCCCGTCCATCTCTCTCTCTCTCTTTCTCTCTCTCTTTTTCTCTTTCTCGCTCTATCTCTCGCGCGCTCTCTTGCTCTCTCTCTCTGAGGGCTGAGATGATCTGACTGATGGGGTGAGGGTGTGACCCTGATGTCTAGGAGCCACCAGGAAGACACACTAAGGAAGTAACTTATTAAACTAAACAGGCACTCATAGAATCTGTCATCTGGGTGTGGAATGGGTTTTTACGAGACAGGAAACTACCTCTTCATTTAAACAGTATGTCCAGTTGACTTTGGAGTTGCTATAAAAACGAAACAGTGCCTACAGTCAGGTTCTGCTATCACTCCACTACAAAGGCCCGATAAAAACCCTCTCCTAAAACGTGCTCCCCATCTCCTGTAGCATGTCCTCCTGCTACCTTCGTTGGAGGAGACAGAGACAAGCCTATAGAAGGGAGTGAGCCGAGACATTCCATTAACAAACTGCTCCTTTTAATCAATAAAGAGATAAAATATATTTTAATCAAATACATATTTCCTTGTTTGTGTAATGCCCCTGCCTCCGCCGCCATGCACATCATGTTTAAACGGTAAAAAGCAGGCCTAATGCACTGGATCCCCTAGTCCATATGAACACAAAACACAGGCAGTCAGCAGAAATATACACCTCCCAGCACAGCCCAGCACACGGACGCCAAATTACATTAGGACGGCTGTATTAAAGGCAAATTGCATCCTGTAAACTCAAATATTAGCCACACACACACCAGGCTTCACCCTGCTTACTCTCCCCGTACACAAATACAGACAAACACATACACTTATCCACACACACACAAACACACACAAGTAAACACACAACCCTACCACCAATCATGGGGCTATTAGACTGTTAGCGTCTGGGCTGCTTGTCGGACACGCAGGTATCCGCTAGCCGCCGCTAAAGCTTCCCAATGAGATTAGAGGGGTAACCGGAACCTCGCCATGCCCAGCGGACTGAGCTCACTCTGGGCTAACGAGGCGGGAGGTGGTGGGTGGGCTGGATCATGTTCGCGGGGATCGGGTGGGTCAAACGCCTATTGATACTTAATAGAGTGAGGTGAGACGAAGGAGTGTGTGTCTGTGTTGGAGGTAAGGGGAGGAGGGGTTGTTGAGGGTGTGCAGGGCTGCAGGCACACAGGCACTTCTTTAGTTCCGCTTCTCATTTGGATTTAAATCAAAATCTGTCCGAGGGCTAAGGACTCTGTGTGTGTGTGTGCATGTGTGTGTGCATGTGTGTGTGCGTGTGTGTGTGTGTATGACATGCATTTACTGCAGCGTACACACATACATACAGACAGACAGGGGAGAAACAGCAGCTCCACTAATAGTGATTCATGCTTTCCGTCAGCCCCCCTGACAGCAGTGGTTCGATCCGCTGCTCAGTGCGCTGTAGCAGCAACGCAGGCCAGGGCAACATCATCATAACTGCTGGGCGGGGGGGTCTGGGGGCTGACGTATTGATCTGCCTTCAGTTAGGAGATTGAGCTCTCTTAAGATGTTGAAGGGGGAGACTGAATCTGGAAATGAGAGAGAGAGGAAGGGAAGGAGTGAGGGAGGGAGAATGGAGAGGGGGATGAGAGAGGGAGGGTGATGAGATTGTGATCATAGGTGCTAATGTGTAGATGGAGATAAGCTCAGAATGGGACAGGATACAGGACCTGGTAAAACAATATTGAACAATCATCTATCTAGTCCTCTAGTCCCCCATTTACTCAGACTTTTGGCTACACTCAACACCCTTTTCCCATACAATTTCAGTAAATGAGGTGATAGGTGACGGCCAAACAAAGTGATATAGCTTCAGTAGGCTTCTCCTCCCTCTCTCCCTGTCTCTCTCTGCCTATCTCTCTCTATCTATCTCTCTCTGCCTGTCTCTCTCTGCCTGTCTCTCTCTGCCTGTCTCTCTCTGCCTGTCTCTCTCTGCCTGTCTCTCTCTGCCTGTCTCTCTCTGCCTGTCTCTCTCTGCCTGTCTCTCTCTGTCTATATCTCTCTGTCTATATCTCTCTGCCTATATCTCTCTCTGCCTATCTCTCTCTGCCTATCTCTCTCTGCCTATCTCTCTCTGCCTATCTCTCTCTGCCTATCTCTGCATACAGTATGTCTCCAAAGCCTTTACACTACAGTGTTTATTTATCTTCTCTCCTCTCACAACCAGAAGTCAGTTATTTCAGTGTATGTGGACATATTGGTCCCCCTGCTACAGAGCAACTGTAGATTCAGCTAGCTCCAGTAGGTAGCTCCCTCCTCCGTCCACCTCTCCTGCAGCCAGCCTGTCAGGCTAAGCCTGTCCAGCGGGTCTCTGTGAGGCCCTGTGGAGGCCTCTGTTGCTCTGGGGCCAGTGCTGGATGCTGGGCTAGCTCAAACTAACGACAGAGGAAATCGTGTCCAGTCCACTGGAGCTGAGGCCTATTGTTCTGCCAACACACTGACAGACTGTGATTTAGGACCAGGGCGGACCAGGGAAGGCAGGGGTGGGGGTGGAGGGGGCTTAGGGTTGAGGGGCGAGGGGGGTCAGAGAGAAGGCTCCACAGGCTCCACCTCAACTCCGTTTCACCATCACCACAACCCCTCCCCTCCCCCTGATCCCTCTGCCCGAGAGAGAGATGGCAGAATGAATCATGCCTGACCCAGTCCGAACCCGGACCTGGCTTCCCCCTCTCTACCGGCCCTCCTCCCCCCTCCATCCCTCCTCCTCCTCCTCCTCCTCCTCCCTGCACAAACATGACAAATCTGGTGTTTATTTACTTAAAAAGACCTGGAGAAAAGAGCAAAGGGGGAGATAAAAACAGTGCAAAATCAATAGAGAGCTAGCAGGGCTAACCCCTGGTGGTGGCAGTGGTTGGTTTTACAGGCTGGGGGGGGGGGGGTTGTAGCTAGGGGCCAGGGAGGCTCTGCTGGGTGGATGGGCTCTAATAAGGGCCAGAGCAGGAGGACTTAGTTGGCTGCACTGAGCTGGGCCTGGGGCTGGGGCTGTACTGTGCGGAGACCAGGAATATCTCACAGAGAATGCACACTTATAAAGGCTGTGAAAAACTATTATCTTCAATTATAGAAATAGGTAAATGATAAATAGATATTGGCACTTTACTTGTGCTACATCAAATTGCCCACAACACAACTTCTTTTATTGTTTGACCACCTGTCAAAGTTGCCAGTGCATGCACCCAATTCTTCCACCCGGGGGAGATTGCACCCAATCTCCCCCGTTCCCCGTCTCCCCCTCCTCCACCATCCCACTCTCCCAGTCTCTGGTCCCAGCAGTGTGCATGCAACCAAATTTGTATGATTCAGCCACGTCTGTCTAAAACAGATCGAACCAAGGTTTATTCTTTAGGGTACATAAACTCAATAACGATTGGAGACAACTACCCGGTCTCCCATCCAAGAATTAACCAGACCCAACCGGATAAAAACCCTAACTTCAGAGACAAGCCAGCAGTAGGATGTAAGGTGGTCCTCTGTAGCTCAGTTGGTAGAGCATGGCGCTTGCAATGCCAGGATTGTGGGTTCATTTCCCAGGACCACACGTAGGTATAAATTATACACGCATGATAGTATGTCGCCTTGGATAAAAGTGCCTGCTAAATGGCATATATTATATATAAGCATTAAGGCCAGAGCGGGTTTGGTATATGGCTAATATACCACGGCTAAGGGCTGTTATTGGACACAGCCCTTAGCCGTGGTATATTGGCCATATACCACAAACCCCCGAGGTGCCTTATTGCTATTTTAAACTGGTTACCAATGTAATGTTTTGTCAAACCGTGGTATACGGTCTGATATACCACAGCTGTCAGCCAATCAGCATTCAGGGCTCGAACCACACAGTTTATAATATATATTATGGTATGGCAGGGTAGTGTATAAGTTAT
Organism: Thymallus thymallus; assembly: GCA_023634145.1. Taxonomy (NCBI): domain Eukaryota; kingdom Metazoa; phylum Chordata; class Actinopteri; order Salmoniformes; family Salmonidae; genus Thymallus; species Thymallus thymallus. The sequence goes on from CM042399.1 coordinate 30,458,099, forward strand.
AAGCTAGAAATAGAGGACAGTTGAATCTATACTGCCCTTCTGTACACTGCTCTTGTCATGACAGAGAAAACTGATCATGCGGTCGCTCTCAGAGGAGGGAGGGTGTGGCCAGCCAGCCAACAAGCAAGTCTGCCTTAAAAAGAAATAGCAGCAGCAAGCCGTCAAGACTTCTGTCATAACTTACATCACATCTACCCCCAACCCATCCTGTCCCTGGCAGGGCATCGCATCTACCCCCACCCTATCCCATTCCATCCTGTCCCTGGCAGGGCATCACATCTACCCCCACCCTATCCCATTCCATCCTGTCCCTGGCAGGGCATCACATCTACCCCCACCCCACCCCATCCCATTCCATCCTGTCCCTGGCAGGGCATCGCATCTACCCCCACCCCACCCCACCCCATCCCATTCCATCCTGTCCCTGGCAGGGCATCACATCTACCCCCACCCCACCCCATCCCATTCCATCCTGTCCCTGGCAGGGCATCGCATCTACCCCCACCCCACCCCATCCCATTCCATCCTGTCCCTGGCAGGGCATCACATCTACCCCCACCCTATCCCATTCCATCCTGTCCCTGGCAGGGCATCACATCTACCCCCACCCCATCCCATCCTGTCCCTGGCAGGGCAAGCCATACTGTTGTAAGCCAAGCATGAAAGTGCTAGAAAATGGGAGTAATTTTAAACCATTTTCTGCCCACGAACCACCGCTCCCCCACCAACCCTCCACTCCTCTTCTCCTCTCCTCAGTCCTCTTGAAGACAAATGGGTCCAGGGCAATGACAGAGTGCCTGGTCTACAAATCACCACTACTGGCCGCTCTGCTCGTCCACCCCCCCACCAACCCCTCTACACACTCCCTCCCTCCCCCCCACCCCCTCTCCCTCCCTCCCCCCATCCCCAGCCCTCTGTCCATTAGTCATGTGCACGCGGGCAGCAGCAGCCGGCAGCAGTAATTAGACAAGGACAAATCGCCGGCCGCGGACACGGACGGGTCCGGCCGCTAAATAAGGCCCCGTTACCATACCGACCAGTGGGCGGAGAGGGGGGGATTGGATTGAGAAGAGATTGGGGGGATTGGGAGAAGGCCAAGAGGTACTGTCCGCATGCTGCACTACACTGTCCTGTCCTGCCCTGGTAACCCATTTATAACCCTGTACCCCCTCACGTATACATCTCAACCCCAACACCATCAGATCCCCCCACCACTCAAACTCATCCATGGAAGCTGGGTGGGTTTTGGGGGGAACTGGGGCTCATGGTGATTTAAATAAAGGTTAAATAAAATAAATAAATGGTAAAGACACAGATACTGCAAGGTGTTTCAGTAGAGTCAGGTTCAGATTGAGCCTGACTACCATAGCAATAGAAGAGAGATTAAACCTCTGTTATGTTAACAGTTCACAACAGGTATGACCAAAGGAAAGACAAAGACAAACGCTTATGTAAACTCATATCTACCCATCACCATCTACCATCACCATCTACCCATCACCATCTACCCGTCACCATCTACCCGTCATCATCTACCCATCACCATCTACCATCACCATCTACCCATCATCATCTACCCATCATCATCTACCCACTACCATCTTCCATCACCATCTACCCATCACCATCTACCTATCATCATCAACCCATCATCATCTACCATCACCATCTACCATCACCATCTACCATCATCATCTACCCATAACCTTCTACCCATCATCATCTACCATCACCATCTACCCATCACCATCTACCCTCATCATCTACCCATCATCATCTACCCATCATCATCTACCCACTACCATCTTCCATCACCATCTACCCATCACCATCTACCTATCATCATCAACCCATCATCATCTACCATCACCATCTACCCATCATCATCAACCCATCATTATCTACCATCACCATCTACCCATCATCATCTACCCATCATCATCTACCTGCCACCATCTACCCATCACCATCTACCCTCACCATCTACCATCACCATCTACCATCATCATCTACCCATAACCTTCTACCCATCATCATCTACCATCACCATCTACCCATCACCATCTACCCTCACCATCTACCATCATCATCTACCCATAACCTTCTACCCATCATCATCTACCATCACCATCTACCCATCACCATCTACCCTCATCATCTACCCGTCATCATCTACCCATCACCATCTACCCGTCATCATCTACCCATCATCATCTACCCGTCATCATCTACCTGTCACCATCTACCCATCACCATCTACCCATCACCATCTACCCATCATCATTTACCCATCATTATCTACCCATCATCATCTACCATCATCATCCACCCATCACCATCTACCCATCACCATCTACCCATCACCATCTACACATCACCATCTACCCATCACCATCTACCCGTCATCATCTACCCATCATCATCTACCCATCACCATCTACCATCACCATCTACCCATCATCATCTACCCATCATCATCTACCCACTACCATCTTCCATCACCATCTACCCATCACCATCTACCTATCATCATCAACCCATCATCATCTACCATCACCATCTACCATCACCATCTACCATCATCATCTACCCATAACCTTCTACCCATCATCATCTACCATCACCATCTACCCATCACCATCTACCCTCATCATCTACCCATCATCATCTACCCATCATCATCTACCCACTACCATCTTCCATCACCATCTACCCATCACCATCTACCTATCATCATCAACCCATCATCATCTACCATCACCATCTACCCATCATCATCAACCCATCATTATCTACCATCACCATCTACCCATCATCATCTACCCATCATCATCTACCTGTCACCATCTACCCATCACCATCTACCCTCACCATCTACCATCACCATCTACCATCATCATCTACCCATAACCTTCTACCCATCATCATCTACCATCACCATCTACCCATCACCATCTACCCTCACCATCTACCATCACCATCTACCATCATCATCTACCCATAACCTTCTACCCATCATCATCTACCATCACCATCTACCCATCACCATCTACCCTCATCATCTACCCGTCATCATCTACCCATCACCATCTACCCGTCATCATCTACCCATCATCATCTACCCGTCATCATCTACCTGTCACCATCTACCCATCACCATCTACCCATCACCATCTACCCATCATCATTTACCCATCATTATCTACCCATCATCATCTACCATCATCATCCACCCATCACCATCTACCCATCACCATCAACCCGTCATCATCTACCCGTAATCATCTACCTGTCATCATCTACCGTCATCATCATCTACCATCTACCCATCACCATCTACCCATCATCATCTACCCATCACCATCTACCCATCATCATCAACCCATCATCATCTACCATCACCATCTACCCATCATCATCTACCATCATCATCTACCCTCACCATCTACCATCACCATCTACCATCATCATCTACCCATAACCTTCTACCCATCATCATCTACATGTCACCATCTACCCATCACCATCTACCCATCACCATCTACCCATCATTATTTACCCATCATCATCTACCATCACCATCTACCCATCATCATCAACCCATCATCATCTACCATCACCATCTACCCATCATCATCTACCATCATCATCTACCCGTCATCATCTACATGTCACCATCTACCCATCACCATCTACCCATCACCATCTACCCATCATTATTTACCCATCACCATCTACCATCATCATTTACCCATCACCATCTACACATCATCATCTACCATCATCATCTACCCATCACCATCTACCATCATCATTTACCCATCACCATCTACACATCATCATCTACCATCATCATCTACCCATCAGCATCTACCCGTCATCATCTACCCGTCATCATCTTCCATCACCATCTACCCGTCATCATCTACCCGTCATCATCTACCAATCACCATCTACCTGTCACCATCTACCCATCATCATCTACCCATCATAATTTATCCATCATCATCTACCATCATCATCTACCATCATCATCTACCATCATCATCTACCCATCATCATCTACCATCTATTTGCACATCATAATTTGCACACTTTTCATTCCTGTGTTAATAATGATAATTCTGTAATTTATGTCACCACTATAGTCTATTTATTGTTCTACCTCTTAACCTTACTGCATTTTTGCACTACATTTTGCACTCTGTATATAGATTTTCTATTGTGTTTTTGACTGTTTGTTTAATGTGTAACTCTGTGTTGTTATTTGTCACACTGCTTTGCTTTGTCTTGGCCAGGTCGCAGTTGCAAATGAGAACTTGTTCTCAACTGACCTACCTGGTTAAATAAAGGTGAAATAAAAAAAAAATTAAAAAAAATCATCATCTACCCATCATCATCTACCATCATCATGGCACAGAGAAGCACCGCAGCAGAGAAATTTCAAGGCTCCTCCCACACTCTGTCCTGCTCCTCACACACTCTGTCCTGCTCCTCCCACACTCTTTCCTGCTCCTCCCACACTCTGTCCTGCTCCTCCCACACTCTGTCCTACTCCTCCCACACTCTTTCCTGCTCCTCCCACACTCTGTCCTACTCCTCCCACACTCTGTCCTGCTTCCAACACCACTACGTCATTTGTTTTTGCGGTGGCCAAACAGAGCCTAAATAAATACATTAAGTAACTAAAGAGCAATAAGCAGATTCCAGAGTACATTAGGCGTAACATTAGAGGGGGGGGGGTAATCAGAAATGAGTAGCTGGAATCAAATTACACATAGGAGAGGGAACTGGCAGTCAACAAAATATAAATGACTTCTGTGGGGGGGGGGAGAGTCCACAGAGGACCACAGGCTAACGATTGTTTTGGCCAGGTCGGGTCTGCACCTCACTCCTGGGGGTGAAGGGGGTTACTGAAGGCTGACCACCACACATACTACACACACACACACACACACACACACACACACACACACACACACACACACTGCAAAACATTGCGCTCCACTAGAGCATACTATATTGATCCCCTCTCCTAATTTCCTAATTAGTTTTTATTGGATTTCATAATCGTCATCAAGACACATCAAACGAAACCCAAAACCCCAGCAACAATTTTTGCCCTCCTAAACATAATTCCTGTGAGTTTCTGTGTTTTTTTTTTTTTTTTTCAAACTGTGAAAATGAAGCTGTATATTAAATTTCCAGTCCCCAGCTGTGAAGGCAAACGACCCTCTCTCTCTTTTTTACTCCCCTCACCAGAACTCCTTGGATAGCAAACACTGCACAAACACGCCACTTCTCCCATGTGCAGTAAGTGATGTTTAGCATGGCACATTTTCTGCATGATCTGCTGCGATCTGTCACACTCCCGCTCTCTCCCCAGCCGCCCCTCACTTGTAGCACTTGTTAAACTTAATGCCAGCGCAGAAAGACGCAATGGGGAAAGAAAGACTGTCCCTCCCTCCCTGAGTCACTGCCACTGCATTGAATCATGGGAGGAAGGAAGTTAGAGATCTGTTGGAGGCACAGGTCGGTGACTGGGACCATTCCTGTCTTGACCTCCCCTTCACTAGAAAGGGGAGACAAAAGGGGTTGTGGGAAATGTTCTCAATAAACTACAATTGACCTTGGCTCCAAATGTCCAAAACCTGGTCATCTTTCCTGCGTTGCTCCTATGGGTACTCTCACAATGGCCGCCAGTCATTATGCATCATGACTTGAATGCACTAGCCAATCTCAACACACACACACTGTTGATAACGGCAGACCCTGGCCGTGACCCCACTCTCCGAGGGTGTTTCAGTGGGATATGCAAAGAACACATTTCCAATTCACACATGCATATTAATAGGACAAATATAAGCACCCACCAAATTATTATTACGAATCATTATGCACACTAGCCATCCTCAACACACACACCATGCACACTAGCCATCCTCAACACACACACCATGCACACTAGCCATCCTCAACACACACACCATGCACACTAGCCATCCTCAACACACACACCATGCACACTAGCCATCCTCAACACAGGAAACTATCCCTGCACTAACTGTCTGTCAACTCTTACCAATGATTATTACCTGACCATGTGACTTACCCAGGAAAAACAAGAGATGTTCCCGGTCAAGTCATCCTGGCCCAATGACACCTGTTTGTTTTTCTAGAAGTAACAAGATAGACAATGGTAAGGGTTTGTGGTATTTTACTGGAAAGACTGTCCCTGAAGATGAGGTGTCTCAGTTAGTCTGTCCTACTAGAGATTCTGGCAGACACACAAGTTCTAGCAAGACCTGACTGTAGATCAGTGTGTAAGGGGAACTCCATTACTATGCCATGAGGTCCAGACCCAGAAGTGTTCCATCTCAAAGCCCCACCCCCTAGTCAACTTAACAACTCTCATTATTTTCTCATGGACAGATGTTAAATAGCATGGCATTGTGATTTTTCCTCTCTTTCCCTCTCTTTTACTCCCTCTCAATGATGGGCCATTTTCACTGGTCCTGATTTAAATGAGCACTTGAAACAAGTTACGTGGGCCATAAAGCATGTGTAAGCCTGGGGTCTGTGGAGGTAGTGAATAAAGCCATTAATGTGTACTATTCAGGCACTTAGGTAATGAGGAGGTATGGAGGAGGGGAACAAGGACAGGGGGAGATGTTACGGGTGCATCTCAATAGTTCAACTTGGATTCCTCTGCTCGTCTCCTCTACTGCATTTTCACTGAACCAAAAAGATGGGGATAGGCTATAGGTGGAAGAAAAAAATTGGGGGGGAAATACTTCCGTGGTCTGAGGTGTTTGTCCCCCTGTGCGTGTCCATGTGTGTGTGTGTGTGTGTGTGTGTGTGTGTGTGTGTGTGTGTGTGTGTGTGTGTGTGTGTGTGTGTGTGTGTGTGTGTGTGTGTGAGGGCCACAGGTCAGCGAAAGAGGGCTTAAATTCCAGTGAAGATGTTTTTGGCCTTGATCACCCCGCCGATCGATCCCCGGCTGATTCCCTCTCAGATACGTCTTATTTTATTAGTGGCTTCGGCCTTCTGCTGGCCCATTCCACTGTGATCAATATGGCCTGCCGGACGGCCCGTATTTTTCTCACTTTTAGTGCCTTAACGCTGTTTAACTGTGTCACCTGATAAACGGCGGGCCCTCCTCAAACGCTGATTTCCTATTGATTTCTCCCTCATTCCGCCATCCCTCGCTTCGTCACTCTCCCATTGTTTTTATCTCCAGTTATCTCCTCCCTTCCTCCCTCCATCCTTCGGTTCGTCCTCCATGATGAGGCCACGGTCCTGTCAGACATTTTAGGAGAGCCCAGGTAGTGGAGGGGGTTTGGTTAACTACGCTGGCCTGCTGAGTAAACTTGCCTGGAAAGCAATGACCAATGCCTATTGAGCTCAGAGGCCTATACAGTCTTATGGCACGCAGATGATCCTATTTCAAACCCAGTCCATTTGGGACTGGAGTATGTGAAAGAGTGCACTGCTCTAGAAGCGTTTGGTATTGCCTAAGAAGAACTGGGTCCAGAGTGAGCTGACTGGGCACCAAGCATCCACAGAGCACGACATGTGTGTGTGTACGTGTGTGTTTATGAATGTGAGGTTGGGTACTTGTGTTTGTACCAGTGTTTGTGTGAGGATATAAAGATGCCAAGCATCTAGAAAGCAGGATACAGAGGCAGTGCCATGCAACAGATGCCATGACAACCTGGCTGTGGACAGCTCCATCCATCACAGGATGTAGTCCAGATGATGAAAGCAGTGTTTGGACAGGAGGCTGTAGTCCAGATGATGAAAGCAGTGTTTGGACAGGAGGCTGTAGTCCTGATGATGAAAGCAGTGTTTGAAGGAGCAGGATAAGACGAGAGCTCCTGTAGGGAAGCACACTACGCTTTTCGTTTTTTGTGGAGATGGAGTTGTGAGAATGTGAGTTTCTCATGCATTGACAAGATGTTGTTGTTATCAGCAAATGTATCTTTCCTTTCAGGAGATGAACAACAGAGAAAAGGTATTGGGAAGAAGATGAAGATAAGCCAACGCAACTGACCGGCTGTGTTCGACCTGATAAACATACACAATATCAGTCACGATCACAAGATATCCTGTAGAGTCAGATAGTAGCAGATCATTTAGAAGGGGAGAAGGGACAAGATAAGACCCACTGTCTACCTGAAGGCTTCAGCTTCCTCCGTCCAATCTTGTGTGCTCTCTCTCTGTCTGCATTATTCATGCAAAATTAAACCTGCTCCCTGTCTGGGAAAACCAGCCACACACACGCATGCACACACCCCCTGGCCTTTATTGATCCCTCATCTCTGAAGTACTTCCTGCCCTAATGCCATTAATACCATGAAACACAGACTCTTATCACCAGCCACTTTAAGGACCATTGGCTGGCCTGGGCCTGGATCAAAGTGTGTCACAATATTATCCCAATATCAGACTTCCTGGATTTAACCAGGGAAAGATTATTTCTGGTATTATTGGCATCATTGTGGGGAAATCCTCTTTCTCTGGAATGAGAATGAATATGCACAGACCCCATCAGAGCTGACCCCCACTCTGACACAAACAGAGAAAAGCTACTATTCTCAACTGACACAACCCACTAAAAGAAAACATTATCTTGCACAAGCTCCCTCCAAGGTGAATGTAGATTAAACCCACAACACACTTAGGCCTACTGCTAGACATCTGGCTTGAACTGTGAATGAGTAAAGGGACACCATAAACATCTGTTACAAAGTCTAGTAATGCGACCTGACTCCTTTTATTAGGCCTCTCGCCCTTTTACAATGCGTTAAGTGATAAACTGACATTTATAGCCAACCCTGCCAAGTTACACAGAGAGGGCAGTACACAGCACAGAGAAACAGACCGTGAAGTAGCCTAATAACGAGAGGGAGTGGGAGTGAGCACACATTTTCTATTAACACTAGAGAGAGGAGTTGAAGGGGTCGACTGCTAAGAGAGGAACCGTATCTCCAAACACCAATGCACCCCTCACCGCCACCAATGCACCCCTCACCGCCACCAATGCACCCCTCACCGCCACTTGCCCCCAAACCCAAGCATCAGGCTTCAACCAGAGGAGCTTGACCACCACCTAGTGGTCATGGCACGACACTGCCGCGGCGCCCCACTCCAGACACATTAATCATGACCAAGGGAGTGTAAAATTCAATCGGCTCCTTCCATCCATTTCGAGTGTAGCAGACTGAAGGCCGGCCTTGTAGTGCCTGAGAAAGGAGGGATGAGGGGGGGGAAGAAGAGAAAAAAGGAGGCGCTCCCTACACTTCATCAGGACCCCTACTTCATAACAAATGGAGTGTCTCTCTGGCGGAGGAGTGCCATCAGAAACGCGCGTTCTCTCTATCCATTTCATTCCGGCGCTAGAGGAAGGGTCAGGGAGGGAGCAGTGGGTGCGCGTCGTGCTCTCCGCTCCCCCGCTTCCCCAGTCACACAGTAAACTACCTTTTAGGAATTGTTTCTCAATAAGAAATGATCAGTCCATTTATCTGCGCCAGGCGGGCCTGTCTCCTTACCCAGACCTCCAATATTTTTCGTTTGACCTGATCAGGGCTATAAACTAGACCGAGACACTTTCAATTTGTCACCCGGGGAGCCCACTAACCAGCCTCGCACAACTGATTGCATCCACCATTCCAAATGTAAAAAATCCTCCCGCGATTGAAATCCTTTCTGTTCTTTTCCCCTTTTCTTCAATTTCATTGTATTTTCTCTACTACTTAACATTTATGGCAAAATGCTACAAGCCCTCCTCCCAGTCCATCCCACCATGTCCTTTACAGGCTCCAAAAGCTTTGTAAACTAAAGCCTGCTTTGTAGTGTATGTTGTCTATTAATATCCACGTCGCGTATCACCGTTTTTGAAGATATATTTCTCTTTAAACAATGCAAACCGTGAGAAGAATACACTCCTTCAATTATAATATTTTAGAAAGAGAGATAATTTTGAATTGATATAGTATATCGTGTCCATTGGTGACTAAACGGTATGTATGAGGCAGTACTGGTAAGATCTTACACAATCCTCAGCTAAACGGTTTTTGCATGGTGATAATGAATCAGCACACAAGGTTAATTAAAAAGGTTATTCCTGGGAATACAACAACAGCTCTCACACTCACTTGGTCATCACAGAGCAGAACAAATGTTATTTTAACTATTATTCAACCTTATTAATACTCTGCACATGTCTGGGCCCTTTGTAGACTCTGGCCATGTATTAGAATAGTAATATGTTAATGTGTGGCTAACAGGATGGAGGATCATCATGTGAGTGGTTATATTTGCCAATATGTTGCCACAGGTTTACCATCTAGTTCTAGGATGTCAAGGAAATGTGTCAGTCCCTCCTAACCCCTACCTCGAGACACTTCTCAAAGGCCTAGCTCTGGAATGATCTGATGGGTGCAAGCAATACAGGAATAGCTGTACCTGCCTCTTGGTATGCAACTTAACTTACACCCATACCTATGAGAAGGGTCAGCTGTAATTAACCTTATCTCTAACTCAAATTCATCAGAACTTCTACATTTTTACAACAGCTATCCTTTCCTTACAAGAGATTAACATAAAATGAAATTCAACTCATCTCAGAACCCTCGAGAGACTACAGCGCAACTAACCTGCTGTATATTCTTGATCAACGTACATATTGTTTATACAATTACACATTCAAAGTGACCAAAAAAAACATGTCAGTGTAGACATGGACACTTCTCGCTTGAATGACCAAGACAGAAAGGAAAAATTAACCAGATTGTTTTCTTTCAAAACATGTGTAAACTTTGAACAGGAGGTAGGCCTTGAATACAATCTAAACACGACTTGCCTCCCCTCCAGAACACTTTATCACTGTTAAACATTCTTCAAATGGACTCAAACACGTCAATGATTTTTTAAATAAAGGCCTTAAACATGGAAAGGAAGACCGTGGACCACAACCTGTTCAAACTGCTGCCTCATCTAAATTCTGGGGTCCAATAGGCTACTATGGATCACTAATAGATGTGGATGTCACTCCTCCTGTCATCCCGTGGTTGGAGAACTAGAATGGGAAACTGAGTGGAACTGGAAAAAAGGTTTGGCAATATTGTCTTACAGAACCGAAACACCTACATGTAGACTAAAGCAGAAATGCAGCCTAGATCAAGGACAGAGAGGGGTGACTCCTTCCTAGCCTAGACACTGAGGTAGAATATCCCATCAACAGGGTTGGGACGACAACTGTTGCGATAACTTCTTATCAATAGGGCTATAAGTGATATTGAAGTGAGATACCTTTAGAGACAGTAAATCTTCATTAGAGGAGGGAGCGTGGACATCTTTTAAATGTTGAGAACACACAGGGGGCTCATCGAGCTACCAGTTCGTTGTTAGACTACCAACTACCGACTACCGACCCTATCCCTTCACCTTGGCTTGGACAGCATCAGACAGACTGCTAAACGGCATGGTTATTTTAAACTAGGCTACTCATCATAGAATGATCATTGGAGCTAATCGTTATTGTCCTTATTCCAATTAGGCTAGAGGTAGATGTGTACAGGCCGGTTAGCGCCATGCAGCATTTTCAGTGGCAATTTTAACATGTCAATCTTGGTAAGGGAAAAAAAAATGTGTGAGATGCATGCCAGCAAAGCCACTACACAACACAACACTAAACAATACATTAATTGCACTCTAACAGTGACAAACGGTGCCCACAAAACATAAAGCTGCCCCAACAGCAGAATCCCAACACCTTACCACTGCTACACATGGCTATCAGCGGAACCTTGTCTGGCAGCGAAACAGTTAATTCAGCCTCATTTACTGCCTTTTAAAAAAACATAGCTGATATGGATGACTTGCTTAAACAAATGTGGTTTCTACTGACAATTGAGATGTGCAAACTATGGCATAAGGGGACGGCAAGCCGATAAGAGGCAATCCGTAATTTTGATTAAGACATTAATGAGCGAGCCAGGACGGACGTAATCAATATAACTATTTGTTTAGCACTTTTGAAATGTACAGCGACAGAATTCAGAACATGGGCCATTCTTACAGTGTTCTCCCTGTACACCAAGTCAGAACTGTAAGATAAATAAAGGGAGCATGTAAGCAGACATTGAAAGCACTTACAATATTCAATGATTACATTTCTCTAAAACAGGTTATAGGCTACTTGTGCACCACCAAGTCAGAACAGTGGTCGAAATTAAGAAGGGAAAATAGACCAAATTATTAGGGTGAGTCACATGGGCTACTAACAGCTTACTACACAGCATACACAGTATTACTTTCTTAGCTACTGTATACATATCTCCCTGGCATATTACATCATTTATGCAGCAGCATACAATACATTTTTGGACTCACCTTGTTGTGCTGTGCTCACTTGAACAGGAAGGTGGCACGGCGGTCCTTCGTGGGCAAATTTTGTCATCGAAGAAATAGAAAGAGGCCAGATTTACAATTCCAAGTTGGATGACCGTTCAAAACATATTTTCCCAGTCGGAACTTGTTTATTCCCGACTTCCCAGTTGCAATTAGCCACTGTCACCGATTCCTTCCAAACCACTCATTGTTGAATTTGCAATTTCCAACTTGTTGTGTAATGTTTATGTCAAATGGTCGATGAGCACCGATACGTTTTATATATAATTTCTCTTCATTATTTATCTTCATATGACAAGGATTTACCAGTAGATTGTCGACTTCATTCATGATGATGACTGCCAGTTAAGATTTTGAAAGTAAGATGTTGGGCTCCCGAGTTTCGCAGCGGTCTAAGGTACTGCATCTCAGTGCAAGAGGCGTCACTACAGTCCCTGGTTCGAATCCAGGCTGTATCACATCCGGCTGTGATTGGGGGTCCCGTAGGGTGGCGCAGAATTGGCACAGGTTTTGCCCGGGCTATGTGCTATCATTAATGAATCCAATGGCTATAATAGCCTATCATACACTGCACACACTGTTAACCCTCTTATCCGCTATCATTCTCACCATTCATCATCTTTGTGGGTCTGGGGATATTCATAAAAGGTTTGGCCAATTGACTCTTCACCTCCTCTGCCTTGCCTGACTCCTACTCCTCCTCTCAATTGTCTCTCTGGCTATTTTGCTATTTTCCCTCAGACAGGTCTCATAGACTAGAGAGACAGGTCTCATAGACTAGACATAACATAAATGTAAATCCGGGACATTGACATTTTGTGGTGACTAGTCTTTCAGGGCAGAGCCCCACCTGTTTTGAGACCCACATTTTTAGAAACTTGTTTTGCATGTTATTTTCGCATTAAAAAGTGTCACATATCAGTTTGCAAACAATGTAAAAAACATATATACATAATTGAGTTAATAAAGCTGCATACAAGCATGGTCTCTTTTTTGTTTTCTTGAGTAAGGCAACTCCAAAATATAGGTGTTTCAGCCAAGCTCAGTGCTTTCTGTGGTGGTAGAGCAAGCCAGCAGATAATACGGAGCATTGCAGCGTGATTGGCTCAGTGTTCTGTCACTCATGGGGACACTACGTCACTGCCAAGTCTAACAGTAGAAATCGAAATTCAAATGAATTCAATCCCTTTGGGTGCTGCCATAGAGTAACAGAAGTGCCATTCCATGAAGGCTCAAGGTCATCGGCCACAGATAAAATGTCAAATCACGTTATATGTATAGTAGCTTTGATTGGACTGATCATCTTATTTTCAAAATCTTAGCTAGCAGTCATCATCATGAATCAAGTCAACAATCTACTGGAATTCCTTTTAAGCAAGTCCGCCATATCAGCTATGTTATTTTTTTTAAGGCAGTTAAAGAGGCTGAATGAACTGTTTCGCTGCCAGACAAGGCTCTGCTGAAAGCCAGGTGTAGCAGTGGTAAGGTGTTGGGACAGCTTTATGTAGGCCCTAACAGTTTGTGGGCACTGTTTGTCACCGTTATAGTGCAATTAATGTGTTTAGTGGCTTTGCTGGCATGCATCCCACCTTTGTTATTTTTTTGCCCCACCAAGATTTACATGTTAAAATCACCACTGGGTATTATATGTTAAGTTTGGTTACATAAGACAGAAGGTTACTCAAGGCAAAAAATGAAAGGAGGGTGGTTGGTCAGGGTGGGCGTGTAACATGAACATATAGTAACACAAAGGTTGCGTGTTCAAATCTCATCACAGACAACTTAAGGATTTTAGCAACTGCGTATTACTTTTTAGCTACTTTGCAAGTTAGATAACCCTTCCCCTAAAAATGTAACCCTAACTCCTAGCCTAGCTAACATAAGCCACAACAAATTGTAATTTGTAACATTTCTTACATTTTGAAAATTCGTAACATATCATACAAATTGTAATTTGTAACATACTGTAACGACCTGAGATGGGGTTCTATTTGTTTGGGGTTGTGTGTTATAGTTGTTCTTCCGTTCTGTGGGTAATCTCACGGGAGTTTAAGGTGATAAATAGGGGCTAGTGTCTTGTCAGTGTCTCTTTTGTTGTTGTCGTGCACCTGAGCGCAGAGCTGTCAATTCTGTGTACCGTAACTACCCATGTTTTAGTGGCGTGGGCTGTGTCCATAACAACAGCCTAGTTTAGGTGATTAAATCTGTGTTCGCTGTAACGTTAGAGTTTCTGACTCACCTTATTTGTCCCAGCTCGGGACACTACAATGCCATAGAAAACGTAACACCATACTAAAGCAATGGATTGGATTTACATACAGAATAATACGAAATGGTCTGAGACCAGGTTGCCAGCTTTCCTCAAATCCCAGGAGTCGTGAGCACGCGCTTCCCGCAACTCTGCAGACTGATTGGAGCGTTAAGCGAGGAAGTCTGCCGCACTCTCTCATACTGTCATCTCAGAGAGTTTATTTACATTTCCGCTACCTGCTGTACGATTACTATACCCACGTTCCCTTTTACCGCGGTCAGAGAACAATCAACGCGCGCCAATATGAAATCATGTGTTACCTAAATCAACCAGACAAAACACACGAGCGCCTACCATAATCTCCCATTGCCTAATCGGAGGATACATCCAGTGTGCTATTGGTTACATTACATATCTGAAGTTGAAACAATACAACTCACTTTTACCATTCAGTGCAATTAAGAGCATTCCCGTGAAGTGTGTCTTCAATGCCAAAAGGTTGTTTCTAGAATTGCCAATACATTGTCGGATGAGTAGGGAAAACAGAGAGCAGAAAAGGTACACTGGACCTAATACAGTAACATGCTGGGATTTTCTCCCATAAGACTGATCATATTCATATATATATATATATATATCTCCATCTCAATGGAATAAAATCTATCACACGAAATACTCGCAGGACTGGAAACCAATTTAGACCATCTGACTCAACAGTTTACAGTACAACACTGACATCTGATGGACAAGTACACGACTGCACCAGTATCTGAGGTCACCAGTAAATTTACCCAGGACTCAGGAGTAGGATGAGGGTTTCCCCTAAACACTGATCTAATGGTCAGTTTAAACCATTTAACAGAGACACAGACATATTTGAGTCCATGACCATACAGCTTTATTTCAAGATGTGGAGGGATACAGCTGCTTCTCAGAGCTGGGCAACTACAGACTACAGATTACACTGTGGCTTTGTGACAGACACATTAAGATTCTCAGCACAGAGGAACATCAGTCATCTCACAGTCAACTACATTTGTGCAAATCTACATTGTGATCTTAGCAGTGTTCTTAATAGACTACCATTTAACATGCAAGAGTATTTCACTTGTATAGTCATTTTACTAGTCGGATTGCATTGGATCATCTATGGTATGTTCGTTTTCCAGAGTTCAGAGGCAGTTATATTGTACCTAGAAAGGACAAGGAATTTTAAGTTAAAACCATGCAATAAAGTCAATAAAGTTAAGGACAGTAACCTGACTGAAATGAAAGCAGGTCCTATGGGTTTGTTCATTTTCTTACTCTCTAAAGCTTTGGGGGGTAAAAAAAAAAGAAAAGACATATCAGGAAGCTCAAAATAAGACAGAAGCAGGGGTTGATGTAATACATGGGGGTGAAACGTACTTAAAAATTGGCCAGTGCTATCCGGTATCCTTCGGACATCCCTACCCCATTAAAGTTTAAATGCAAAAATGTTAAGGTTATGGTTATGAGCAGGGACGTCCCAAGGATCCAAGATAGCACTGTCCCTTAAAAATGCATGCCTTTCTTCCTGTTGAACATTACTGGTCTTGACACAGACAATGATGTACAGAAGAACAACCGATTTATGCAAACCACAACCAATGGTGATATAGGGAAACAGTGATGGGCCAAAGAGAAATGGCTCAAAAAGGCTTCATATGAATCTCTGAATGCACTTAATCATACGGAAAAATGGCACTTACATTTTTCAGTTTTGATTGCTTATGCACTTAAAATGCTTGATGGGTTATTTGCACATTTCATACCAAAATGAAATGTGAAATATGGTTAGATAATTTTTTTGGCACAGAACGGTTAAAAAAGGCCACTATGTTTGATATAGACAGTAGTAAAGAGTTCTAGAGTAACTGTCTAAAAGCAAAGAGGTCTTTTTCACAGTAATAACCCAGAATGCTACATTCTGTGTCAACTCATCAAATCCAAAATGGAATTTCCATCTGTGGCACAAGCTTATAGACTGTGCCACAGTCACAGTTATGATTGAAGATTGCAGGGTTCTCCAACTCTGGTCCTGGAGAGCCATTAGGTATGCAGGCTTTCGTTCTAGCCCTGCCCTAACACATCTGATTTAGCTAAACGTGATCCAGATTGAAGACCATGAGTAGTTGATTGATTGTGATGGGGCTGGGTTGGAACAAAACCCTGCAATCCCCGTAGCGCTCCAGGAGTAGAGTTGGGTATTCCTGTTCTAGAGAGACAAGTATTGGAAAAAGGAGATAGCTAGCCTTGGTACTGACAGCTACAGTAGGAAAAGACTAGCACCCAGTCTAGGGGAGGAGCAAATTATTTTAAAAAGATGAAAAACTTTTACTTTTTTGCATCCCCCCCCCACCAAAAATAAGTTTGGAATTCAAATCAAACCCCCCCCCATAGCAATGTTTACACAGCGTCTTGGTTTTACAAACTACTGCCTGTATACACACACTGATTATCTTGAAAACTGGAATTATCTACCTGTGGAGTCTACCTGGTGTTGGTAAGGTTTTCATTTGACCATGGAAAAAAAGAGCTACTGCGTAAATACTAGAGGGTTCGATTGAATTGAGCCCAAAGCCATAAAAAAATAACCATGGAACCAAGGCCCAAGTATGGTACCCCCATTCCCTGGACCCGAGCCTGCTCTGTCTCTATATGTACAGGTGTGGTGGGAGATCTGGACTATCTGGCCATGCTGGAAAGTACAGAACTATGGAGCTCTCCAAACACACTATAACTATCAGATATTAAACTGATAAGAACAGATCCTACATTTGATCTTAGTCAAAACACAGACGGGGGGGAGGGGGTCCACAAACCCTTCTGTAAATTCAGAACAAATAGCTCATGTACTTGCTCATTTGTTCTGTCCGTTCCAGCATGGCCATCTTGTGACTACCGTGTGGAATGGGAAATAAATATATAATACATCTCTTTGTACAGGGTGATAGAGAGGAAGAGGGTATCGGAATAGGGATGGGGGGGGGGCACAGTGTATGTTTAGAAGGGGTTTTCTCCTTTCTCCTCGTCGGGTCTTGCCCAGTACCCTGCTTCCCATGACTCTGTTCCCCTAGCGCTGTTCCACTCTGGGTTGGAACCAGGACGTAGCAGTCAGAGTTATGACAGCCGGGGACAGAAACCAGCTCAGAGGACCCTGGATCTCTTGCTGGTCAATGACCCGTGCTAACAGATAGGGAGAAGAGGGGGATACAGACAGAGAGAGAGAACATGAGGGATATAAAGTGAATCAGTGAATGATTGTAAGATAAACATATATGGTATTTGGTGTTTTATTAAGTTCTCTTTTAGTTGTTGCCGAAGCAGCAGATACTCTTCCTGGGGTCCACACAAAACTTGACATAATACAGAACACCACTAGACAATAGCTCAAGGACAGAACTACATACATTTAAAATAAGAACAGAACCAAAATAAGGTCCTATGGACAGTTACACGCATACATACACAAAAGTATGTGTACACACCTTCAAATTAGTGGATTCTGCCATTTCAGCCACACCTGTTGCTGACAGGTGTATAAAATCGAGCACAAAGCCATGCAATCTCCATAGCTAAACATTGGCAGTAGAATGGCCTTACTGAAGAGCTCAGTGACTTAACGTGGTACAGTCATAGGATGCCACCTTCCCAACAATTCAGTTGGTCAATTTCTGCCCTGTGAGAGCTGTTATTGTGAAGTGGAAATGTCAAGGAGCAACAATGGCTCAGCCGCGAAGTTGTAGGCCACACAAGCTGACAGAGTGGGACCGGTGAGTGCTGAAGCGCGTACAAATATTTTGTCCTCGGCTGCAACACTCACTACAGAGTTCCAAACTGCCTCTGGAAGAAACGGCACAAGAACAGTTCGTCGGGAGCTTCATGAAATGGGTTTCCATGGACGAGCAGCCGCACACAAGCCTAAGATCACCATGGACTCTGGAGCAGTGGAAACACGTTCACTGGAGTGATAAATCACGCTTCGCCATCTGGCAGTCCGAAGGACAAATCTGGGTTTGGCGGATGCCGAAAAAAAAACAAAAAAAACAAAAAAAAAAAAAAAAAAAAAACACTTCCTACCCGAACGCATAGTGCCTTCCCAGAAGAGTAGAGGCTGTTATAGCAGCAAAGGGGGGGACCCACTCCATATTAATGCCCATGATTTTGGAATGAGATGTTCGACAAGCAGGTTTCCACATACTTTTGGTCATGTAGTGTACATACAAAACCCTGATATGGGTTATGGTGTTCTCTTTTCTTTCTCAGAACAAACAAGCAAGAGAAAAAGAGAGTAGAGTATTAGAAAAGGCAGTGTTTTTCTCCTACCTTAGCCTGCTTGTAAAAGTGGGGTGCAAGCTCAACCAACCAGGAGGACTCTACAGCTGTGACATCACGCATGTAGTACTTAGTGGTCTGCACGACTTCATTGAAGACAACCCTGTGGTAGGACAAGGCAGAACGGACAAGACAGTTTCAGACGCATACATCTAGGAGATTCATTCTTATCCTCTGGGACACCCAGCCATATTTGATCTATTCCAGAGCTCGAACACCTGATTCAGTCCACTATTCATCATGTCCTTGAATAGATTAATCAGTTGAGCTAGTTTAGGGCTACAACAAAATTGTGAAACTTCTGGAATCCCTGAGGAGTGGTTTGAAAACACCTGCCCCAACGTAAAGGCCAAATCCTCACCACTTCGCAGGCTTCTCTCCAAACAGCACAGAGTTGGGATGGATGTGAAGCTCTCTGTCATCCCGTAGAGTCCTGGGAAACAGAAGGCAGGGATGAATTAACTGTAGAGACATTCAGCTTAGTCAAGGCAAAAGCACAGAATAACAGACAGCAGTGTTTCAGGTAGTTGGTAATAACAGACAGCAGTGTTTCAGGTAGTTGGTAGCCACCTGTAGGATCCTGAGTGGTGCATGCGGGCAGCGTTGGAAAAAAACCCAGACACGATGCATCTCAAGATCACATCCGGGTCACCTGGACAAGACAAAAATAATAACATCATTTCCTGTTCAATTTAAACACTAGAGAGGTACACGTGGGCTATACACATACACACCTTCACTGGAGGTGCGTGGCACCTTGAACTTGTTCAGGAGTCGTCTGAGCTGTTCTCGTACGGTCATGGCTCGCAGCAGACCCTTGTAGTTGAGGAAGTGTTCCTGACACCACTGAGAGCTCTTCTGGTGCTGAGGGGTGGGATGGGTTAGAGATTAACCAGTTACAACATTTATTTGACCTTTTGGTCTACCATTTAAGGATTTATTCCCTCTGGAAAATAACAAGAGTACTTACAATGAGTAAAAATATAAACATGTAAAGTGTTGGTCCCATGTTTCATGAGCTGAAAACCCAGAGAATGTTCCATACGCACAAAAAGCTTATTTCTCTCAAATTATGTGCACAAATTACAGCTCATACTATGCAATGCCTTTTTATAGATTTTTGCACTCTTGTATTTTTATATACTTTTTCCATAATGCCGCACTATGCATCTGTCTTTTGTGTATTTCGTTCTGGCATTTTGCACCTGCCGTGTTTTTCGTAGCTGCTTGACAAAGTAATTACTCCTCAGGATCAATAAAGTACCTATCTAGTGAGCATTTCTCCTTTGCCAAGAAAATCCAGCCACCTGACAGGTATGGCATATCAAGAAGCTAATTAAACATGATCATTACACAGGTGCACCAATAAAAGCACATTCTACAATGTGCCGTACTGTTACACAACACCACAGATGTCTCAAGTTGGAGTGTGCAATTGGCATGCTGACTGCAGGAATGTCCACCAGAGCTGTTGCCAGAGATTTGAATGTTAATTTCTCTACCATAAGCCACCTCCAATGTCGTTTTAGAGAATTTGGCAGTTCGTCCAACTGGCCTCACAACCACAGACCAAATGTAACCACACAATCCCAGGACCTCCACATCCGGGTTCTTCACCTGCGGGATCGTCTGAGACCAGACATCCTGACAACTGATGACCAGACATCCTGACAACTGATGGAAACTGTGGGTTTACACAACCGAAGAATTTCTGCACAGTCATAAACTGTCTCAGGGAAGCACGTCAGCGTGCTCTTCGTCCTCATCAGGGTCTTGACTTGACTGCAGTTCGGCATCGTAACAGACTTCAGTGGGAAAATGCTCGAGCAATTAATCCGCCGCCATCACCTCATGTTTCAGCACGATAACGCACGGCTCTTCACCCATTGAGCATGTTTGGGATGCTCTGGATCGACGTGTAAGACTGCGTGTTCTAGTTCCCACTTGTATCCAGCAACTTTGCACTGCCATTGAGGAGTGGGACAACATTCCACAGGCCACAATCAACAGCCTGATCAACTCTATGCGAAGGAGATCGAGGCAACTGGTGGTCACACTAGATACTGACTGGGTTTCAGATCCAGACCCCTACCTTTTTTTAAGGTATCTGTGACCAACAGATGCATATCTGTATTCCCAGTCATGTGAAATCCATAGATTAGGGCCTAATGAATTTATTTCATTTGACTGATTTCCTTATATGAACTAACTATCTAAGTAAAATCTTTGAAATTGTTGCATGTTGCGTTTATATTGTTGTTCAGTAGTTTTCAGAAATACAAACACTTAGTAAAGCTGATCTTTAACACAGTCCTGAAAATATCAATCTTAGATCAAATATTATATAATTTATCAGAGTGCTTTACTGTTCATGGACCATTCACATAAAAAGATTCAGGTTCTTCGCAGCTAAACGGAAGGCTTCATTCCCTGCAATAGCCCATCGTGACAATGCCCACCTTGATGAAGGCTTCGTACACATTGAGCATGGTCAGATGATCTCCCTCCGCCACAGCAAACTTCCGATGCTCCCGAGCCTATGGAGGGAGGAGGATTGGTACAGAGAGAAAAACAAGGAGAAAGAGGAGACCAGACATGCAGACAGAGAGGGAGGGAGATGAGGGGTGTTTAGGATGGTAGAAGCCAGCTTTTTAGACACAGGTAAAAGCTTTCGAGTCTCGAAGCACAGAGAAACATACAGATCAGCACAACAGCACGTTTTTAGACTGGGCATTCAACATGACATGTGCAGCACTCACTGCTGGTTTCTTCTGATTGGCTGGCACCATGAAGATGTTTTGGATCTGCATCATGGCTGCTATGGTAACTATCTCTTTGGAACAACCAAAGTTTCCTGACTCCAGCAGCATCTTGGCGAACATGGGGCTGAGGGGGAACTCTGCCATACGTACTCCCATAGGGTCGGTCAGACGACCATACTGGTCCAGACCCCCCAGGGCATAGAGCAGCTCCAGGGCTTGGACCATGGACTGAGCTGGAGGAGGCTACAGAGGGGGAACAATTATAACGTTAGTTTAATACGCAGGCTATCAAAGTCATTCATTATTTGACAACCCATCTCGGTGGTCTTTAAGTCAATTCACCATCTTTCAGAATGATGTGCCTTTCACAGTGCTCTTAATCTCATGTACAGACTACTTGAGTACCTGACCAAATTATGTTCTGGGTAAAGAGAGATTACAGTGCTCCACATTGTATTGGATCGACTCACAGAGAGGAAGCTGAATCGCAGCACGTTGTCTATGCCCAGAGCTTTGAGCTGCAGTATGACAGGGGCCAGGTTGGTACGCTGCATCTCTGGAACCGTAGACGCAGGCAGCTTCTCAAAATCCTCCTCTGGAGCACACACAGACGGGTCAGAACACACTGCAGTAAAGGGCTGCATTCCACACCCTTCCCCTGCTCTCATTCACTCTCCATTGATGATCTGAGCAAGCTTAGAGCCATCTTGACACTTTCTCTCTCCACCACCACACACACCTGTGTAAAGTCTGAAGCACTTCCCGGCTCGGTTGCGTCCCCCTCGTCCTGCCCTCTGACTGGCTGAGGCCTTGGAGATGGGCGTGACCACCAGCGACTCGATGGCAGTGCAAGGGTTGTACGCCCGCAGCTTGACAAACGCACAGTCGATCACAAACCCGATGCCGTTGATGGTGATGGATGTCTCTGCTATGTTAGTGGCCACCACCACCTTAGAGAACCAGAGAGAACACTTTAACATAGACCACTCATATACATCCAATACAAGGCTTTGCAATGGGGAATTGTACATCAGGAATTAACTATAAAGCACATGCATCATCAGCCATATGACTGAGGAAGCTTACCGTATATCCACGGTTGTCCTGTGCCCAAGCAGAGGTTTAAAAGCATTCTTTGCCGCAAACTCCAATCTAGCCATCTCAGGGCTTGACATTAACATTTTTTGCAACTTGTCCTTCAGATAAGACTGATTTTTTACTTGTTCAAGTCACTGGTCACGTCACCCCCCCTCATAGCCCCACTGTAGGTTATACGCAAATGTTCAAAAATGCAATTAGCAGGAAAACACTGTTCCCAATAGATGCATCAACTATCACCCATTGAGCCTTTGGCTGCCGGACAATGAAATAACGTTGATTTGAAAACCAATAGAACATGAGAAAAAGTATTCTAATATGGAGTGGGTCCCCCCCTTTGCTGCTATAACAGCCTCCACTCTTCTGGGAAGGCTTTCCACTAGATGTTGGAACATTGCTGTGGGGACTTGCTTCCATTCAGCCACAAGAGCATTAGTGAGGTCAGGCACGGATTAGGCCTGGCTCACAGTCTGCGTTCCAATTCATCCCAAATGAGTTCGATGGTGTTGAGGTCAGGGCTCTATGAAGCCCAGTCAAGTTCCTACACACCGTTCGACAAACCATTTCTGAATGGACCTTACACAGGACATTGATGCTGAAACAGGAAAGGTCCTTTCTCAAACTGTTGCCACAAATTTGGAAGTACAGAATCGTCTAGAATGTCATTGTATGCTTTAGCTTTAAGGGGCGTAGCCCAGACCATTATTCCTCCTCCATCAAACTTTAGTTGGCACTATGCAGTCGGGCAGGTAGCGTTCTCCTTGAATCAGCCAAACCCAGATTTGTCCATTACTGATGATAAATAACCTAGCTATGGCAGCCCTTAGTCTACTATAGCGCCAGTCGTCTTGTTTGGTTACAGTCTCTAATCCCAACTCGCTCACAGTACGGCCCCTCCCCCACCTGCTAGAGGGGTATCTCCGCCTAGGACTATACGGAACGTGTCTAGATGTCCTCGGGTCCGTTCAGAACGGGTCTCTATATTTAAAAAAAAAAAAAAAAAATGTATTCATATCGGTCCGGGTGGGAAAGCCCCAGGTTCATTTCAGAACCGGTCCAACTTTTTGGATCCTTGAAGACCACTAGTGTGAATACTTTGAAGGCACTGTAGGCTTTTTTTATTTATGTACATGAAAAACGTATTCCAATGTTAGCCCCTCTTCCCGTATGGCTCAGATGGTATAGCATGGCGCTTGCAACGCCAGAGTTGTGGGCTCGATTCCCACGGGGGACCAGTACGAAAAATGTATGAACATGTATGCACTAACTGTAAGTCGCTCTGGATAAGAGTATCTGCTAAATGACTCAAATGTAAATGATCGGAGTAGTTTGATATTGTGATATGAGTCCATTTGGACAACAAATCAATAATCTTCTTGTTCGACAATTATTCTTATTTATTTTTTTTACTTGTCCCGGACAAGAGGACAAGCGTTTGTTGGACCCTACATCTTTATGACGCCGATAGTGATACATGCATCCTATGCAGTCCCCCTAGACCACCTCTCACCAACCCTGGTCCTGGAGAACTATAAAGGTGTGCAGGCTTGTGTCAGCCCAGTAACAAAACTACTAATTTAACATTTCATTGACCAGGGTTGATGACCAATGCATTGGGACATTGGGACGAAGCACAGAGGCAGATTGAGTTTCACCTTGCGGACAGTAGGGGGAGTTCTCTCAAACACTTTCATCTGGTCAACATAGGGCAGGCCTGCGTACATGGGCAGCACCTTGAGGTACTTCTTCATGCCAAGACGACCCAGAGCTCTGGCCTGCTCCTGAAGCAGAGACACCACCTTCTCCACCTCCTCCTACAGGACACACACAAGACACATGACAACAAGTACACAGCTCAAAATCAAACCCTAACATGCTGACCAGACCAAACGTGCACGTGCGTCCGTGTGCGCCATCGCGCGCATGTTGATTTTGTCCACCCACACCAGACACGAACAGGACACGCAGGTTGAAATATCAAAACAAACTCTGAACTAACTATATTAATTTGGGGACAGGTCGAAAAGCATTTATGGCAATTTAGCTAGCTTGCTGTTGCTAGCTAATTTGTCCTGGGATATAAACATTGAATTGTTATTTTACCTGAAATGCACAAGGTCCTCTACTATGACAATTAACTGACAAATAAACGGGTAAACCAAGTTTGTTTCTAGCAATCTTTCCTCCTTCAGACTTCTTCTTCGGACTTTAAATTGCAGTTGGCAACCAAATTTAAAGTGCATTACCACCAACTGGACAGGAGTGTGGACTTCAGTTCATCTTTCAACCCCCCACGTGGGTATTTGCTCCTAAAAACCAATTAGGAGATGGGAGAGGCGGGACTTGCAGCACGTCAAGCATCACAAATAGAACCAAGTTCTATTTTAGCGCCTGGCTACGCAGACGCTCGTTGGCGCACACGAGCAGTATGGGTGCAATGATAAAATAACATGTATTTTTAAATGTATTTTGCAACACTGGTGTGGTCAGAATGTAACAGAAACACACCTGTCCAGTGAGGAAGGCCAGAACATCGCCATCGTCCTCAGTCTCGTGGATCTTCAGCACCGTCTCCACTGTGGCCTTCACATAGTCTGGGACTGGGCTAGATATAGATAGAGAGATAGAGACTATTAGGACTGGGCTGGGGACAGAGAGAGATAGGGGAGACTGTGTATAACGACTGGGCTGGGGACAGAGAGAGATAGGGGAGACTGTGTATAACGACTGGGCTGGGGACAGAGAGAGATAGGAGGGACAGTGTATAACGACTGGGCTGGGGACAGAGAGAGAGATAGGAGGGACAGTGTATAACGACTGGGCTGGGGACAGAGAGAGATAGGAGGGACAGTGTATAACGACTGGGCTGGGGACAGAGAGAGATAGGGGGGGACAGTGTATAACGACTGGGCTGGGGACAGAGAGAGATAGGGGAGACACTATTAGGACTGGGGACAGAGAAAGATAGGGGAGACACTATTAGGACTGGGGACAGAGAAAGATAGGGGAGACAGTGTATAATGACTGGGCTGGTGACAGAGAGAGAGGAGGCAATGTGAGGAGAGTCTCAACTTGGTCTGTCCTGAACTTGATTAATACTGAAACCAATGAAATATTAAAGATGTGGGGCTGTAGAATGTGAGTCTGACAGGTTTGGAGACAGAAGAGACGCTCAGAATTCCATAGAATACCTGACAGTGTAGAAGACATCAACAGGGAAGGTGCGTCCCTCCACCGTCAGAATTCCACACGTATCCTTGTTAGGATCTCCAGTCTCATTCAGGTTAAAGAACTCTTGGAATTTCTGTAGCCAATGTGATAACAACATAGGAGTGGGTTAGATGTAGCCAGGTAACCAGGCTTGTCACTGGCATGATCACATCAAGAAGTTGTTTGTTTCTAAAGACAATAGATATTTTATCCAACTTCACTGCAGATGTGAAATTTAACTTTCTGTCACTAAAGTAAGATTTAACTGAGATTTGGCTGAGCTGCACAGGGAACAGTATTACTACAGCATTTATGAAGAATGCCTATGAAGCAAAAATTTGCAAAAATCAAAACCATTTCTGCGCAAGACAAAAGAAAAGAAAATACAGCCTGATGTCCCATCTAGTTTGCTGACTGACAGTCAGTGTGAGTCTAGTCAGTGTGAGTCTAGTCAGTGTGAGTCTAGTCAGTGTGAGTCTAGTCAGTGTGAGTCTAGTCAGTGTGAGTCTAGTCAGTGTGAGTCTAGTCAGTGTGAGTCTAGTCAGTGTGAGTCTAGTCAGTGTGAGTCTAGTCAGTGTGAGTCTAGTCAGTGTGAG